>JAWZYV010000488.1:600000-1161762 GCA_038373885.1 Cheiracanthium punctorium
GTCGACGATTGTGAGAATGCAAGTCTTTCGTCAACTGCAACGAGCATGTGCCCCTGGGATGTTCATTTTTACTGTACTACGCGCTCGGCAAAAGCCCAATGGACAGTGCAAAAATGCATGGTGGGGAGAGCCATTGAGACTATTTTGAATTCATCAATAGGGAAATTAAAAATTCGTGCAAGAGGGTCAAATTCTTTCTGATCCCTGAAGGGTCGGGAGTTGTTTTATAATTATGTAACTATGAATATTACACTACAATAATTATTAAGACTTCTTGCCTGTTTAGAAAATCCTTTGTTGCCGCCCACAATAGGAAATACTATCGTTAACGCCCCCCCCCCTTTTTTATTATGTCGCACACTTGCAATTTTTTTTTAACTTCTTCTAACTTATTTTCTTAAAACTTCGTCTTGGCTAAACTGGCATTCTTATTACAGATTATTTCTAAATGTTATGGATATAGTGCTGCAACTAGAGGTCAAGTCGCCCGGGACAAACCTTTGTTTTGGCACTCCCTTCTTTCCATTTCCATTTTGACGTAACAGCACTATACCTGGGGCAAGTGTCCTGTTTCCCCTCCTCTAGTTGCAGACTAGCATATATACAGAGAGAAAAGTTGCAGTGACGCTGAATACGATAAAATTTGAATCTAAAACGGAATGTTTTCGGTCATTTTTGGGTCCGAAAATTGCCGTGATTATGAAAAATTTGTCGGCAAAGCCAGATTCCCATTATTTTACGATTACAAAATTTAATTTTTTTGTTGTTGTTGAATTTTTAAATTTTTTAATAATTTAATTTTTTAATTGTTGTTGTTGAAATAAAGCACAATGGCGGTCTTACATAATTTTTGTAAAAGTGTAGATTTCATTAAGTGAAAAAATTTGGTTGTTTAAAATACAATTCCCACCACACTTTTGAATTAATATATATTTTAACGATTTTTAAATAAAATTAGGACCCGTATTGTTATTTACTAGTTTCATTTTTGTTACGATTTTCCTTTTGCAAAAGTGCATCCGTACAGTAGTTTGAAAGGAATGGGTGGCGTGCGGATAGAGTCAGCAAATGACACCTACTTTCAGTTTTGTTTTGTAGTGATGCTGGTATGCCCTGTGTAACATAATTCAACTCATATAAACGCTTTTAATAGCATTCCAAAACAGATTTTCCCTCCCATTCTCTTCTTAGTACATTGGCGGCAAACTTTTTTTTTTTTTAACTGCGACTGCAGAGAATTTCGCAGCGATCGGCAGACAGATAGGAGCGCGAGTAACCTTAATTTAAAACAATAGTAGTTTCTTCCTATTTTTTTTTTTCTTCTCTCTCACATTGAAGTTTAAAATGTCATGTCCTTTCCCTATTTTTTTTTTTTTTTTTTTTTTTTCTAAATTATGTGACTTTTCCTTGAATGGAAGAAAAGATGTTATCAAATTTTTATGGTATCTAGGAAGGAGGGAAGGAACATACATTTATTAAATTGGCCGTAAAAAGAGGGTTGGGTTTTTGACGTCAAAAACTGGTTTAAACCATCAAAAAGTTTCAAAAACTGATTAAAAATATTAAAATTTGTTTAATCATTTGCTTAAAAAATTGCTATTAAGAAAACACATTTTCGGACATAAAAGTATGTTTATAAAAGCTACCCTTATGTGTTTGTAGACAATAATTACAACAGTAGCCCTTTTTCTGTGATATATGCCCTTTTCCCAAACACTGCCCTTGTTCTGTAATGTGCACCCTGCCCTTTTTCATTTCTAGAGTGATCCCTGCCCAATTTAGGCAATTTCCCTAGCATAGCACACGAACCCCATACCCATTTGCTCACACACACCCCTCCCATAGTTACGGCCTTGAGTGAAATTATTACTTTCACCTTTTTCTCACTAGACCATCTTTAAACTTTTGGGTGCTCAATATTACTGATACTAATATATACAAATATTATTTCAATTTTCCCTGCAATATCCCTTATAACTGGAGCAAACTTATCAATATCTGTTTCCTATTAGTCTGTCTGTTCATCAACATCAGGAGGAATAGCAATAATATATTAAAATTATATGGGGGGGGGAATGCTAATCAAACACATTTTTTAAATATTTTAAGATTTATTTTTTCCATTTGAAGAAAAACCAAAATGAAATATTATGCTGTCTGAAGTAAAGAAAAAAAAAAGCTTGAATGCCCAGCAATCTATTTATCAACTATATACATCAACATTTCAAAGTTAAATTTTACTAACCAAATAAACTTTGAACAAAAATCATATAATAACAAAACAGCTAGATTGATATTACTTTACGGGTTTTTTTAAATAAACATGCATAAAGAACCAAAACCAGCATTTCAAAAAATTCAGACAATTCATGACTATTTCATAACTACTGCAGCCAGAAATTAATTTTCATTGGGGAGGGGGGGAGGTATGACCCCCCCCCCTGGCTATGCCCGACTGCAACAAAGAAACCATGTGACTTGAACTGGGGAATGTTTTCCCATGTTGTCACTTTATTTTATTCCCCTCGAGGTCATTTAAAAGCACTTTACATGTACACTGACTAGCCGTCTACAAATATGCAGCTGGGCAATAATGGTAGACTTAGAAAAGACTAATATTTAAATCTTACAAACCATTTGCATTAAATTACAAAGAAATTTATGTACTTTAAATACAATGTAAAAATGGTGTGGCAATTTATAAGGCATAAAATGCAATAATGCGACTTTAACCTCATGTCTGTTCACTCATGGCCTATGCCTTTCTTATTGCAGTTGATCACTTCGGGACCTTTTTACAATTCCTGTATATTTTTAGTATGTGTTAACAAAGCATAATGCATGTTAAGAGAAAAAACAAAAGATGACAACAACCCTGACATAAAACTGAGCATAGTTAATTCAGTAGATTCCAAAGTATATTATACTAGAGTAAACACGTTATTTTTGTATGTTTCCTGTACAGGAGAAAAATCAATCATGGTGACAAGGCCAATAAACATAATTCATATAGAACTTATTTTTAAAAGTAACTAAGTGGCAAACTCAAAAAATGGGGGGAAATGTGCTGAGCCCTGTCTGTGATATATAACAGAACATGCCTATTTTATAAATCAGAGTGGCCAGAATAGCAGCATCTGAAATTTCTCTGACTATTCCCTGACATTTTTAGATTTTTTCTAAAATTTCTACGTTTTGACAGAAAAATTTAATATGACATTTAAGATATTGCAATGGATGCAACTCACATTCTGGATTTACAAGTAAGGAAAGCAGTGAATTACAACATTCTTCATACTGTATATTAATATTACTCTTTAAAAAAAAAAAAAAAAAAAAAAAAAAAAATTCTTACATTTTTAACATTTACTTTTAACATGATAATATTACTTCAATAATTAACTACAAAAATTGCAAATGATAATATTTCTGATATTTCCCTGAATTTTAGAAGTGTTTAAAAAATTCACCTCATTATATAATGGCAACAAATAATTGGATATTACTCTGTTAATTTTATGGAGTTAAGTTCTTTTTTCAGTTACTATGAAAGTAAAATACAATTAAAGGCATTTATTTTAATAAAAAAGGATTGTTTGTTTGTTAGTAAGTAAATAAATGATTTAACTAATCATTTAATTATAAAATAATAAAAAAAACTTTGCAAAATAACACCATAAAGGTTACTTGAACAACCATACAGGTGTTTCAAACAAAAAGTTTTTGTTCTTCAATGGTAAAGATTCACCTGAAGCCAGGAGCAGGGAACTGAAAAGAAAGTAAACAGAAAACACAAGCAACGAACAAGTTGTTGCCAAAAGGGGGAAGAAAAAAGGAAGAAACCAGTTAGAGCAAGAGAAGGGGGAAGGAAGGTAGATAAAAATAAACTAGAAAAATACATAAAATAGGAAAAATAAACAAATAAACATAAAAAGGGAGAGGATGACACAAAATAGAAACATGCAAAAGAAAAAAAAAAAAAAAACAGTAACCACAACAAGAAAA
This sequence comes from Cheiracanthium punctorium, assembly GCA_038373885.1. Lineage (NCBI taxonomy): Eukaryota > Metazoa > Arthropoda > Arachnida > Araneae > Cheiracanthiidae > Cheiracanthium > Cheiracanthium punctorium. The sequence goes on from JAWZYV010000488.1 coordinate 604,006, forward strand.
CAAAACAAAAACCCATAATAAGAACAGCTATAGGTAAATATAAACACAGGACAACTCTTTTTTAATACATAAGTAAACAGGACAGCACTTATTTTTTTATATTAATTAAACAAAAAAGAAGGGGGGAAGGAAGAAGAAAAAGGGGGGCGGGAATCAGGAAGAAAGAAAGATCCTAACAACTATTGCTTAAGCAGAATGAATAAAAGGAATGGAAGAACCATTATTCACAAGATGCTTCAAGTGCTGGGTATTGGGGGAAAAACTTCCAAAAAATCAAGATGGGACGAAGACTAAGGAGTGCACAAGATCTTAGCTTTAGAAAATTGAAAACGGTGATTAGAATTCCAACAATGTGACGCAACAGAAGATTTGGAAAGCTCATGCTTAGGAATATATCTCTCATGTTCTTTGAGCCTAAATTTGAGAGCTCTCCTCTAGTCCGACCAATCTAGCTTAAATCACAAGATCTACAAGGAATAAAATAAACACTCCAATGGTTCTCAGATAAAATACGATCTTTGAGAGAAGAGAATTAAAGTTTATTAGCAGGCTTAAAGATGACTGAAATGTTTGAGAAGTTTAGAAATTTTGTAGCACAAAGATGAGAAGAAAGGTAATACAACTGATTGATTCATTAACAGAAGTAGAGAAAGAACTATTAAATTAAGAAAGAGCTTTATCAATAATAGAGGGGCTAAAATGATAAGAGACTCCCAAGAATTTTAAGTAATAAATCTCATTATTAAGAGATAAAGAGTCAGAACAAATATTTTTAGCACAAAACACATCAGTGTAAAAAGAAAGTTTTTGCTCATAAGGATTAGAGGGAGCATGAGGAGGTAAAGAGACAGAGAAGGTTTTGCAGAAAACAGAAGTATAAAAAACAATTAAATGCATTGGTAAGTCCTCTGTATTCTTAAATGATCAAACTAAACATAATGGTATTCCTTTTATTGCTAATTGTGCTTGTTTCTCTGCCCTTCCTAAAATTCATAAACCTTCTCTTGCCTTTTGCCCTAGTTTTTGATATTGGTACTGCTTCTTATAAACTTACACATTTCCTCTCATACGTTCTCTTTCACCTTTGACCACAAGTAATACTCACACTAAAACAAATAAAAACTTCTTGTAAAAAAACACAAATAAAATTATACTTAAGGGAAGGGACGATCGCTTCAACTGAAAATTTTTTCAGTCTTCATCAGTACTTTTCTGCAATACTTACACTGTTAAAAACTCATGAATTTGTTAACCAAGTTAAAATTCTTCCTCCTACTAATTGTAAAATGCTCTCTTGATGTTAAATCTCTTCTTCAGTCAAGATCAAGGGTCTTGCTATGGGTAACTCTCTCACTTCTTTTATGTGATATTTATATGCATTATTTTTAAGAGAAGCTCTTCAGTTTATAATTTTTCTTGCTGGGTCAGATATGTTGATGATACTTTCATTCTTGTGGATTCCAATTATGATACTTCTAATTTACTTTCGATTGTTAATTTGGTTGATCCTTGTATCCAGTTTACTTTATAAGAGGAGTGTAATAATTCTTTATCTTTTTTGGATGTTCTTGTTTCTAAGAATCCCAACGGTTTTACTACTTCTGTTTTCTGCAAACATTTTTCTATCTCTACCTCCTCATGCTCTCTATAATCATTCTTACTAACAAAAACTTTCTACTTTTTTATAGTTAATGTGTATAAATTTGTTCTGACACTTCATCTCTTAATGAGAATCATTACTTAAAACCCTTAGCAGTCTTTCGTAGTTTCAGCTCCTCTATTATTGATAAAGCTCTTTCTAAATTTAATAATTCTTCCTCTACTTCTGTAAATGATCTTAATCAATTAGTTGTACTCCCTTTCTTTTCACCTTTGTGGCTATAAAATTTTTAAACTTCTCAAAACTTTTGTTTTCAAAGTCACCTTTAAATTTGTTAATAAAATTATCTTCGCTCAAAGATCCTATTTCTATTAAGAACCATTGGGGTATTTGTTTTATTCCTTGTGGATCTTGTGATTTAGGCTATATTGGTCAGATTAGAAGAGCTCTCAAATTTAGACTCAAAGAGCATGAGAGATATGCTCCTAAGCATGAGCTTTCCAAATCTCTTATTGCCTCACATTGTTAGAATTCTAATCATCGTTTTCATTTTTCTAATGCTAAGATCTTGTGCACTCCTCAGTCTTTGTACCATCTTGATTTTGGAATGTTTTTCCATTACGCAGCATTTGAAGCATCTTGCGAATGATGGTTCTTCTATTCCTTTTATTCATTCTGCTTGGAAGCAGTTGTTGTAAGGTTCTTTCTTTATTCCTGCTTCCTGCACCTCCTCTTCTTCCTCTTTCCCCCTCTCTTTTTATGTTTAATTAATAAAAATAAATAAGTGTTTCCTGCTTACTTATGTATATATATATTTTTAAATGTTGTCCTATGTTCATATTTACATATAGGTGTTTTTATTTATAATTTTGTTTTGGTGTTTTTTTCTTTGGGGGGGGGGGGGTGTCTTTTGCATGTTTCTATATTTTGTGCCATTCCTCCCTTTTTTTCCCCTATACTCTATGTATTTTTCTATATTTTATTTTTATCTACCTTTCTTCCTCCTTTTTTCTTGCTCTCCCTGGTTTTTTCCTTTTTTCGTCCTCCGTTTGGCAACAACTTGTTTGTCACTTTTTTTTTTTTTTTTTTTTTTTAACTTTCTTTTTAGTTCCCCATTCCTGGCTTCAAGTGAATGTTTATCACTGAAGACGAACACAAAGTTTTAGTTCAAGTTCAGGTAACCTTTATGAAGTTATTTTGCAGCAAAAAGAATTTCATCTTCTGCATCATCAGTTTTTTTTTTTTTTTTTTGTTATGTTTTAAACACCAAATATTTTAGTGTTTTGTTAATCATTTAATTATCAGTTTGACACATGCAAAAATAGTAAATAGTATAAAGACAATACACTAAATACAAACTTTAAAGAGACAAATAAATCAATTCTTACATAATAAACATTTAACATGAAGTTTAAAAACTATTCTACTATAACAATATTATTTTATAGCAATAAACAACTGAATTAAGTAATAATTTTTTGAGGAAATGAAAAGCAGTTTGTAAAAAAAAGGCAATTTATAAGGTTGTTTGACTTTTTTTTTTGGATAGATAATTACTATTAAAATGTTTAGTTAAGTAGTTTGTTATCACACTCAATATGTATCCTTGAAAAATTATATACAAGCATAACCAAATTATTTTCTTTCTTTTAAATGCTGTAGTCTTAAATACTATAACCAGGGTTTTGGACCCACCCACATACCCAAAAAAAACCCAATAAAACCCACACAGAAGTGGGTTTTTTTGGAGTTTTATTAAAAATTATCAAAATTTTTCCTTTCTTTCATTTAAATCATTTGTTATTTGACATTAAATACATATAATATTACCTACATAACTTAGTGCATTATATTAGATAAATATAAATATGCCAGTTTAATTTTTTTATAATTATTTTTCCAACTTCAACATAAAGAATAATAACCTTTTTAAAAATAATACCTTGAGCCAATTCTATCTGCAATATCTGTTTGAAATGAACAGGTGTAGAATGCAGGCAGGGATAACTTAGTGATTTATCTCTTTAATGAATAAGTTTTTAAATACGAATAAAATATGTAATTATCAGTATAGTGACAAAAAAAAAATCCTTTCCCAGATAAGAGAAAAATGGGACATGTCTCTCTCTTACAGCTTACAAGCATGCATCCCAAGAATGAATTCAGGTTCAGGAAACCATCCTGTATTCTATTAGTTGCTGCATTACTTTAGCACTGAGAAATATAAATCTGATTCATTACACATTGTTTATGTGGGATTTAATATCAGACATATTAATTCTAGATTTTTTAAAGTAAAAAGGAATATATATTCAAAGCAAAAATGAATAACTATAAGGAAAATTATTAAATAAATAGTAGTTCTGCAGTAAGTTGGCCTGCAAAGGCTTTACTGACTTGTATTCTAACTAGAAAATATAACTATGACTTAAAAATCATAAAGGTAAAAAAAAAAAAAATAAAGTTCATAAATTTAAAAGTAATAGAAAACAGCCAATCAAAAACATATTTTTCTATGCGAACAATAATATACTTTTATCTATGGTCATAAAACAAATTAGGAGCCCTTTATAAACATCAGCAGAAAAAGATAGTACTTCATTAAAGTTGAAGTTATTTTTACATTTGATTAATTAATTATTATTTTGTAAAGAAAGTTTTCTTTTACACTAAAATTATTCTGTTTTGAAATAAAACCATAAAATTTAAATCCAAAAAGTGTTATACTATAAAAAAAATCTTAATAAAACCCCAAAAAAAACCAAAAATACCCACCCGGGTTGGGTTTTTTTTTTTAAACCGGGTTTTTTAAAACCCTGACTATAACACTAATTAGATTTTTCTAAATTTAAAATATATAAAAGATTCTTAAATTTTGAGAGCATCAATCAGAGCCATGCACAATCACAGCCAATAAGACTGATTTTTCTACCTTTGATCACCATTCTGCAGGGCTAAAAAAACACAAGTAGCAATGGTAGATTTATTAAATTTCTGCATCTATCTACAGCCATAACATAAAATATCCATATACTATACCGCCTTTTTAAAGAAAGTAAGTGTGTAAAACAAATTATTCTAAAATTAAATTAAAGATTTATGCATGAATTGTCTTCTTTTTTTAAGTACATCAAAATTACATAAATTTTACGTATATATGCTGCATAAAACAAGGCAACTCAGAAGTTGCTGTTTAAAATATTGAAAATCAGTGAGGAATTTTAAAACTTGCAATAAAGATGTCCTGACTTTGGAAACCCGCAAATTCACTTGAAAATTGCCTTTTACCTTCCAATGAGCTAATATGCTAGATACATGTATATTAGGAGTAAAGAAGCGATGTAATGGCAATAAGATCTTCTTTTGCTTAAAAACTTGAGTGATCAGGCACCCAATGATGGAAATTCTAGACTTTTGCAATAAAAAGTAAGACATTTTTAAAAGATAATGAATATTTAACTGTTTAATGTTTATTAAATTTAGAAAAATAAAATATTCTCTTGAGATTTGTATTATTTTTGAAAATGCATTTTTGAATATTTAACTTGGTACAGTTAAAAAAAACATCCAATTTGTTTTTTAACAGGGATGAGAGTGGTCAGAGAGCAAAAAGGAGGAAGTCCAATAAATTTGTCAAAAAAGCACGCGGAAGGGTCACTGTTAAAAAAATGTATCAAAATAGCGTGCGGGAGCACATTGGGACAGTATCCAAAATTCAAATCAAACACTATTCTTTTTTAAATAAAATTTAATAAAATTTTATTCTATTCAATTTGAAAATTAAAAAAAATAAATTTAAAGTGGCTGATTTAACACTTTTAAAGATATAAGGAAATTTTTTCCCATCACATAATATTCACACTTCAAATATTTGTGAAGAAATTAATATATGCCACATATTGTGCTGAAAACAGAACACTAGTATTCTCCAAATTTCAATTGTAAAAAAAGATCAGGAAAATGCCATACACACAAAGTACAAATAGAACTGACTAATTTAACAAGCACATCAATCTAGTATTTTAATAACTATTTTAAAAAAGAATACAGTCATTTTCTGGCAAACATTTCTATGATAGTTAAAGGACCTTTGCTCTGTTTTGGAGAAGGCTCATTTGTTTTCTGTTTCTTACATTTTTCAGTGACATTATCTGGATGTTTATTTGAAGTAGATGGAACATTTCCCTTTAAAGAAATTTTATGCATTTTTTTCGAATTTTTTTTTCTTTGTAATTTGGTAGCCTTTGCAGATAACCTCTTTGCTGCCTCTTTTGACAGGATTTTTTCATTTGAAGAACTTGGTTTGGTAACACACTTAGTTTTCAAAACCATGTCACTCTTGTAACTGGAGTATGCAGATGGCATATTTTTGCATAGTCTCTTATCAACTAGGTCATGCAGAAAGTCACCTTTTCTAAAAAACTCAACTGCAGTTTTCTTCTTGGCACTCAATTCGTATTTAGCAGTCTGAATAGCATCAAATGATTCAACATTCAGCCTACTTGACCCGGTTTTATTACTGAGTTCATGATACTAAAACCCGATTCCACTTTAGGTCCATGAAAAACATGTGAGAAGAGCACATGCCATTCTTGACAAAAGTGGAAACTTGTTAGAATTTTCAATTTCCCCCCACCATTTATCCACAGCTTCATTTAGTTCAGGTTGACGTAGCTTGGCAACATGGTAGCAATGGACTTCCATGTCATATGCTTCCCTTTCTTATGGCTAATGACATTGGTTGCTAGGTTAGAAAGATCTTTCATGATATTCAAAGAAAGTGAGTGCTGCCTACAAGAAGGATCAATTGCAGAAACTGCATTCAGTAACAAATTATCTAATGGCATCTTTTCTGTAATTTTTTTGAACATGCAATATAAGAGGTCACAAATATTTGCATTTTCATGGCAAGATCACAAAAGGTAGAATTTCTGACCAACAAAGACAAATATTTGAAATTTCAGACATGAAAATTTATGAGTATTTTATTTTTCTTGAAAACAAAATGCTGTCTTAATTTTAGAAAAAAGATCTCTATAGGTGCTTTGATTGTATGGATAAGTTGAAGTAGTTGGAATTTTATTTAAAATAATTACTTTATGTCACTGAGCACGTAATTGAAACTGTTATGTTCGTTTTAGAGAAACAACACGTTAGTTATTTTTCTTATCTTCCCATTGTGGCAGATGATCTGCCAGATTTCTTCCTTCCCAAATACTTTATTTCAGTATACTGTAGCGAAAGAGCAATTGCACCATACATTATGGCAGAACTCTGGTATCATTTTTTAATTAGGATGTTGAAAGCTCTGTATCAGATGTTTCTCCTTGTTTGATCAGAGGGTCATCATTCAAATTAGCAGCAATATACTTCCACTTACAAAAAGTTTTCTACTCACATGCAACTACTTTTTATATCATACAATTTATAAGAGACATCATATTTTTTTTTTTAATGGAAAAGAGTCAGGATGGCCCTACTTATGAATAATTCAAATTAGTAAAAATATAATCCTATATTTGAAAAGAATTCCACTTTTTAAACATTTAATAAGATACTGAAGATTTCATTAAGTATGTTGATGTTTTTGAAATTAACTTTTTGGCAAATTAGTGGTCTTCTCATAATTAAAAATTTTATTTAAAATCTCTATTTAATTTGCAGTTTATAAACAAATTGAATAAAATATCCTATAAGCTAAGTGGTATGCAGTAGGTCGTACAAGTTTTGAGACGATATGTTTTTTTGTCCCAGCTTCTTTCTTAAGCAAAATTTTTTAATGATTTAAATTAATATTTTGTACCTTTAGTCCTCTTACAAGCTGCATAACTAATAATACGTATGAAAATTGCTAATTTAAAAAAATATTAAGCATGAATATGAAAAGTTGAAAGTAGAAGTTTTGAGATGATTCAGCTTTTCTAAACTTCTATTGAAATAAATTGTCTTAATGTAACGAAATACAGAAATATTTAGTAAGTGGTTGAATATTCTTTTGCTTTGAGGATTGCAGCACATCATCTGTGCATGAATGAATTTCAACTAGGTTTTTATTGAAAAAACTTATTTTACAAGACACTTAAATATTACAGTAATAATACTAACATCACATTTGAACACTTCACAAATTATTTTGAGTAAATGCATGAATTTTAGCTTAATGTTACTCGGGAATACTGTAGCTTTTGGTTGAAAAATCTTTAGAATCAGTTCAGTAGTTACAGAATTACCCATACAACTCAATGCAGTAGAATTCTTTTGAATGTCCCTCTAAAAGAACTATTTATGCTACATGTGTGAAAGGTAGCCTATAATACTCAAAAACAATGTAGCTTTCTATTACTGAAAAAAGTTTTCGAATCGGTTCAGTAGTTATAAAGATTCCCATACAGCATAATGTAATTCTTATAAGTGTCAATGTAAAACAACTATTTGGAATATATGGAGGATATATTTGTGATATATGTAGGATAAGTTTAATTTTCAATATTTCTACAGTAGATTAAACTTGTAAAAGTAAAGCAGAAATGCCCCATGAGTGTCAGTGGAATGTCCCAAAAAGGAGGTACTTTTTGGGATTTTTCTTCAAAACAGTTGTACCTTTAAAAAATGTTTTTCATAATATGAAACTAGTAGGTTAATACTGCATCTCCATGCCAATAGTTCTGTGGGAAGTCGGCACCAGCTCTACATATCCTTTAAAATTGCATAAATTAGCGTTAAGGACCATGTTTGGGGCCCCGTACTGAGGGGCCTTCAAAATTTTTAACATTGGATTCACTTTATATAAAGACACTGCACTGTGTAAAAATATTTTCTGTATCAGGTCAGAGCCAAGATTTAAAGCATTCTTAAAACTGTATTTTTTATGAAATTTTGGTATTTGGGGGTGCCCTTATTTGGGGGCTCTGACTATTTTCGAATAAATTTTCAATTTGAGTGGTTAATATCCAAGGTATATTATAGGATAAAAGGAAAAAATTCTCTGAAGCACCTCAGAGCCACTCACGTCAAGACAATAAAGTGGCAAAAATGGCCCCAAATTATTTTTACGTCAACTCCTCTGGGATACTTTGACCACCTTAACTCCAAAACTAAAACAGGTAAATCAAAAATATTTCAGATTTGTTCTTTCCTTGGGTAAGGCAATGCAAGAAAAAAAAAAAATCATGAAATTCTGAGACGGTGATGGAAACAGCCTGCCTGATATGCCCGTGCATGCCTCTTAAATAAATAAAAAAAGTATGCATTAGTTTGTGAAAATAATCTGCAATTAAAGGTACATTAATAAATGTGTCATGGTTAAAATTTATTTGCTTCTGCCAGTAGTGTACACACGAAAAGAATATTTGGTAAAATCATACAAGCCGGTGCCCACCCCATGTAAACATGGCGACAGTCGCTGGAGCTTGGCGACCGCCAAGCTCCAGCGACTGTCGCCATGTTTACTAGTCATTCTAGGCAACCAGTGGTCCGTTTTTAACTAAAAAAACCCCAGTGGATTCAGCAACCTAGTTGTACAGCTATCTAAACTAGGCAACCAGTGGTCCGTTTTTAACTAAAAAAACCTCAGTGGATTCAGCAACCTAGTTGTACAGCTATCTAAACTAGGCAACCAGTGGTCCGTTTTTAACTAAAAAAACCTCAGTGGATTCAGCAACCTAGCTGTACAGCTATCTAAACTAGGCAACCAGTGGCCCGTTTTTAACTAAAAAAACCTCAGTGGATTCAGCAACCTAGCTGTACAGCTATCTAAACTAGGCAACCAGTGGCCCGTTTTTAACTAAAAAAACCTCAGTGGATTCAGCAACCTAGCTGTACAGCTATCTAAACTAGGCAACCAGTGGCCCGTTTTTAACTAAAAAAACCTCAGGTATTCAGCAACCTAGTTGTACAGCTATGTAAACTACGCAACCAGTGGACCGTTTTTAACTAAAAAAAAACAACAACAGTGAACTAAGCAACCTAGTTGTACAGCTAATGTAAACTGGGCAAACACTGGCCCGTTTTCAACTCAAAAAAACATCGGTGGATTAAACAACCTAGTTGTACACCTCTTATAAAGTCAGTATGATTAGAATAGCACGTAAATAGCACTTACGAAAACATAAACACTTCAAATATCAATTTAAAATTCACATTAAAAACCTTAAACATCGAAAGATTCGTTAAAAAAGAACACTTACCTCTATTTTTTTGGTAAATAACCGCTCAGAAATGTCCCCAACACCCACCGGCTTATAACGTACTATATTTCTAACAAACACCCACAAATTCTTTTCTTATATTAACATAACACATTTCATTCCCTTCTATCAATAACGCAAACAATTTCAAATTCCCAAACCTGACGAAACACGTATTCTTTATGGTTGCCAGTCACAACTACCACCGGCAGTTGGCGGTGCATCGCTCACTCTCGCGTCAGATTGTTCGCCAATGATTTGTAAACAAACCATTGACATGTAAACAAGGCACCGTATACGGAATATAGTCCGAATATTTTAACTGTTTACATTTTTAGTAATTTTTAATGTAAATATTACATAAAGACATTTAGTTTTTGTAAATTATAAGTCTATTATTTAAAAAAACTTCAATGATGTGTGAAACATGTTTGCAACTTATTGTTCTGATGTCATATTTAAAAAAATGAAAAAGCACATAACTAAATACATAATTAGTGCTGGATATCCGATCGGATATACATATCCGGCAACCAAAGGAGCTTTGTATATACGATATCCTGTAAAATCAATATCTGTTACATCCCTAATTGAATAGCACACTTTTTATAATTAACCCACAATAGACTGAATTTTTTTCTTGAAAACTTGTTTGGATTTCACTTTAAAGCATGTTTTAATAGATCAATATGACAATATTTTTGTGACACATTTATACATATTTTATAAATACAGGTTGTTGCACATACGCAACACTAGGCATTAACATGCAGTTTATTCGATGATAAAAATAGAAAGTATTGCGATAACACTAATGAAGTTGCATTAATACAATACTAGGTTAATATAGTTAAACCCTGTCTCTAAACAACCCACAACTCAAACAAAACCTGTCTAAAAATGTCATAATCCCTTGCTATCTCATATATGAAATATCAATTTGAAACTCCTGGCTTTCCCAAATTTCTGCACTTATTGGGATATATTCCGTAAGCAGGGCAGGTCACCAAGCCAGATACGTCGCCAAAGCTTATAAGTAAACACACGTGTCGGCATTACCAATCGCAATGAGGTATTTAAAGCAACCCTTTTGCAGAGTTGTGTTGTGGTTTCATGAAGTCATTAGAAATTATGTGATTGGTCAAAGAAAATAACTCTAAATACAGTAAGTTTGAAGAAATTATGTGATTGAAAGAATTTAACTGTCAGCAGATCCTGAAACGACCAACGTATGCTTTGAACACGCTCGTTTGCCGTGATTCTTTGCTAAGTTAAAAGTGTGCAGTTATTTAAGAGTAGTGTTTAAGAAGTGAAATTTCTGGTTATTTTTATATTAAATGTGGATAAGTTGTCTAAAACTAATAAATTTGCTTTATGTTAAGATGTGTTGCATATGAGTTTTCGTGAAAACTTGAAAATGTTTGTTGGGCAGAATATTAAATGTATCCAGGGTATGCTTAAATTCTGCTTATTGGATGCTTCAAGGCCATTAAATAAGGAATTAAACAGAAGAGGTATGTGATTTTGTTTATTTAAATATTTATTGAATGATTTAATTTATTGGTTTACGATTGAGATTTAATATTACTGTCTTCTACTGTAGCATATTTATATAAGTTATTGTATGCCGTGTTATTTTGTTATTTTAATTTTATGTGAATTTCTGAATAATGAAATGTGATGAAAAAAGAGGTTTTTAGTGTTTTAAGATGGATAATTTTGTTCGACATATGGCAGGGCCGTACCCAGGAAAAAAAAAATTGTGGGGGAGGACCAAACGGCAAAAAAAGCTAAATTTTTCACAAAAAGGCTTTATCATTTTTGTTTTGTTAACAATTTTTTTACTTTTTTTTGGTGGGGGGGAGGGAACCGGACCCCCTGGTCCCCTAGTCAGGCTTAGTTGGCAACTTTTTTTTGTCGCCAAACATAAATATACAGGAAAAAATAAAACCAAAACTAAAATATGCTTATCCAAACACCTTATTAAAACATTTTTACACATACAGTAGAAGACCCAAAATTCGCACAGCTTGGTTCCAGACCTTGTGCAGATTTTAGAATTTTGCGTCATAATAGGAAATTTATTGTATTTCCCTCCACCCCACCCAGACAAATAAAATAAAGATCAAGAGAAACAAATCATGTTACTTATTATCAGAATCATAATATAAAAATACAGTGGGATAATACAATATACAAAATTATGAGATTATAGTTCAACTTATTTAAACATGTATATTCAATAGTAGTTTAGGACTTTGGGATATTCTAATTATAGTTTTTTTTTTTCCCCCTCATTATTTCCTGTTTTGTAACACAGCTTTTCTGCTCTACAAATCTGAGATATTTCTTTCTCAGAGCCTAACCTTGATTAAATGTTATTTTATCAACTTTTTTGATCATCCTCATTTGTTACTGTGTCAGAGTGTCTGTCATGTGATCATAATTGAGTGTTAATTATGTCACTGTCAGTCATTTCATGGATATCAATGTTACCATGAGAGCTCACAAACTCTTAAAATATTTTTTTCAAGTGGGAATAGCTTATTCAGTTTTACTTTGTGGCTATAGTGTAGTTTTCTGAGCTTGCAGCTGGTAGGGCAGATTTCATTGTTTACATTGAACAGACAGTGCGGATTTTAGAGCCTTGTGGATTTCGGGTCGGCGGATTTTGGGTCTTCTACTGCACTTCAAATGCAATAAAAAATAATATGAACATAAAAAAAACACTAGCTCGGGGCTATGTGTACGTTAGAAAAAACAATTTCTTGGAAACATTCAAAATACTAAAATATATTTCTGCAGAAAAGTATGCAGAAAAATTTCTCTTAAAATGTTAAAAGCGCTGCTTGAAAATAATAGAAAAACACTAGAATAAACTGGCTACCTCCTTACCCCCATGAGATTCTTGCAATTTTAATACCTTCAAAACACACAAAATTTACACTAGTACACACACAAACTCAAAAATCCATATCTATTGATTCACATTAAACCTAACTATTGTACAGGTCAAAGCAAATCGGTAGTAAACAAATATATCGAATAAAATTATCCATCTTTCTTAAAACCTTAAAAATTTCCATTTTTTCCTCCCAATTCACAAAAAATAACACAACATACTAAAACCTTCATATTAGGGATGCACCAAATACCACATTTTGCCAAATAACGAATACCGAATATTTGGTTCCAAATTATTAAATCGTCATTAAACTTTGATTACAATGATTAACTTCATTAGTTTGTTTTTAAACAATATTTAATATTTCATATGGTGAAAAACTTCAGAAATTAAAACATTGTAAAATTTAATATCCAAGTGTTTCCTTTATATATTATTAATCACCTTTGTAAATTTGTGAAATAATGGTAATTTTTGGTACCTGCATATTTTATAAATATTCACATATTTATGAATAGCTAATACAGTCGAGAGCCAAAAATTCGCAAACGTCCGAAATCCGCACTCCTTCTCCGTTGTAAATAATGAAATTCGCAGTCATCCGCCAGTGATGAAATTGTTGAAAAGTGTCTTGAATCCAAAGATAAATATGATTCTGATGATGATGATGAAAACTTTGGTAATAACAACAATAATAAAATCCGTTTAATAAAAGTTTAAATTTAGGAGAAGAATACCTTAAATTTTTAGAACAGCAAAGTTCTGTAACAAAACAAGAATTAATGATAATATACAATTTGCAAAAATAAATAAATAAAAGAAAGAAACAGAAAAGAAAATAACTGAAAGCAGAAAAAAATAACATTTTAAAACAAATCACCATAGAACATGCTTTCAAAATTAGAGAAAGGAAATATTGAAACCATTTGCTTTGCTAGTCTTCACATATTTTTTTTTTTTTTTTTTCTCCTATGCTTTTGTATTTAATGTGAAAATATAAGTGAAATACTTTTGACTGTGCTTTTATTTCACTGTAATTGTATTCTACTTTTTTAAAATTAGCAATGTAATGATTTATCTTTTATGGCCTGAAATCCACAAAATCCTAAAATCCGCACAAGCCATGGTTCCTAGCCATGCGGATTTCTGGCTCTCTACTGTATTATGTTTTTGTCTGGTTACTGATTGATATTTAAATGATTTAGTAATAGTAAAGTTAATTAATGTAATGCACCATAAGATTTAACCCATGCTACCATCCTATAAATGCTATTTTTTATGGGAAAAATGCTTCAGAATGTAATTTTGAAGTCATAAATCATTAAATGTACCTTTAATTAATAATAGTATAGTTTTAGTCCACAGATTGTACCGTTAATAGATGAATAATATTTTAGAAGCAACATGGATGAAGTCAACAAATAAAACATGTTTCCAATGATAGTTTTCTCCTATTTTAATAATATTCAATATGAAGAAAAAATTGCCATTCATGTGTAGGAAAACAATTTTTTGCTTATGAATTTCTTATAATGGCCATTAAAGGGTTAAGAAAATTTGAAAAACAACAAAATTTGAATTTAACATCCGAGTGCTTTCTTTTGCATTAAAATTACTTTAAATGTAATATTAGTAAGTAACAGTTTAGATTAATTGGTACAGCTTTAGTATTGGTCGTTTGGCACGCTTTATTTTTGGCGCGATAAAGGATGCCAATATGGTAACCCCGCCATCGGATGCTCCGGCGCAGAGAGCATGGTAACCCTAACCTTGTGCGAGCAGTGGATTCATCTGTGACGTCACGGATGCGCTCATTTTCCTCCAGCGAATCCCGACCGTTTGTTCCTTTCATGAACTTTTCGAGCCCCGTATTTCTTATCCCGCGAGGTTCGAGTTTCGTGATCCGCCATTACAATGTGCCTTATGGTTTTATTTAAATGGCTTTATTTAACATTAAATTTTATTATTATTTAATTAATTTTGAAATTTAAAATGGATGTTCAGGTTCATACTGACTGTTTATGTACAGTTTTATGAATAAACATTCTTTTGATAGAAGCAACAAAGATGGTTCAGAATCACACAGCATTGTGGAGCCGAAATGTCATTTTCACTTACCTGTTAATATTTATTCAGCTCGGAATGACATTGAACTTTCCTATCATGATTCTTTGAAAACTAATTGATCTTCCACAAAAAGCACTTGACTAAAATTGATTATTAACAGGACTGATCATTAAAGAAAGGATTTACATATTGATTATTATACTATTTATTAATGTTACTATTAACAGGTAAATGAAATGGACCTTTCTGACCCCAAAGCTTTGTGTGTTGTATTTAAAAGGCAACAAATATCTTTTTTAATAAGTGTCATTTAAAAAAATCAAAAATAAGTTATCAACACAACTTTATTCATGCTTCTTCTCATCTAATATAACAATAAAGGGTTACAAACAGCTTTACAAATGAAGCTCCACCCCCCCTTAAAATGGAAAAGGGGGCTCGCAAAACTCACCTTTCCCTCTGCTAATTTTTGTTTAACCCCCCGCCACTGACGGCCTTAACATACATTTTTATTTATGAACAAAATGCCCTTATCAAAAAATAAATCCATCAAAAAGCATTCAAATAAGCAGAGGAACTTCAGCTTAACACGTACTCGTTAAATACTCTTGACAACAAATATTTTCAGATTTTTACCAAAATGCACTCTATTGAGAATTAATATGACATCCTAAAATAAAGCAAATTCACTACGGTTCTACATGTTAGTTAAATTCTTTGACCAATCACATAATTTTCTCACAAGAACAGCAAACAACACAACTCTGCAAAAGGGCTGCTAAATAATTCAACATGATTGGCAACAATACCACACTTGTTTACTCATCCTACGCTTTGGCAACATGCCCCAAATAACGAACTTTTTCCCAAATTGCTAAACCTCTCACTTTTTTTTCTGAAAGCAAATATATTAAAGAGAAAACTATTCATATATAAAGTTAAGTTATAGATAATTAAAAAGTATTTGCATTGTTTTCTTTTTTAAACAAAGGATACAGTCAGTGGCTGATTCAACATGGTTTCAACAAGGCAGTTTCATGAATACAAGTAATAGTCATGAATACAAGTATTTAAAATAATTGTACTGTAACTTATTTTATTTATAACAGCAGTTTATCTCTGAATAAGTATTTTACAATGTACATTAACTTTTAAAAGAAAAATTATTTTTAATATCCCAAAACGTAACATCACTATGTGGCAGCCCGGTCAAAAAGACTTTTTGTTGTTGTTAGTTTCAAATAAATTAATCAGGTTTGATCCAGGAATTATTTCCAGGGTCCCATTTTTTATGAATTTCAATACTTTTTTTTTTTTTTTGGAAATTTCGTCTAATTTTGTGGATTTTTATAAAAAGTCACTTTTTACTTGAAATAATTTACAAAACACATTAAAATATATAGTAAAATGCCAATGAAGGGTTATTTTGATCAACTATATTTTTGTGAAGAGGTTGTTTGAATTGATTGCAATTTTGTAAAGGAACCATAAAACGAACCCAAATTTTGTCTGCATTGATCCCTGTTAATTTAAATGTCTTCTTAACCAACAGATTTAAGACAGTACATACATGTTCTGAATAAGTTCATTTAAATCACTGCAATTCTGAATGCAATATATTTAATATTTTAAATCGCAGAAATTTTCAAAAAGAACAACAGCCTTCACTTTGATTAAGCAGTTAAATTTGATTGGAAGTATACTTTTATATTTAATTAATACAATTATATTTCCTTTGAGTGCACATAAAATAGCCAATAGGTTTTGTACAGTTGAAATTCGTTGGGATAAAGTGGTCATAAAAACATTCTAGTACGGGCGGCTTCCAGTGCCATGGCCCCCTATGAAATTTTGTTTTATAACTTCAGATTTGCATACTTTACAATTCCACACGTTTAATTTACATTTTGAACAATTTATAGATCTATGTAAAAAGTTCAATGGCTCCCTCCAATAATTTGGTCAGGAGCCGCCCTTGCATTCTAGAAAATATGTCACACTCATAAAAACAGTTGTCATGTGAATTTCAATATACACTTACAGGTGAAATGTAAAATAACTTCGAAAGCACCTCAAATATTATGAAAAGATCTTACATTTGGTATCTTAAAATGTATCTTTTACCCATTTTACCTCATCTTAAGCAGCAATTTAAAAAAATATAAATCATACCAATTTCATGTTTTAGAAATAAAATCATACATAACAATTCTTTGTGATATCTCTCATTCATATAATTATGCTTCAAACAGGAAAAGTGGACATTATAAACAGCATATTCCACAACATATGCCTCAGGGAGAAAACAATGAGACAAAATGAAAAATGCCTAGAAAAACTAAGTTGAAGTGCATCTGAATTTACTTTTTTCTAGTGAAGTGAATTTGTACTACAATTCTGATCACCATCACACACACACAAAGAAAGGTACAAGGAAATGTGAAACAAATTTTAAGTGGACCACTAAAATGACTACAAAACAGCGTGACCATGCGTGGATATAACGATAATTTTCACTTAAACAGATTATAAAAGCATAATTCAAAGAAAATTATGATTCACAGAAGTGCCTTACTGAAGTGAAAGAAAACTTTATTTAATCAAACCTCAGATGTTCTCTTGTCAATTGGTTTGCCTGATTTGGGAATGTAACATCAAACAATGTATCTGAAATCATGCTATGGTGTGTAAATAAGTGGAATACTGACAGTACATTAAAAGAGACAGATCACAATTATTCTCAGTAGTAGTAAATGCTGTCAATCCCATAACTCATTATTACCTATGAGTGGAACACAGTCACACAGGTCACGATTCAACGCTCATTGAAATATAACAAAAAAACACATACTGAATACTCTGCTTCCAGTGAAGAAAAGTTGAGATATGTAGGAGACGCTTCAGTCACAACCAGGGTTGCCAGATCAAAATTCTTGAAAATAGCCAAATGTCTTCTTAAAATTAGCCAAAAATAGCCACTTTGATTGCAGCGCCATCTTTTGGACTTTCGAGAAAACTTTTAAAAAGTCTAGAATGTAGCATATATGAGATTCACAAGCGTATTTTTGTGATTAAATTAATAACAATAATAATAGTTTAAAGATTAGTAGATCGTAAAAATAAAGCGTTATTACTTAGAAATTTTGCGAAATGATAAATCGAATTGAATGCATTGGTTAGGAAACACTTTCCAACGTTTGAGAGGGCGCAAGCGCTTGCGCCCTCTCAAACGTGTTCCTCAAACTTTCCTCAAATAGTAATCGCGCGATTACTATTTCAGGAAAAAAATATTACACACAGGCATAAATGCTTTGTTGCGGATGTCGGTAGATTCATCAATATATAAAGAAAACTTAGCCTCTCTTAACTCTTGAATCATCTCTTCGAATAACGATAGGCTTATGACATTCTTAATGAGGCATGCACACTTTGGAGTATCACCAAACACCAAATTTGGAGTTTCAGATCCTCTAGTGCACTACCTTTTGAATACGTTTTCACTATTTCACCTTGATGATCAACTGATTTAATACTGCAGTGGCACTCAATAGCTACACTAAATTTTATATCAAATTCTTTCAATGATTTATTTACAGCTAATTTTTTTTATAAACAGTGAACAGTGCAATTAATTTAGAGGATTTCAAGTCTTTCTCTTTATTCTTATGTTTGGCTAATTTTTCGTGAGTCACTAAATTATGCTTTTTAAGCTGGGATATTGAGCAAAGACACAACTTGCAAAAACACGCAAGTCTTTCAGCATTAACCATGGATGCTCAATCTCCCATTCTTTATTATATTTTCTACTCATTATAGGCTAGCGTTTAATAACTGTAACTTATAATTACTCAAGCTTACCGTGACCACGGGAAAATAGTCAATGCTTAGTACAACCGCACAACAAGGGCCGACCGAGTTGTATGGTGGGTAAAGCACCGTATTCCGGTTTCGGGTTCAACTCCCGGCGGTCGGGTTTCGGTCCGCGACTGGGCGTGGCTGTCATTGTGTCCGTCCCTTCACAGGGTGCGACGTTGGTCCACCTACTAGGTGCCTCCATAATAAAGTGACCATCAATTCCGGCCTGTTGTGGCCAAAGTCTTCAAGGCAGAGGCCGGCCATTAGAAAAAAAAAAAAAAACCGCACTGCAAATAAATGTGCCCTAGTCAGCTCAGCTACTCCGTAAAACCCTCTTTCGCTAAGAATCAAAATCGATCAAAAAGCCCGTCAAAACTCGAACTAAAACCAAAACAAAGCCATCCCATTTGTATAGATATATTGTTTGTTTGTTTTCATATTCCCCAACAATTACAGAATTAAGCCATAATTAGCTAAAAGACGAAGTGGTTAAAATTTTGTTTTTCTTTTTAGCCAGCAGCCTCAGAATTTAGCCATAATTAGCCAAAAAACAAGTGGCTAAACAAAAATTTTTTTTTAGCCAGCAGCTTCTGAAATTAGCCAAAATGGCTAAAATTAGCCACATCTGGCAACCCTGGTCACAACTGTTATTGTGTAAGCTAAATCCGTACATTCCGTACTCAATAGAAAGTCTTAAAAGTGACGTCAAAGGTCCAAAGTGACCAAACGCCCCAAATTTTCGGGAACTGTACCCAAATTTAGGATTTTTTAACTTTGTCTCAAAACTTTAATTATAATCACTAAGATGACATTCTGAAAAATTCAGAGATGTTCTCAATACCAGGAATATAAAATAAGACTATCCACTCTCTAGTTCATGAATAGAGCTCAGTAGTGTGAAATAGTGGAAGTACTTCGTAGGGAGCTCAATGTCGTAATCGTAGAAACTAACGTCTCGTCTTTTGTTAGGTGCAGCTTTGGCGAGATTTTCTGAGGCACTGAGTATAGCTGTTGCGGTTTATCGCCAATTTACTATTCCGTAGATTATCCCTTCCCAACTACAACAACCACAACGTTTGTTTACAAACAAAGTGTTACTGAAAATCTAAATTTTATGTCATGCGTGTATGAGAGACCCCTTTTATCTGTTTGCAGATCTAGAACAAGATTTTAGAACGTCCTGTAAATTTATTGCTATTTATCTGCATGCAAAAATTAATTTAAAGTGGCATTTTCTTTATTGATAAAGGGGAGGTAAACTTATGGATGATAAACTTAAGGTTAAAACTTGCATAAAATAATGTAAAAGTTTAAATAAAACTTTAACCCTTTTCCTATCATATTTTGTACTATATTTTGCATCAGGAACGTATTTTAATAATATTTTAAACGCACATTAAGTAATAAAAAAAAATAGAATTTGAAAAAGTGTCCAAAAGATCATTTTACCCTCAATCCTAGCAAGGGCGGTTCTAGAGTTGCAGTCTGGGAAGAGTAATGATATTTTATAATTTGGCTAAGCTTCAATATACCCCTTACATTTTTTTTCGCACCAAAACGCTCGACTCGTTTTCTGATTTTTTTCAGTTTTTCGACTACTATAATTTAAAATATACTCAGTACCTCAGAGAAGGAGTGACTACCGGGGGGTGCACAGAGGAACGGGGACCCTTCTGACTGCACAATACACTTCATATATGCGAACTAGCTGAAGCACCCATTCTTCGCACAGAATGGATATTGTCAAAACCAACAAATACAAATGAAAATAAGCTAATAAATATCAAACAAATTTTGGTTATATATATTTAATGGCCTACAAAAACTGTTTCAGAATATTCTTCAGGCATAGTCTGATGATACTTGAGTTTTTGCAATACTGTTTGGAATGTGCATCATATTCCCCGCACATTTGTTTTCTTGTTCTTCAAAATTGAAATGTATGTTAAAATCACCAAATCTCCACCAGGCATATTCTAACTATACTTCACCTTTATTTCCTGGAATATAGACACCAATATTCGAATTAAATAAACAATAGAGTTAGGCAATTTCTCGACAAAGATGGTTGTGTGTTGTTGGATTACATGTGGCAATTAGCAACACGTGGGCTCTATGCCAAGGGGCGGGTGCCCTCCATGGGGGTCTTTCTAAGGGATCCTAACCTGTATTTACGCTAAGTTCCAAAGGAAACCACGGGAAATTCCGAATGGTTAGGTCGGCAGACGAGACCTGGATTTGAACCAGGCACCTTCCGTCTCCCAGTTCAGCCTATTATGCGCTTGGCTGATGGGGCACTCAACAAAAATGGAAGATATTGCTTCGGGGACTTATTTCTTTTATGCCAATTTTCGCGATAAATCATCAAAAACGGCAAACATTGGGGATTTTTCACATTTAATCTGGCAACCCTTGAAACATGATTCGCCCTTTCACCAGGTAGACAAAAATCTTTGTCCTAAAATTAACAGCACTCAAGAGCTAAACATTACATGAAAAACACCTTTTTTTGTCAACTACCCTTTATAATGGGCAATTAAAAAAAAAATTGAAAAAGATTTTTAGAAATTTGTATTCGTTTTACATTCTAATGCAAGATTTTTATGGCTATCTTCATTTTCCTTCGATATACGAAGACAAATATGAAAATAACGTTTTAGCCCCTCACAACAGTTTGCACTCGAAAATTAAATATGCAGATACGACGCACCTTACAAGTTAAAATATATTTACATTTCCAGCAGTTAAAAGAAAACAATGCATGCAACTGAAAGAAAACAAGTAATCTTTGGTCCTACATTTTGTCACCAAGATAAGTTTTAGCAAAAGTGTTGTCTTGATTTTTTATTTAAATTTTTTTTCAAAGAATAATATTGAAAAATGTCATTGCTTTAGCTCCAAATTACTTATTTTACTCCTGTCTTAATTATTTACACTAGTTTGTAAAAAAATACTGCAGTGAAAAAAAAATGAAAGAAAAATAATAATAAAAGGGATTAACAAACCAAGAGAGAATCCGTGAGAAATAACAGAAAAAAAATCGTCCCTGAGCGCACACTAAAACTGTACAAATGGAGTAATATCAGTGTTCCTTACTTCTCTCTTCCGTCTTTTTTCAGAAAGCGGTTCAGAAGGCCAATTGGCCAACCATCCATGCGACTTACAAAGTACTATGCTATAGTAACCTACGATACAGTGTGTTAGCTATAATAAACATTTTTAATAATATTGGGGGGTGGGAAAGAATAAAACTCACGTTTTAAATTTCCAAAAATCTAAAAGTGTACTTAATTTTTTTTTTTTTTTGTTAATGTGCTTATGTTTTAGTTTTTCCTTTGGAGATTCACATGCTCATGTGCTCAAATGGAGGAGACACTACTGCCAGTGAAGCTACTAATGATACTATTTTTGCCTCCTAACATTGGTGGACACCCAGTAAAAAAATATTTTTACTAAAAGAAATCTATGTTAGTGAAAATTCAATGACAGTGAAGTTTTATTTTTAACAAACTTTTCAGGATCACAAATTTGATCTTTGGTCGCTTGAAATTTGTTGTACTGAAATTTTACTGTATATGTATGTAAACACTAATTCTTGTATAAACATAATTTGTATTTCATTTTTCAGGTTTATAGCAAGATGAAAGCTCTTTAAATTTTGTTTCTGGTGATGAGTTGTTATGAAAGGATACAGTATTTTATTTTTAACATCTCTGGTTTATATATGTGCAACAAACTCAAATCATACAAAATGCTATACAAATTTTCTGCATAATACAACAGTTTGCAAATTGGTATGTCCACATGGAAGTTTTAATCTGCCAGGCATGAAGAGTTGTCAACCCTGGTTAAACTGTGATGCAGAATTCACTGTTCTTTTTCTGATTTCTGCCAGTGTTGTTAAAACTGTAAGTTACTCTTAAACTAGACTGATTTTTTAATTTGTTAAAGGTATCTTTGCCAGTTTTCTAAAGTAGTCAATTTTAGTTATACAAAGAAATTAATTAATCCAAATTTATACTTCAACTAAATTATTTATTTGATAATTTTATGTTACCATAAAGCCAACACAGAAATAATAGTAGTTCTTTTTTGAATCAGTTCTTTAAAGAAAATTCTGATCAGTTATTTAAAAGGTTTTTCTTTTTTAATATACTTTTATAGCAATGTAATATTCTATTAGATTACAGTTCAGCAATAATGTTTAATTAAGGATTGAACATTACTGTTCTTTGTATACAACTGATCAGCATATATGCCCAGTTTAGAACTAATGTTTTGTAGTCGGATAAATACTTTACATTGCACAAATTTCATGAAATAAAAAATAAAAAACACCAAGTTACACAAAAGCTCAACAATTACATTAACTTAAAAGTCTCTCAATGTATTTATAACCCTCATCCTTCAATTTTCCTGTTAGATGATTTTCTGGAAAAAAAATTTTTACTTGGTTTTGGTTTGTACAAGATAATTCATACAAAATCATTGCTGTAGAATTGGGACACATGCCTCTCCAAACAAATTTAGACTGAAAATTGATTTATTTTGTAAATTCAGATGCATTTCTTTGCATCTGAATTTGCATCTCTTTATCTTTTTAGTAAAGATTCTTCTGAAACTAACTTGGGTTCTTTTTTTTTTTTTTTTTTTTTTTTCTTTTTGAAATTTAGCAACAACAATTTATGAAAAGCTTAAGATTTACATTGCAGTAACAAATTGGTTAAGGCATCTCATTTGTTATTATTCATTCAATAAAGTTTATACTCATTTTATTTGGTGTTTTATATATACATTTAAGAATGTTTTATGAATGTTATACATTTAAGAATGTTTTATGAAGTTTCATTGTGCATATAGTAAGCAGTTGTTTCTTTTGCTGTTTAAATGTGTAATAATATCCCAGGCAGCAAGAAAGTTCGGTAAAAAGTTGGCCGACTGTCTATTTCATTGGCTTGTACTCGGGAATTTTTGTTGGACATCCATTTAATGTCCACAAAAAGTATACCGCCGACATATAATTTATTCTGCAGCTCCCTAACCTCAGGAGAAAACTCATTTAACTTCCTTCATCTACTCCTGGGTCTTATGTATTTCGGTCAGTCGACCCGAGGTCGTAATCAGACTTTTCAGAGATGGTGCTGTCTGTGGGGAAGGGTGATGAAAGGAAATGCTGCTTCCTAGTACAACATCGCTACCCCCCCCCTTATGATTTGTTGTTGTTGTTTTGTTTTGTTTTTCCGCATTGAAACACTGATTGATAATTTTCGAATTGCTATACAGAAAGATACGTTAATAGTGATTTTGTCTTTAAGTAACCATGGAATACTAAATAAGAATTTTTAAATAGTTATGCAGTTGAATATGCAATCGTGTTAGCTCTAAATTGCACCATTTGGTTTTTTAAAAATTTTACTAAAAGGGGCGGTGAGTTGATATCTAAGTACCTATTATTCTGTGTGCTCATTAACGAAGATTTATTTAAATACTTTTAGCCTGAGCAGCACATGAACAAACTAGCCGTAGATTTTACTCACTAGTTTCTAATTCATAAATAAAGCGGATACAGATAGGGCTTAAAAATGGTTGTATGACAAAGGGAAAGAATGTAAAGCAAAATTCGGTTTATGTGACTTCAAAAAAATAATAATAGATGGCTATCCTCTACATCCTAGGTAAGTGGCTCAGTGAGAGAAGCCGTGTCAAACAAAAGTTAAAGAAAAAAAATTTCATTAATTTTTACCCTTTTGTACAGTTGTCATTTGTACATAATATATTCATTGTTTCAAATTAAATTCTCTGTCTGACCCTTCTATATAGTGTGTATCTCTGAGCATCTAGAATTTTTCTGTTTTTCAAATTTGGATCTTTTAATAAATGTTCTGTGCCTCTGCTATAAAGCATTTGAAACTAAAAAATAATTAATGTTTCTTCAAAAAATTTTATTAATTTAATAATTTCTCACTTCTTTCAGTAGTTATATGTGATGACTAAAAGAAGCAAGACTATATAAAACTGTTTTGCTTCACACATACTTAGTTTATGTGAAATATTTCAAATTTCATATGATCTTATTGCTTTTTTTCTTTTAACCAGTGGTGTATGAAGACTTCCTTCAACACAGGGGAGTTGTTATGAATATGATCTTTATGTTAAAATATTTTTAACAAGATGGTGTTGATCCCCCAATATCCCACCCACCGCCTAGCCTACTCCACTGGTTTTACCTCTCGATGCATATGACAAAAATGTCTAATATGTTAGCATTTTATTTCTGTACACTACGTGGTTTCAGGAATGTCAGCTCAGAAATGGAAATTTTTCAAGACAAAAAATGCAAACAAAAGCTATTAGAAAATATACTTACCATGTGCAAAGCAGCTAAAACAAATCAAGAGACACAGCAGTAAAGCAATGGCTATTGACCCCAGGCCAGTTCTTCAGTTTGCCACCCCATTCTTTCAAAGTTTAGGCAGTCTGCTGCCCCCCCTCCCAAATCTCAGTCCCACAATTTGTTGCCTCATTTTTTATAGCAATATTGGCATTCTCCATTTCCTATTTTTGTTTTCAGCTTATCGTTAAGGGCTAACCCCACCCCCGTCGCTATGCTGCTGATGAGATATTATTGTTACATGCAGCAAAATGGTCAAGAGTACTTTTTTTTTATATAACTAGTTAATGCCTATACTCATGTAATATTTCTATTATAGGTATATTTAGCTGACTGGAAAGGATATAATGTTACTTTATCTGTTCTGTCTTCTCCAGTTTATAAAGATGATTTTCTACACAACTTGGATATGATTAAATCATTGTCGCCACACAAATTTGTTGTTCAGTTGTTAGGTTATTGTAGATATGCACTTTTGACTGAATATCATGAGCTGGGCAGTGCTTTAAATATAAATGACCATTTGAAATATTCTCTTAAAGCTTATGATACAACAAAAATGCGTTTAAAATTTTGCTTTAGTTATGTATCAATAATACACTTTTTACATAACAGTCCTGTTGGTATAAGAGTTATGTGTGATACAAATAGTTTAGAAAAAACTTTATCACAATATTTAATAACTCCTGACTTGGAATTAGTTGTGAATGATTTAGATGCAACTCCTGTTGTGAATTTTGAAACAGGTGGAGTTCATTGTGGAAATAAGGAATTGACTGGTACATTTATTGCCCCAGAACAAGTATGGCCATATCCAAATAAAGAATTTGATGTAAATGAGATGCCTTTGTATGATGAGAAGACCGACATTTTTAAAATTCCAGATATTTGCATTTGGCTCTTGGGTAATACTCCTGATTCTGATGTCATAAAGTACAAATTGTTTAATATTCATAAAGATTGTAAAAATTCTGATCCCTACAAAAGACCAAATGCATATAACATCTTGAAGGAGTATGCGAATATTTTGCAGGATATTTTGTAACAGATGAAAAATTGTATAACTGAATTTTGTTTTGTACTTCTCCTTAAAAATGACAAACAGTTAATGTTGTTTCAAAATATGAATAAAGATATATATTTTTTAGAAATTCTATATGTTATGTCAAAATTTAAACATCTTTTTAATAAACACTAAAATAGTAGTAATAGTTATAATGGCCATGTAATACTGAAATTTAGAACCTAGTACAAAATTCAAAATCTCTTCCTAAAGGTCTGGTTTTTTAAAACATTTTTTCCTAAATTTTCTTAAAGTACTCATTTAAAAAAGTTGGTTTAATCAGCTAATAAAAAACTTTTATGATTCTTCTGTAATCTGGAAAATCCAGATTTTTTTTTTTTTTAATGTGTGTGTGTGCAAGTACAGTAAAATCTCAGTAGATAAAATTACTTAAAGTGGAATTTCATTACAATGTAATTTGTACTAATAATTTTTATTTTCTTATAAATATTTTATTTGCTAATCTGAAGTATTCGTAAAAGTGAAGTTTGTCCTAACAAGATTTTACTCTACTTAGTAAAAGCTTTAACTTTTTGATAAAGAAGCCATTTAATGAGAAATAACTTTTTGTAAATATTCTGGCTTTCTTCATACTCTTTGAATGCACTTCTCCATTGCATTACCAGAGAGCAGGCAAAAGGCTGAAATTTTTAAGAGCATGGAGTTTTGTTGCTCTTCACAGTTTAAAGGAAAATCAGAAAAAGCTGAGAAATGATTTTGTTATCCTCGCTTTTATCCACCCAATGTTCAACACATCAAGCAGAAAATAAATACCCAGCAAATAACAGATGTGTCTGCCACTTATACATGGAGAGCTTTGATGGATTAGAGGAGGGAGCAGTCAAAAGAAGGAAGAAATTGCATGAAAAACGTAAGAGATCATATTTTACTTCCAGTAAATTGACACAAATTTCAGCTAGCTGCCCCCACCCACAAAACTGCATTAATTCCTCTCATGGGGAGTCACAGATTATAATCACCTCAGACATGCTTGTAATAGGCAGAAAGAAATTGAAAATATCAGCCTGTTTACTATTTATAATGTAATGTTCATCTTGGTCAAATACAGAGCCTCACAAAGGTGGTGCAGTTGCCCAGGACCACCAGTCAAAGGAGCCCCCTAATCAAGAAATGACCCTATTGTATTTTGCAGAAGTATGTTTCTAGAAAAAAATTCTGTTTAAACTTCAATAATTATCTTTAAAAAGTTATTATACTGTGCTGTAAAAAAGATTTCCATAGAACATTTTGAGTAAAATTATGAGTATGTGGTCAGTATGATGAATTTGGACAATACAAAAGGTCTGCTATTCCTCAGTTGCAAAAAAGTTCAAGCATCCACTAGAATAAAAAGCATGGAACTTAAGTAAGTCTGTAGTTCCAGGCTTATGTAGAAATGATCATATAGTTTATAAGCATGATTTTATGTGCATTATTATACAAAATTTTTATTACTTTTAAGAGGCATTGTGGGGGCAAATCAGACAGGGCGTTCCCATCACCATCTCAGAATTTCATGAATTTGTTTTCTTGTGTTGCCTTACCCAAGGCTAGAACAAATCTGAAATATTTTTGATTTACCTCTTTTAGTTTTGGAGTTATGGGGGGGGGGGAGGGGTGTCAAAGTACCCCAGACGAGTGACATAGAAATAATTTAGGGCCATTTTTGCCACTTTATTGTCTCGACTGTGACAGGCTCAGAGGTGCTTCAGAGAATTTTTTCCTTTTATCCTATAATATACCTTGGATATTAACCTCTCAAATTGAAAATTTATTCGAAAATAGTCAGAGCCCCCAAATACCAAAATTTCATAAAAAATACAGTTTTAAGAATGCTTTAAATCTTGGCTCTGACGTGATACAGAAAAAAAATTTGCGCAGAGCAGTTATACATCTTCATATAAAGTGAATCCAATGTTTAAAAATTTTTAAGGCCCCTAGGGCCCCACGGTACGGGGCCCCAAACATGGTCCTTAGTGCTAATCATGGTCCTTAGTGCTTTCAAAGCATTGATACAGCTGAAGCCAACTTCCCACAGGAGAACCATTGGCATGGAGATGTAGTATCAACATAGTAGTTTCATATTATGGAAAAACATTTTTGAAGGTACAGCTGTTTCCAAGAAAAATTCCTTAAAAAATACCTCCCTATTTGGGACATTCCACTAGCACACAAGGGGGCATTTCGGCGTTACTTTTAGAAGTTGAGCAGTATTGAAAACTGTAGCAGTATTGAAAATAAACTTATTCTGCATATATCACAAGCATGTCTTCCATATATCACAAAATTTTTTGAAGGGCCCCTCGGTACGGGGTCCCAAACATGGTCCTTAATGCTAATTTATGCAATTTTGAAGGATTGATACAGCTGGCACCAATTTTTCACAGGAGAACTATTGGCATGAAGATGTAGTATCAACCTAGTATTTACATATTATGAAAAAACATTTTTTAAAGGTACAACTGTTTCCAAGAAAAACCCCAAAAAGTACCTCCTTATTTGGGACATTCCACTGACACGCATGGAGCATTTCGGCATTACTTTTAGAAGTTTAATCAACTGTAACAATATTGAAAATTAAATTTATCCTGCATATATCACAAATAATTCTTTTACAGGGGAACTCATAAGAATTACATTATGCTGTATGGGGATCTCTGCAGCCACTGAACCGATTTGAAATTTTTTTTTCACTGATAGAAAACTACACTATTCTTGAACATTATAGGCTACCTTTCAGAATGCAGCATAACAAGTTCTTTTACAGGGATACTCAAAAGAATTCTAATACATTATGCTATACTGACATCTCTGTACCTACTGAATCGATTCTAAAGATCTTTTCACTGAAAGCTACACTATTCTATTGACTTGCCCGATTTGCTCTTGCAATGGCTCTTAATGCTAATATATGTTTTCACCATTAGCATATAACTGCATAGTGATTTTTGTGGAGATTTTTCGGAGTGTTACAGCTTCTCTTGTTTTATTCTCCATTTTCCATTCTTGCAAAAAATATTTTTCTGGAGGAGGCTAAGAGTTTTCCAAGAAGTGATTCAAAATTAATTAGTCTGATGATTAGTCTTATTCAACATTGAAGCTCTAATTGCAGAGTTCATAATATACTGATTACTCGGAGCTTATCATAACTTGTAACTTGATGAAAACTAGATACATACAGTGGTCCAAAAAGGTCGTAACACATTTAATTCTTTATCTAGAGATAAGTGAGCGATGTAAATTGGAAAAGATGCTCAAAATAACATAGGAAAAAAGACTAAAATTCTTTATTAAAAGGTTAAAAGGTAATACGGAGAATTCCCATTGTTAACTTAATTAAAAACACTACCATAGACAAAACCTGGAATGACGTCATGTGAAGAAAGAACGGCGAGAGAGAGAAGGAGGCAGGAAGCCACATCATTCCCGCGAGGGAGACGTCGGACTGAGGATGGCCGGCGGCCGAAATATATCTCCGGAGGAAAATGGTAGTGTTTTTAATTAAGTTAATGACTAAAATTCTTTTCATTGATTTTCAAAAAGTTACACTTTCAAATTTGTATACAAGCCCCATACAAAACAAATTTCCTGTTAGTAAAACGTGGTCCATACTCTAATGGCATGAAGTGCAAAATTTGAAAACCAAAATCCTAAAAAGTGTCTGAGATATGAAGATAAATATATGCTGACTTAAACCAATTTTCAATGGCTCTTGAAAGGAAAAAATCACATCAGAGAATCGCGTTTCAGGGGTCATACAAAAATTATGACAAAAAATAATTTCTCTCTCTCTTTCTCTTAAAAATAAATTTTTACATTTAACTTCATTTATAACCCCTAGCAGTCTTTGTTAAATCTCTGAAGTCTGAAACATTTAATTATGAAAGGCTGAAAATTTGTGCATCATTTCATTAGCGTATGGGGCACATTTCACTAACTGGGAATTTTTCTGTACAGTGGTTGTGTTCAAATTTAAAAAGTGTAACTTTTTTAAAAATTCATGAGAGGAATTTTTTCTTAACGTAACTGTTTTTAAAATTCATGAGAGGAATTTTTTCTTAACGTAACCTTTTTTCCTTCCTCATTTTGAGGTGGTTTTTTTTTTTTTAACTTCCATTGCCCATTTATCTCTAATAGATAAAGAATTAAAGCATGTTACCACCTTTTTGGGCCATCCTGTATATATATTTTGTGTGTGTGTGTGTGTGTACATATGTTTGTCTGTGTGTACAGAATTGGGCAGAAAGTCGAATTATGATACCTTTGTATTGAAAATGTATGTAATGTACCCCATATTGGCTTAGTCAGGCTGTGGTCAAATATTAATCATTGGTAGCCCACTTCCAATTCTAATTACTAGAGCCAAGAAGTATAGCACAAATAAAAATGCCATGAAAAAGAAATTTTGAAGGCAGTTTTGTATAAATGCTTCCACAACTGTCTACTCTGAACACTGCTCGCTAATATTGCTGTGTGTATTGTTGTACTGGCTATAATAATTGTTTTGTTTTTTTAGCACTGGAGTCAGGGTTGTCTGGTTTAAACTAAGTGTTTTTTTTAAACATGGTTTTAAACCATTTTTCGACTCCCAATTTTTTTATTAGTTTTTTATGTTTTATACATTATACAATTTACTTGATTTTTTTTAATACAAAATTCTCTACGATGCATAAGGGTTTTATTAGGTTGATAGTTTGTAATACTTTCTTTTGTTGGAAAATAATCTGATGAAAACATTCAGTTTTGCAGCAAGTTACGTAAGCCTGACCAGTGGCCAAGCACATAGCTCTCTGAACTGGGAGACAAAAGGTTCCTGGTTCTTAACCAGGTCATGTCCGCTGACCTAACCGCTCGGAGTTTTCCATGGTGTCCTCCGAAACATAGCATAAATATGGGTTAGGACCCCTTAGAAATACCCCCACAGAGGGCACCCCACCCATCAGCCTATATTCCACATGTAGATAACTGACTGTAATCCCACAACATGCAAGTTACATAAATTCATTAAAATATGTGGCTTTTTGTGTAGTTCAGTTTTTATATGTGTTGTTACTGTCTAAAATACAAAAAAATGAGAAGAATAATAATAAAAAAATTAGTCTAATTTTTGTGTATTTTAGACAAGTTTGTATAAGTTTTTTTAAACAAATTTTTTTCAATCAGGAGTTTAAAAAATTATCTAAATAATAAAACCCCTGTCAGTCACAATTCCGGGATTGATCATGTGATCATCGCGGATCAATGATCATGTGATCATCGCTCTCTGTGTATCTGCGGCCTTGTTGAAATTTTGATAAAAGCAACATTTTTATCTCTAACTAAAAGCAAAAACTTTTTATATAGTTCAAAAGATCTCAAAAAAGTTAACCTTTTTTTAACTTGCTGCTACTTTCAACTCTAAATATCTAGTGAGATATTACGCCTTGAAAAAGTAAACAGCATAAAACAGAAACGACATGATTCAGTGCTTGATTCTTTGAAAAAAAAAAAAAACACAGAACATCATCTCTCGCATAGATTGATTAGATCATGTCATAGAGATTGGCGAAAATACTCCTTTTGTGTGATAAGCAATGCAAGGACAGTTTTATTTAATATTTAAGGTCTATTTAACTGAAAATTTTTGATAGATTTATGCAAATTTAATCAGAATGTATAAAATTTTGCTTGCACAACACTTAAACACCTATTCGTAGGAATTCTTTTTTAGTAATTGGCAACACTCTTTGAGATGAGAACGTAAAAGTATATTGTTGTTGTTTTTTGAAACTCGGGTTTTTTTTTTTTTTTTTTTTTTTTTTTTTTTCATCGCTCTCACCAGTGTTTTCAAATGTTAATGGCGTGACATTTGTGAAATCGTATTTTAAAAGTGTTTGAGTGTTTTGGTGACTTATGTTTTTGTCATAAGCATTTGTTTAATTTTTAATTCGTTTAACCAGATGGATTTTTGATTTCAACTTTGTTGGTATCATAACTTTTATTTAGATTGTTGTGGGACCTTTGTTTTGTTTTTGTTGTAAATCCATAAGCGTTTGTTTAATTTTGAATTCATCGTTGCAGGAAGTTTTTTTTTTTTTTTTACTTCTTAAAATGTTGCCATTGCTCTCTTCATTTGAAAAACTGAGTGTTTTTAAATGTTAAAGGTGTTTAAATGTAGTGTTTTTGTGAAAACTTATTTTAATGGATTTTGAATTCAACGTTGTTGGATAGAGTCTTGTTTCAACAACTTAACTCTAAACTCTAGTTTCTTTCTGTTTTCTTAAGATATTGGATTCAAGAGAAAGAAATTCTAAAGTTCAGAGTTGAGTTGTTGAAACACGACTCTAACTTTTTAAAAATAAAATCATAGATGTAGTTGTTAGACTGGTACAGTTAACATCCCCCTCCTTCTCTTCTGTGTTCGAGTTGCTGCGGGAAGACTGGTTATTATACCGACGACTGGACTCTATTTGTTTTTAGTAGCTGCATGGGTATTGGCGATAAATGACTGTTAGAACACGGACATGTAGAAGGGGACATTATCAGGTGCGGTCGTTGCACACAGCCCATGTGAGACAGATAAGAACGTGTTGTGTGGGGAGTGCCCGGGACTAAATCCCACAACTCCCTACCCAAGTGAGTGGGCATGCTGAATTTCTAAAATTGTATGATTACGGACAAACTATTGAGCTTTCATTCAGCTGGTCGCTGAAGACGAATGGCCCGTAGATTGCACATTTTATTTTTGAAGCGACCCCTTACCGAACCAGGTGATCGCCAAAGGCAGAGTATGCAATGTACGGGATGCCTTTACACAGAAACGTGTAAAAGCATAAAAATAATAAGTACATGTTTATACAAATAAAACAAGTTATTGCATTACTTAGTTTTTGTAGAATTTAATTTAAAAACTATTTCTAATGTAAGTTAAATATTTATTTTAAATAGCTATTTAATATTGACATGCCCCTTTTTTTAATAACATTTTTTCATTAAAATTCCATATAAACCGGAGAACCTAATTCCCCCCACCCCCTCCCCATAAAAAAAATAGAACAGTTTTTTTTTTTTTTTTTTTTTTTGGGGGGGGGGGGGGGTGTTGCAACTCTGACCGCAGTAAATTTAAGTTATTTCTTTTTAGGCCATAATATCTTTTGACTAGCATTGCCATCTGACATATTTTTTAGATGCACAAATAGACCGAGGAGTATTAAACAGTTTACATTTTTGGTTTATTTTACATTGAATTTTATTTCAATTTCAACAACAAATAAAGATTATGTCAACCCCCCCCCCCCGCATCGTCTCCCCCCTTTTGAAGGAAGTCCGCGTACGCTACTGCCCTACGGGTTCGTAAAATGGAGCGTCGATTGTACTTCCCTTCCCCCAATGACAGCCGCGTATTTAAAATAAGCGGGACCTAGCGTTTGTTTTCATTTTTCCTTCCAAAATCTACCTATTCCCCTTCCTCAAATTTTCCATAACGTAGTTCAAAGCTGGTTTCATAAAAATTAAGAAAATATTACAATTAAAGGTGGTTAAAAAATTAATTTATAAAATTCAGCATTTCTTTTGTAAAAGAAAATTAATTTTCATCTACAATTTACGTAAGCAAACCGAGCGTCACCGTTCTTTCTCACTGAAAGAATAGCTCCCTTTTTTTAAAAACATGAAAAAGAGAAAAACTTTTAGAAGACATTATTTTAAGAAATAGCAAAGTTTTTAAATGCTTAAGCGGAATTTTCGATATATCGAAAAAAAAAAAAAAGAGTTGAGATTTTCATTTTTAAATTACTATGTGGTCATTTTTAAATTACTCTGCATGCACTTTCCCTTGACGCAAACTCAATCAATGACAGTCCTAAGATGAAAAAAGAGAAACAGAGTGCAGTTCAAAAATTTCGCCCGCGAGAAAACTCTTCGAAGTTGAAGATCTAGAACTTTCTGAGACATGCGAAAATATTCTTAAGGTCAGCGTCCATGTGCGTGCGTTTCAGTACGCTATAATGGGAACTCTATGTATTTTTCCGTATCTCCAAGACGGATTGCGGAGAAAAGTTGCCCCATTGTCTGCTTGGGATGTTTTTGTGGTTTCACGCGTTATCCTTTGGCGGCGAATCCCGACGGGTCATTAAAGACAATAAATTCTTCGCCCCTACAATGTATCCCCCCCTTTCACAATGCCTTGACCATTAAAAAAAAACCCCGCTGCGTCCGGAAACGGACGCACATGGACGCTGGCCTTTAGGCATCTTAAACTCAATTACTCGATTCCCACCTGCTTTACCGATTGTACATTAATGTGATGCCCTCTTTTGACCTCCCATACCTCAGAACACAACCCCTGCACTTCCAAACCTTCATCACAGACGGTCTGTGACTGTGACCTTCATGGGTAGGGGGTTGGAAGGCTACCATATCGTGTAAAGGCCAGCGCAGACTACAGTCCGATATCGTACGCTAGAATGGCAATCCAATGTATTTTTCAATATCTCCTCGACGGATTGCGGAGAAAAGTGTCTCCATTGTGTGCAAGGCGTGCTTTTGTGTTTTCACGGGTTATCCTTTGTCGGCGAATCCCGACTGGTCATTAAAAGCCTATAAATTTTTCGACCCTGCGCCTGCACTGACTCAAGTCAACGTTGCACTTAACTACCACGGTTTGCCCTAGTCCACATCATACCATATAAACCACATCTGGCTAAGTTGGTTTGTTAGAGAGTAAGAGCGGCCAGAACGCAAAACATTTAATGCAATGAAATATGTTAATTAAAATCCGTGTCAATTTTAATCTTCATTTCATTTTTTAGATAGCAAAAGAGGATACATGCTCGTGTGAAAGAGAATTTCACAAGTAATATTTTATGTTTTCAAGCATTAAAAATGGCATTTCACTAGGGTTGTGGAGAATTTTGAAATTTTTTGCCGATTTTTATTTTTGATAATTGTAAACATTTGCAAAAGCGCGGGCCGCAGTAAGATTGTCAAAAAGTGATTTTTAGAATTTTTATACTGAAACGATCATATGTAAAAGCACGGCTTCCTGCAGTGATCAGAATTTCAGCTACATTTTAATTCTTTTTCTTTTTTTTTTTTGGTGACTGCTTTATTCAGTGTTTTTTTTTTTTTTTTTTTTTCTTAACAAATACAGTGATCGTAAAGATACACGAGCCTTTAACATGTATCGAAAAAATATAGAAGTTAAATTAAATTATCAAGTATACAAATATTAGATATAAAGCATATGTTCTGCATGACCGATCCATTAATGAACATGATAGATGGCTGAAAGGTGGAGATCCGGGTTCGGGCCTATCGTACAGCCGTTGTCTAACGGTCTGGAATTTTGGCGTTCTCGCCAGATCTAACGTGAATGCGCGTTAGAACCCCTCAAAAATTCCGCGTCCTTTGCCAGATAGCCCTCGAGTAGCATTGCCTTAGTACTTAATACATTTTCTGAACTATTGTTTTGATGTGTATGTTGAATGAGGCGTAAATTGTGATTTTCATTTGAAATTGCTAAGCATATTTTAAACTATTAAATAAATATCAATTTATGATGAAATGAATGTTACCGATGTTGAACATTCGGGAAAAAAATAAATAAGATAAACACCTACTCATAAAAGAATCTGAGAATCAGCTAAATTTCCCATTTTAGCTTTGTGAATAAGTCTTTCAAAAAATGCACAGCTCCAAAGAAACATGCGTAGTTGTTATACTTATTACTTGAATTCCTTTTTATGGAGAACAATGTGTATAAAACTGGTATAGGAAATTTAGCTTATACCCATACATTTTACAGAAAGCGTACATTGATAGTGTCCCTATTAAAATGTCATTTGAAAAATTAAAATGTCATTGCTCAGCGTTAGTAAAATTAATAGTCTGATAAACGGTAAATTTAATTTTATATCGCATCGTTGTTTATATCAAAATAAATCATGTAAATTTGAACTTATCTTCGTTAGAACAACCACTGTGATTTTAGATAGAGTTATCAGGTATCAGCTGATGTGATTCATTACACATTTAGTAATTGGTTTTCTTTCTTGATAAGGTTGACCAATGTATGATAGTGGGGAAACGACGGTGGACAAATTGATTACAAAATACCTTTTCTTTAATCAAAAACTTCCACCTTTTTGTATACATGTCTAACGGAAGTTAAGTATTTTTTTATTAATTATATATATATATTTTATGGATGCCTTTATAAATGTAAGTGTTCTTAGTAAAACCTACTTTATTTATCTTTAATATTTTGTAACAGTGCTGTAACAATCACTTTTTTAAGTAAAACAATTTTAATAATAAAAAATTATATTTTTACCAGTAGTCTGTAAATTCATAGCCAATTATTAATTTTTCCATTGTTTTTTTTATTTAACAGGAAGTATCGTAAATTAAAATTGTTGAACCAAGTTTAATAATGGAAAATTATGCATGAAATCAGTGGCGGACTTCCGCATAGGCGCGTGAGGCGGGCGCCTCGGGCCTCACAAATGCGAGGGGCCTCAAAATTCAGTTCTCAGAAAGAAAAAAAAAAGTATATATATATATATATATATATATCAGGCGCGTAGAGCCAGGGGGTGGCTGATGGGGCTGCAGCCACCCCGAAATGAGTAAACAAGATATGGAGAAAATTGAGAATTTAGATAAATTTGAAAGTTTTCCTTTAGAAATCTGAGGTTAAGCTAAGGGCCTAAATCGAACTTTAAAAAAAATGTTTATGCATTTCCAACTGCAAAGATTTTAAACTCGATTTATGATTTTATTTTTATAAGTTAACTGCCATTCCAAATTTTGAATTTCCGACCATCCCCGAAAAAAAAAATTTTTGGCTACGCTACTGAGTGGTATTGAAGAATTCGACAAATAGACATATGAACGAAAATATCGTTGATTCAACAAAATTATTACATTAAAATAGATCCGACAAAATTTTGCCACATTCAATAATTTTCGTGCAAGCATTACTATCCGTAATTAAAAGTAGGGTATCAGGGTTTCTACAGACCTGGAAAGTCAAGGAAATGAGTTTTGGTCAGGGAAATGCAAGAATATTTGAATTTTGCGGCAAAATGAAGAAAATAATTCCTGTTTGAACCTAATTGTAGAAATTGTTTTATTTTCATTTTCTTATTTAACCTTAGAAATAATTTTAAAATGTGTCCTTTATTAACATATCTTGTTCAGCTGAAATATTCTTAATTTTATCCTAAATTATCAAACATGGTTTTTGTTAGAATCCAGTGATGTCAAATAATATTTTTGTGCATATTGATTTTATTATTATTATTTGTAAAAAAGGGGTGAAATATATAAAGTTATTAATTAAAGGATGTAATATTAAAAATAGAAATGCAAAACTCAGGAAAGCACGGTAGATAAAAAGTCAGGGAAGAGCATGATAGATGTCAGGGAAGCAAAAGCTGTGAAATCTGTCGAAATCCTGATTCAACTCCGAAAAATTTTACTTCTAATATAATGTTGAAATGAGTTTTGGTCAGGGATTTGGGAAAAAAGTCAGGGAAATTTGAAGAAATTGAAGAAAGGTCAGGGAAATGCAAGAATATTTGAATTTTGTGGCAAAATCAAGTCCTGTTTGAACCTAATTGTAGAAATTGTTTTATTTTCATTTTCTTATTTAACCTTATAAATAATTTTTAAAATGTGTCCTTTATTAACATATCTTGTTCAGTTGAAATATTCTTAATTTTATCCTAAATTATTATCAAATATGGTTTTTGTTAGAATCCAGTGATGTCAAATAATATTTTTGTGTACATTGATTTTATTATTATTATTATTTGTAAAAAAGGGGCAAAATATATGAAAAGTTATTAATTAAAGGATGTAATATTAAAAATAGAAACACAAAATTCAGGAAAGCACGGTAGATAAAAAGTCAGGGAAGAGCATGATAGATGTCAGGGAAGCACAAGCTGTGAAATCTGTAGAAACCCTGGGTATGTACATTAAGTACACTCACTTTAAAATACAAAATATTAGCAGCCAGCTTTAACATTTCATTTGACCGGGCGACCGTCTGTCGCGCCGTTTCTCTTGGAAGGGGAAGCTTGGGGGGGGGACGCACAAATACCCGAGATGAAAGACTTAGCCGAAATTGAGTTCAAGATAGCTTTCCTTAGAAGTTTCCGACAAATACAGAATTTTGTTAAAGAAAAATTAATTGAAAGCTCCATCACGGTAGTCGCTTTCGGAGAAACCGCTTTCATTTTATACAAAGCACGGGAACACAGTTGCTCAACAGGTTTAACTTAAATTATTATTATTATCTTTTTTTTTTTTTTTTTTTTTTTTTTTTAGGTTGGCCGCCTTTTTCTCAAATAGTAAATGTCGGTAAACTAAGGAAATCTTTTTTAGCGGAAATGCAAAGCTAATTTATCCTTGAAGTCTCCCGCATTTCAAATTTCAATTATGTTCGTGAAAAATGAGCTTTTCTATTTTGAAAACTTATACTTCGCCGGTGGTCTTTTTTTTTTCGGAGGAGGGGGGAACTTTGTCCCATTTCCGACTTATGTGATGTCTGATCTTCAGAAACTCTGAAATGGTATGATCGTCTTTCTTCATGAAACTTGCTTCTTGGGCAGTGGCGGATTCTCCGATTAGACCATGGGCGTCGGCAACAAAGGGGTAGAGATATGCTTGCCTCCCTTGGATTTTTGTAGACCGTTTTTTCAAAAAAATTTTTGTTCTTGCCAACATGGCAAACATGTTGAAGTAACCTTTGACCCCTTTCCCTGGAAAATTTTCTACCAACGCCTATGCATAGGGCTTTTACAAGCGTACGCCGAAGACCCGCGCTTTTGCAAAAATTATAAAAGGCAATGGTAAATTAGTAAAAAAATGGGGCAAAACATTTCACATTTTTCCATAACCATAGAGAAAAGCCATTTTCAATGCTTAAATGCAAAAAATGACTTGTGAAATTCTCTTTCACAAGAACATGTATCTTCACTTGCTATCTAAAAAGTGAAAATGGAGATGAAAATCAACACAGATTTTAATTTGCATATTTCTTTAATGTATTTTGCGTGCTTGGCGCTATTACTCCCTAACAAACCAACGTAACCAGATGTGGTTTATTTGGTACGATAGCCCAATTTCAACATTCTCGATTAATATTTTTTGAGATATGCGAGTTACGTCCATACATGCGTACGCCAAGCTTAGAGATTTTTGGCACAATTTTTGAGGGAGGCACACAACTGTCGTCAGACCATTCGCTACCTATATGGTAGGATGGTTTTGTACTTGAAATGGATGAATATCTAAAGCTGCGATTGACTGTAATATATTGGAATTTTTTGAGTGCTCCTGTAGAAGAACTATACAGGATAAACGCACTATTTTTGGTAACGAGTTTTATTTTGTAACCTTTAATTATATACATCAATTTTCTTTCGTTTGAAATAGCCGAATACCTCTAAAGCTTTAAAGAATTTCTGCCCGTAGAGCGTAATGTACTGAAATTCTTTTGAGTGGCCCTGTAAATAAACTATCCAGCAGGCTAGAATTAAAAAGGTAGATGCACAACTAGATGTTACAATAATCTTAAATATAAAATTTCAGCATTCTACGACAAATAATTTTTGAGATATGCGAGTTATTGACATACATACGTACGTACTACAAGACTCAGGAAAAAACAGTCAAATTGGACTTGCGGCCGGTCAAAATGGATTGTACATGCATGGATACGTATACATGCGTTTCTTCGTACATTGAGACATCTCGCAGAAACTCTTCGAAGTAAATTTAGAGATAGTCAAAATCAACTTTTTCATCAAAATCTGCATACCGAAATTTTTCGCGATCACATAACTTCCTTTTACTTCAGACAAGGAAGTACGTGACCAATGGCCGAGCGCATAGCGTTTTCAACTGGGAGACAGGTGTCTGGTTCAAACACAGGTCGCGTCCGTCGACCTAGCCGTTCGGAGTACTGACTGCAGACGTAATACATTAAAGATGTCTATAGACCTTAATATATTGACATTCTTTTGGGTGGTCCTGTAAATAAATTACGTAGTAGATTGGAACCCCCCCCCCTCCCCCCAAAAAAGAGATGCAGATGTTACAGCAATCTTAAATACCCGGATATTTAAGATTGCAGTAACATACACGAGAACACGACAAAGCTAAGAGCAGGAAGAGGGCAATATGATTCACCTTTCGGTAGGCTGTCTTCCCGCGTAATAGCTTAGCCAATCAGCAATCTTAAAACAAACATATGGTGTGCATATGATGTTTTAAAATTATTAAGAACATCATATGCAATCTTAAAACAAACATATGGTGTGCATATGATGGTCTTTGCACATTAATGAAGGAACGGAGATATCGTGCCGTTCAGCAACTTGGTAGAAAGACCGATATAAACCTGTTTGCTCGCTTTACCATTCGCAAACTTGAAAGCGCCTCAGATCTCAGTGTAAAGATTCGATCATCGGGAAAAGATGAACATACGAAAAATTAAGGATGATCAGGCGATGAATAGCCGATGCACCGATCATAGGCCTGCTGAAGCCCTAGTAAAGATTGCTACTATGGTTATCATCCCTTTTCCGTGTAGAATCCTCTTGTCAGCAGTCGCTTTGCTTTAGCAAAACGGACGGTACATTTGCTTTTCGATTTTCTGTTTTGATGTTCACTATTACTTTCCTGTTTCAGTTTCGCATGAAACTACTTCTAAAAGGCAGGTTTAATTCAGTTGATGATAGACTTATATTTTTAGTACAAATAAGAATATACATAAAATTTTTCATTCGGAACTGAACCGATATCTTTTCTTTTAGTTGAACCGGAACAAATAAAATTACGGTTCGAAGCCCTGTGTTGCACTCCTAATTTTACACGTGAAGAATTTCATCTATTATAGAGATTTACAGATCAGTGAACTTAAGGTATTGTATTAATAACCAGAGAAGTTGAAACCGATTTTTGTAGAATTGCAGTTCATAAATTTAAAAATGGATAATAAAAATTAAAAAAAGAAGTAGAAAATTCAGATTTTCACACTTTATCTGCAGTTATGTAGATTTTGAAACAAAGATTATTGTTTGTGGGGATCCACTGAAATTTTTGGAAATATTTAAGTTGATGGAAAAGTTTTAGTTTTAGAAAAAAGTTTGATTATTTTTCGGCACCTGATTCTTTGCTGCCCAGTGCGGTTGTAAAGATCTCAGATATCCCCGACATGTGTGAAATTTAAAAAAAAAAAAAAAAAAAAAAAAAAAAAAAAAAAAAAAAATATGCTTCAGTATCATAGAATTTTTTTAAAGACATACATATTCTATATATAATAACTAGAGTACATATACAATGATTATTGATATAAATATATTATATAACACTCAAATACATATAGCATATCTACACGCACACATATATACTGGTTTCATCATAAATTTATATAATACTGTTGCGGAACTGCTCTTCTTGTTTCCAACATGAGTGCCTTTTGGGTTTCTGGATCACGGATGGCTTCAATAAAATGACGCACCGCCATTTCTTCTTGGACATTATCAAGGTGGTCCATGTAGGCTAGATGACACAGCCTATCTATGTCCTAAGCAAGCTCTTGAAGGGTCTCGCCAGATCTCTGCATCCTTGACTTAAGTTGGATTCTACTATATTCTTTCTGGCACTTCTCTCCGAATTTCATCTCCAAGGCACTTGCGAGGGCGTCAAAATCTCCTATCTTCGTCGCTCCAATAGTTTGCAATACGTTAATTGCATCTCCGCTAAGGGAAGCGGCCAGTTGGTCCGCTTTCTCGGACTCGCTCCAACCATTGGCTTTAGCGACGATTAAAAATTGGGTCTTGTATGCTTCCCAGGGAGTCTTTCCGTCATAAGGCGTTAATTTCACTGTTGGGCGGCGTGACGACGACCTCATGTTTTCAGGTACCTTTCCCAGCTTTACTAAACTGTCCAGTTTTTCTTCTAACTTGTTCTCAATCATTTCCTCAATTTTATTATTAAATTCTTCACGTAATTCTTTCATGTTTTTCTCTTGACTTTCTTCTAGGAGCGACATTCTTCTCTCCATTATCTCTTGATTTTCCTGCACACTCTTTTCGAATTTCTCTAATTTTCCCAAAGCAGTCTCCATTTTCTGCAATCCCGATTTCATTTCTTCTTGACCGGCTTCAATTTTTTTCTCTAAATCCGCTTTCATCTGTTCTTGTCCGGCTTCAATTTTCTTTTCTAAATCGGCTTGTCCGGCTTCAATTTTCTTTTCTAAATCGGTTTGTCCGGTTTTCATCTCTTCTAATCCGGTTTTCATTTCGTCTTGTCCGGATTTCATTTCCTGCATCATATTCATGATCTTTTGAAGTTGTTCTTCCATTTTTTGTCTAGTCAAAACCATAGACTGGAAAATTAAAGTCTTTCTTTAGAATCCCGATTCTGACACCAAATGTTGCGGAATTACTCTGCTACTCCTGGGGTTCGTCGTTCTAAAGTCCAGTTGGTGTATAAAGTTCAAGTAAAAAGTCTCTTGTCAGGATGGAACACAAACTTTATTGCTTCTAGAACTTCGTAGAACAATCAGCTGTACACAATTCACAAGCACAATCTAGCAGTAACGTGCTTTTAACAATCCGCTTAGATCAGAAGCTCTCACAAATGCTGTATTTCTCACACAAAATAAGTCACTTTCACAGGCAAAAATTCAGTGAAAATATTCAAGAGATACCGTACACAATCCCTTAAGACACAGCAATGAAGAATTTGCGCACAGCACTTTGAAAACAGCTTCCTAAAGCAAGCTAAAACACGGCTTCTATAGCACTATCAAAGCAAGCGTACTCTCACTGACAGCACACATTGCTCCCTTCACACATTGAGCGTTCAACTCGCACTGAACTTTCGGGGCAATGTGCGGTTCTATATATATCCGAGGCAGAAGCTGCGAGCAGCTTCCAGAAGTCAATTTCTCGAGGATTCTACATAAAGCGTGAATTTTGATTATGTCATAGAAGATAAATGTTAGGTTATTATGCGTTTTTAATGCAGGAAAAACAACTTCCAGGCCCCATTGAGAAAAACGCGCCGGCGAAATATCGCCAAATTTGGCGCCAAAAATAAGTCCTCAAAAGTGAAGAGATCTATGCTCTAGGACTAATATTTCTCGAGATTTCTAGAACCTCCATTGAAAAACAATGGCAAACTGAAACCTCCATATCTCCGGTTCTAATTGGCCGATTTTGAAGCAACAAAAAGCAAAATTTATCTATTTGAAGCGTAGAATACGAATTTTAAACCATTTTAAGAAACAGAGCTGCGGGTTGCCCCGAAAATTCGTAACAATACATATATGTACAGACATAATATTTTATTATATATATATATATACATAAATATTATTATATTATATAATAATTATTGATAATCAAAACTCAAGAATAAAAATGTTACATATAAAGTTTTTAAGCATTGTTTTGAAATATTCCAGATCTTTAAAAGTTTAAACCTTAGAAAAAAAGACATCGAAATTGCATAAATTAAATTTTGTTTGTAATACGAAAATTCTTAAATTAGAAGAGAGTATAACAGACATGAAATTCAATAAAAAATATCGGATGTAATTTTGATACGGGATTTTGATTTGGAGATACGGAGGTTTCGGTTTCCCCATTGTTTTTCTATGGCAGTTCTAGATATCTCGAGAAATATTGGTCCTAGGCCTTCGGTAACTTCACTTTTGGGGACTTATTTTGGTGTTCCCTCACACAGCATCCTAGTAAACCTAAAGGGGAGAATACAATGCAACGCAGGAAGAACCATTAAAATGATTGATTGCCTCCGCACGGTACCGAAATCTAGAAGAATTTCAGACCTGAACCTTAGATA
Source organism: Cheiracanthium punctorium (assembly GCA_038373885.1). NCBI lineage: Eukaryota > Metazoa > Arthropoda > Arachnida > Araneae > Cheiracanthiidae > Cheiracanthium > Cheiracanthium punctorium. The sequence goes on from JAWZYV010000488.1 coordinate 647,938, forward strand.
TGGTCCCTTATTACGTAGCCATGCGCGTGCGGGCTTTGTGAAAGGGGGGGGGGGGGAAACCCGAAGCAATCCCTTGGCCGGATGCTGCAAAAACATTAGAACATGCTGCAAAGACATGTCTTTGTGATGCAATCTAAAACGACGTATAAATGAAATATTAATAAACAACTTTGATTATTACATGCTTAACAACGCTGCTAATTCAAATTTATGTATGTAAATATAATAATTGTATGTTTTTTAAGGTAATAGTAAATTTGTTCATGTTAGATATTGTGTTTTCAGGTAAAAACTAAGGTGAAACAAATCCTACATTTATTGGGCAATACCTAATACTGCATACATTTAAGATTCATGTAATATACATTGAATACCATGATGTAATTTTTGTTTGCACAGACATTGAATTTAATGAACCATCCATAGTCGCCCGATTTGCTGATTGTCATTAATTATTAGTTACAGCATTACGGATTGAATTAAGTTCATGAAAAGTCTTTTTCCAACGTCTTCTGATAGGCAAAGTGAGTTGTAAACATTTTTAAAAAGTCAACTTCGTCTTTACAAGAAGGTTGTTAAATGTACAACTCTCCACAATTTCTCCCTAAAGAGTAACATAAACACAGACAAAATTTTCGAAACTAAGGAAAATTTAAAACTGCGTATAACCGATATTGTGCGTCGTATACACGAAGCATTTTTGCATTAAAATAAATAGGAATGAATCGGGACTTCATGAAAATGATGTATAAATGAGAAACAAATAAACAGTGCCTTACTGTATATATATATATATATATAATATATATATATTAATCTGTCATAAGAGCCTAATTTATGACAATTATTATATTTGTCCCTGCAAAAGAGTTAAAATGCTATAAAAAATAGTCTGCGAAGAGCATTCTTTTATAAGACTCAAATACTACATAAAATATTTTAAACTGGAACAAATATTTTTTCCATGGTTAAACTATATAGAATCTCCTAAAAAAATAGTAAGCCTACGACACCCGTTATTCTTAATTAGACTTAGGTCAGCACCATAGTTTTGATGAATATTAAGTTCATATGCATATTTCGAGTGTTACCCCCCCCCCAAAAAACACACACACACAAAATGCATGCTTGCAAAATAATTGTATTATTTAGATGAGTTTCAACAATATCAGATTTACATCTAATTTAACTTTAGTCATTTTACTCGTTTAACATTAATTTGACCCCCATACTTAAGATTTGGACAGAAGATCGAATACATGCTCCATAAACATAGCAAATGTGTTCGTTAGAAATGTCGGGCCGTATATTTGTTTGGTTGTCTGATAGATTCAAGATGGTACTACAGCTACAAACTCTCTCTTGACAATTTTCGTTCTTAAAACTATTTGTTGAATACTACACAACTATTTCACGAATGCAGTACAGTAATACAACTAATAGAATGCAGCTCATTCACTTACATTTATATCAGCTTCTTTGCAGCTGTTCAAAATGGGGTGGGGGGAGTACGAACTTTTCGGACAAACGGGAGTTTCTTAAAATGCCTTATGCAAAAAGGGTTCCATGTTTAGGTATTTTCGTGATGTTTTAGCTTTCGGTTCACGTATAAAAAATTCGCAAAAATAAGATGCTTTTACAGTGCGAAAATAAGTGCTTTTACAGTGTATGGCCTACGGTAAATTCAAATTGCACTAGCTGTAAAGTGTTTAAAAATTTCTTCTGGATAAATTTTTTTTGAGAGGCGGGGGGGGGGGGTCCCCCTTCGCAAATGGCTGTCCTGGGGCCCGAAAATCCTGTCGGCCTGATATCATGTCTTATTTATGTGAATATTTCGCCATGTTAAATTACGTTGCGTTTTGATAACAAAATAAATAACTATAAAATAAATAGTTAGTATTTTAGGGGTGAGGGGCCAAATATATATTAAAAAAAGAGTATGGTAACTATTATTTCAGAGCATTTAAAATTTACAAATTAGTTAAATAAAACGCACGAAAAACTTACAAGTGCACGGGATTTCAAATGATACATGAGGAAAAAAATTTCCAAATCTAATTCATTTGAGGCTTCAACGTACATATAATGATGCAAGATGATCTCGATCCCTGTCGATAGACTGAACATTTTTATAGCATACTCAATTTCTTTGTACTAAAATAGTATTTGAAATCAAATCTGGAGATGAGCAGCCCCCCCCCCCTTGCCCCCCAAATGGTATGGATGTCCATGATTTTAGGAAGTATTAATGAGAAAAAGTAAAACTAACAAAAAACTTTGTAAAAAAAATTAAACGTTAATTATGCCATAGAAAACTCACTAAGACCTATATAAAACCGAGCCGTACCCCACTCTGCTTCAACTAAGCCCTAGTTTAATACAGATTTTATTTCGTCATGTAATCTGTTAAAGAAAAAAATCGCTACAAAACGAATTTATTCAGTTATTTCATTGAATGACCTCATCGTCTTCCACAAAACAAAAGAAATCTATTTCTAGCGTTTGCTCACATGTAGCGTTTGTTCATATGTGCATTAGTTTTTGCTTGTTTAAAATCTTATGACTGCTTGAAAGGGATGCTGTAAACATTTTCTTTTTAGAAATAAATGTTTCTAATGCAAAATTGTTCATGGACTTATCTTAAATTTTGCTTAAAAAATAAAGCTTTGAAGCAAAATTACTCAATTATACATAGTGACACTACATCAATTCGGTGGACTGAAGAAAGCGTAAAAAAACCCGCATAATATTGAAGGGGTTTAATTTTTTGGATGAGTGTGTGTGTGTGTGAGAGGGGGGGGGGGCACTTGAAATAAAAAATGTAAGAAAGGAGTGGGCATCCGAAAGTGCGCTTTTTGGTGGAGTGGATTTTTTTTAAGTATTTGAATTTTTTTTTTTTTTAGTATCATTTTTACACTAACATGCTTCACACTCTAAGTGCCCCCCTTATAGAAACACTTGTATTTTCACTTAGCCTTCAGTTAAATACTGGGTTCAAATTTGTAGAAGAGGGAGGTGAAGGCATTCACTTGACTACTGGGCTCAAATTTGTTTTGCAGTAAAAGTGCAGATGTGTAGTAATTTCTTTTCTATGTAAAAATAAAAATAAAAAACTTTATCAAAAGCTAAAGGGCGTTGAGGCGTTTCGGACGGCCATGGGGCTACTGGAAAAGTTATCTGAATGGCAATTTTCAATAGAGATGAATAAAAAATACACTAATGTACCTCTCTTTACGCCCTTTTGGACGCCCACTTGTTTCTCACATTTTTTCATTTCACGCCCCAAAAATGAAACCATTCAAATTATGCGCTTTTTTTCCGGTGCGTATATTTAATCAAAGTTGGTGAAGGGGAATAATCTTTGCAATACTAATAATGGTAAAAATATAATTATTAAAACTATTACAACAAAACTAATTAAAAATTAATTTTAAATCAGTTATATATGGCCGATATTTTACATCTTAAGAAATGAGTTTCAAATAATTTTTAGCCAGTTTCCTTTAAAAAAGGTTTTTTTTTTAGCATTTAGAAATGAAAATTTGTTTAGAAACATTACATTTATACTAACATTTGATGTAAAAAGTTCTTTTAAGGAAGTTTTTCTAAACTGACTTAATACCATAATTTAATTCTGAAAAAAAAGCATGTCTAAAATAAAAGAAGTAATATTTAAATTAAAAACTTTCAGAAATAAAAATAGTTTTATGTAAATATATATACTTATAAATCATTCATTCTAAGAATTATTATTTAAAACCAAAGAGTTAACAAGATAAATTACCATGATTCAGAATAAATTCCTGCACTTATGAAAAGAAAACCAGCAATAACAAGCCATAATTGATTACAAATCAGAGTGAATATGATACCATATTACATAACCTCAAAACAGGATGTCAAGCATTTTAGTACAGTAGACACCGGTTATAACGTACTCTCACGGGACCTCAAAAAGTAGTGCTTTGTAGCCGAAGTACGTTATAAGCAATACCGGCAGTAAGATTCAATATTACACAAAAAAAGAAAATGGGCTCATAATTTCACTGTAATGTGTGTTTTAAACAGGTGTGATTTTTTTTTAATTTAAATTAAATAAAAACAGAACATTTTTTATTGAGATAAATAATCTCTAATTTTCTTTTGTTTTAAATCAGCAGATGCTACTTTAAAGATACCGTTTTTGATATCCATAATAGACTTTTGTAGAGTCTCCGCATCATCACTTCGGCATTCAAAAAATCGTAATAATGTTTTAGCAGCATGTAATGCGTGGGGTATGCTTGGTACTTCACTATCATCAGGATCATTATAGTAGGGCTTTTCAGAAGGCATTTATATTGATGAATAACAAAGAGAAAACATGGTCTTGTTCTTAGCCTTGCCTAGCAGGGGGAAAAGATAAAAGATCGCTCCCTTCATTCATACACAATTCATCTCGCTAGAGATTCTAAAACTGACAACGAGTGTTTGTGAACGTACTGAAATTTCCGAGAAAAAGGAAATAAAATGCTTTAGAAAAGCAAGATTTTATTTTTGGCTTTGGTATAAAACAGTGGTTCCCAACCTGTTTTCAATTGCGACCCCTTTAATATTTTTCAAAAATGTTCGCGACCCCCCCCCCCATCCCCCACCCTATTCCATCCATCATTTTTGACCAATAAGACAAAAAAAAAATGAATAATGAAAGAAATATATCTTGAGATTTAAAAATAATTAATCTTTTTATTCCGTACTAATTATTATTAGGACGACTGAGGTTGTATTTGGCTGACAAGTTATCCTATCCTTGGCTGAATATTGTCAAAGCCAAACGCATCTTGGACATCTAATTTATGACTGGCTTTTGTCTTAATCACAAAGAGTTTTAAATTCAACTTTACGCATGTAAGTGGATGCAAATGGCACTAACATTTGAAGCGAAAGCTTAGAAATTTTCGGATAAGATTGACGCCTAGCACACCAAAATTGAATTAAAAAATTTTCTTTGTATAAATCACGTGCTGAGGAGTCATTCTGCAAATTCAAAAATTCGTCCTGAGCTTCATCAGGAAGATCGGCGACATCTAAAGATGTGTGAAGTGGATTTCGTACTAGTGCCGTCTGTTGTTCATTATGAGCTCTGGGATATATTTTGAATTTCAGATTTAAGAGCTTCAAGGTGGTTAATAATTTCTCCCCTTAAATTAACTGCAATTTCTATTTCCGATAGTGCACCTCCTTACTGCACACGTTTTCAAATTTGTTTAACACTCCTCGATACACTTTACGGCGTCAGTTTTTGTAGATTTGATACAAGCGCCCTGATGAGAAAAGGGATTTTTACTTTACAAAGGGAAAAGGGAGAAAGCGTGTCTCATGGCAGAGAAACGTGGAAATATTTTGCCATTCATTTCCTACAAAATCGGTCTGCGGTGACCCCCCTGAAAAGGCATGGCGACCCACTTGGGGGTCGCGACCCCCCGGTTGGGAACCACTGGTATAAAATGTACGTTATAGCCGAAGTACGTACTTTTGTTAAGTATGTTTTAACCGAAGTTAAACAATATAAATATAGGACTTCAATCGGGACCTAGCTTCTAGGTACGTTATAACAGACAGTACGTTAGATCCCTGGCCCGTTATAACCGGTTATTTCGCACTGTATTATGTACATGATACATACAGTGCGCACTGTATGTACATGATACTTAAATAACCCAAGAATTTCACAGTAACAGTGGCTTGGGTCGGAGTGGGCATATAACGCTCCCTTCTACGCCCCTCATGGCCAAGCATGCCTTTCTTTTTATGATAATACGTGTTAATTAAAATGTTTAATTTCTATTAGCAACCCTTTCTTTAAAAAATTAGGAAATCCCGAAAGATGACAGTGCTTTAAAGTGGTACTTGTAGGAAACCATACATCTTTTCATTCGTTTTTAAATAGCGTGTCAATGATTTACATCAGCAGATTTAAATGCGATTTTAATCTTGATTTAAATAATTTGATTTAAATCAGGGATGCACAACCTACGCCCTACGGGCTATTACTAGCTCATGACACCCTTTTCCATTCATCTGCCAATCCAGTTGCGTGCTGAAAAACACAACAGAATCCATCAATTCTATTTTTAGGAAATTTTTCCAAAGGAATTAATTGTGAAATGTAATTCTTTCATATTTGTTTTTAATGGCCATAAATATGGCAGCAGAAAATTTCAGTTATAATTAATAGACTTTTATGAATATGTGCCATCCAGGGTCGTAGCCAAGGTTAGGGGGTTAGGGGGTCATAACCCCCCCCATGAGAAAATTTACCCATACAAAATGTATATTCTTCACTACAATATTACACACATGTATACATATATATGAGTTGTAGTAGTCGTAACCCCGCCCCCCATGAAAAATTTCTGGCTATGCCCCTGGTCCCATCATATTATCAAGAATTTTTATTTGCTATTTGTGAGATTCCACCATAGGCGGCTGGTGCACCAAAAAAGTGGGGGGTCAAAAGAGATGAGTATATAAGTAGAGGGCACCCTTAAAGCTGTTTTTTTTTGGGGGGGGGTGTAAAATCGCCCTATTATAATTGAATTTTAATGTCATTATTGATTAATGACTTTCTCTAAAAGAACTAGGATCAAAAATCAGAGCGGATGCCCACCGAAGACTCCCTCCTTCCAATTCAAAGTAGAGACTTGCACGGACCGGGCCGGGTACGGGATTTATAAATCTGTTGTTGCCAGGCCGGACTGGTGTTAGTGTTAATTTTTTTCGAGTTCCTGCAACCCGCAGAAAAGTTAATATTATCACTTCTTAATATAAAATGTCTGAAAAATATTTATTTATCGATCTATCTGGTCATCTTTATAGTTTTTTTTAATTTCTGGAATTTTCGAATTTTTACTCCTCAACTCTGGGCCCGTGATGTTTGTTCAAATGTGTTACGGGCCCGGGCATGGCCTACAAATTCAAGAATCATCGGGTTCGGGCCGGGCCGGGACTATATTTTCAGGCCCGTGCAGGTCTCTAATTCAAAGTTCCATTTCAATTCTTATGAAATAATAACATGCGAAGAACATAAAACACTTACTTATTAAGCAAATCTTTCTTTCTTTAAATTCTTGAATCGATCAATGCTGTCACAAAATGACAAACTTCCAAACACAGAGAGAGAGGAGGTCACTAATAAATTCATTTATTTGATCTTATATTACCCATCCTAATAAATTATTTGGTATTATATTATGAAATATTGGCATATACATCCAATTTATGGAAGTAACATAGGATCTTTTACATTAATTTCTTTTTTCTCGGGGGTTGGTCGCCCCCTCCACCCCCCCCCCTTTAATCTGCCCTTGTATGGAAATATATCAAAGAGTTCCTTTTCAACAAGAAAATTGCATCTTTTCCTCAGTTCTGTTATCTCTGGATATTTCTGGCAAAGAGTTGGTGTATTTTTTGTGCGTTTTTTGAAAAATTTGCATTTCTCTCTTTAATTTTTCCATATCAAGATCTAATCCATATCAAGAAGCAAAATGCTCTGTTCTGTTCACTTCTCCATAGTACTCTAACCATGCAAATTGGTCGAACCAATATTTTTGGAATTTCCTCACTTATATATCGGATGTTCAAAGTCTAGAGGCTGATGTGGGCCTTCGTTTATTTCATTTTTCCTGTATTTATGATGATCCGAAGTATCTCATTATCTTCAGTTCTGAATCCAAGTTATTTGCACTGAGACTTAACGTTGGTAAATGATCAGCCTGTGTTTTCTTGAAACTTAAACCATCACATTTTTCATTTAAATTGCTAAGCATATTTTGATCTGCATTTTCCGCAACTGGAATCTTACGGAAACATGAAGTGATGGTCGGTTGGGTTTTAAGCCGCTTTGCTTTTAACATTTCAAAAACAAATATGAATATGGAACAAATAAAGATCATGAATCAGAAAAACTTATTCAGCACGCGCACAGTCAACCTACTGCTTCGAATTAGCATATGGGAATGAAATGTGCACGAGATCCTTACATCTGGGCAGGGCCGATTCTAGAATATACAGTTCCTTTCGGGAAATTTCTAACTCGCTCCCCCCCCACATACACTCACATACAATCTCCTACAATTAAATCTCTTTCTAAATGTTCAGATAAATATGCTTTCTTTTACCTAAATGTAATATTAAAAGATACTGTAGAAAGCCGTTTATTATCCCTTCCATGAATTGTATTCATGGGTGGTCAGTTTAACACTTTAGCTCCCAAAGAGAATCTCATAGCTGTTGGTTCCCATCGAAACGGCAGAAAATGGCCTGTCCGCCCTTTCCCCATGTAACTTCCCTATTTAAATAGCGTGAGAGGCTTCCTGTTGTGATAATCCGAAGACGGTCTATTGAATCTATTCCAGAATATACAGGAAGGTAGCAATGACAAAATTTTAAAGTAACACGCCTGCAGGGGGGGGGGTGAATTCCTAGAAAGCTACACTCAGGTTTTATGGGAATGAAGGCACTCGGAGTGTTGGAGGAGATAAAGAATAATTTTCCCTCCTATCCAAATAAAGGAAAAGGAATGCGCATTGCAAAGATCTATTTTCTTCCCATCACAATTACTGTGACTTGTTTTAGAGAAAACGCATCGAATTTCTCTCGCCGAAAAACCATTAAATGCGGGAAATCTAACGTTCTTGACGAGATTTTTTAACATTACAAGTATAGGAAAATTTTTGGAACCAATAGAAAATGACGTTATAGGCGGGAAAACGGTAAATACGTCTAACGTTAAACGAGGGTTGCACTGTATATATATATATATATAGACCTCGCACTGGGAAAGTTCACTTTCCCTCCCCTTCTCTTGCTCGGTTTCCGTATTGAGTGTCTTGCCATCATTTTTAGATGAATTGTTACTTTTGAACTTTGAAAATTGGGGGGGCGAGGCCCCTTTATTTTGGAAGTGAGGGGGCAGTCGCCCCCCTTGCCCCCCGTACAAGCCGCCTATGGATTCCACAGTATTGTCATGCCCACAATAAACTCGATTGGTCATAACTACAAAAAAATTGAGTTCGGTGAACAATTTTTCTTTTTTGGTAAACAATGCAGCATACCTACTGTTAAAAAAATTCATTCATCTAATCTAAATGTTTAATTTAGTTATCATCAACCGAGCTTGTTGCAAACATGATACAAACAATCACAGTACTATGGGATTACACAATTGCCTTGCCTAAGTGTGCCACCAGATTTTCAAGAACTTAATTTGCAAAATTAAGAGAAAATTATAATTAAAAATTTGGAATTGTGTCATTACATCCATCAAGTAGTCTTTAATATTTTGTTTTTAAAACTATATTAGTTAAAAGGGCGCACTACTTGACCTTTGATACATAACATTTGAATTACTACTGCCCACAAGCTGAAAGAGGTTGTGCAAAAAAAAACCAATTATTGTTATTGCATGTGAATAAGATATCTGTACAGCTTTATTCCTGAAAGCAATTTCACAATGCTTCCAAAATCATTCATTCGGGACAAAATTATTTTATTTGCATACGAAAGGTTTATACTACTAACTAGATACGGTGTGCAAAATTCTGTAATTCGACTTGAAGTGCATGAGTATTTAGCGAGTGCCCCCCCCCATTTTTACACACACACACAAAGATAAACTTCCGTTGCAAACGTTGCCCGGGTGTATTAAGTGTTAAGGAATAACATGCCTAAAAATTATTGTCTGCTTCACTCTCCACCGTTGCAAAGCACGAGTGCAGCGATTTTCCTCTTGTGTCTTGTCCTCTTGTGATCTAAGAAAAACCTGTACAGGCGACGAATGTGCACGTTAAATTTGTAGGGCCGGTTCTGGATTACTATTCTGTGTGTTGTTCAACAGAACAACCAAATGAAATAATTGACAAATTATAATGAATTAAGTAATGTAAAGAGTTTAATTATCTCTTTAATTGATTGTTTACAAGAAGTGCTTGCTTATGTAAAAATCAAAAAGATATTCTGTTAATGCTTAATCTACAACAGAACATGTATTATCTGAATGAATTTTTTACACTAATATTCTGTTGTATTTTGATGTCAGTAGAAATAATTATAACAAAACTATAGTTCAGGAGAGGGTTTTTTTAACTCTATTAATTTGTAATTTTTAACACATCAATGGCGAGATCCACTATTTTTTTTTTTTTTTTTCGCGGGTGTGTGTGTGTGTGTGAGGGGAGTTATGCAAAAAAAAACGGATAAAAAATATAATGATGACTTATCTGGAAGCATTTAAAATATATTAAAATGAATAAAATAAAATGCATAAAATATTTAAAAATCGTTTAGTGATACACATCACTAAAAATAAAATAATTTTCAAATTTACTTTTCAGCTAAGCCAAAATAATATTAGAAAAAATAAAAATACATTTAAAGATTAGTTTTTATTAATCAAAAATTTATCTTTACTTGTCATGTTACTGTGAAAGTGAATAAAGCGAGAATGTGAGACATATTATATCTGAGGTGATTTAAGTCATTAAAAACTGACCGGAGATTAAACTAAACTAAGAAAAAAAGTAGTTTTATTGTCGGTGTTTACTTGTTAAAGTTCATACTGTAAAATTAGCCTATGGAGTTCGATTTTTTTTTTTTTTTTCAAGCCTACAAGTTCTATCACTACGAAATATTAATATAGAGCACCATTGTTTATAAACTATAACGTTTTTCAAGAGACCGTTACTAAAAACATTTTAAAAATTGAGGGGTTTTTTTCTTCTTTTTTGAAGATTCTGAAATTTACTAAAGTTATAATGCATAGTAAAAGCTCAAGCCTGTCTAAAGCGGATCTTTAACTACGCGGAAACTTGTTCTTTTATCAAATATTTCTTGGTCCTCTGAATACTTACTCTAGGATATAAACAGTTGAGGATTCAGAAATTTTTTTAGAAGGGACTAATTTTAAAAAAAAAGAAAAAAAAAACTTTTGGGACCTAAACACGATATGCAATAAAACAAAATATCACTTTAAAGTATTGTAATTTGTTTTGGGAGGGGTGAATTTAGAATAAAAGGTTATTTTCCCTATGCAAAACGCACATTAAAGTAAAATGCTACCCTTTAGAAATGTCTTTGGAAAGGGGAAGGAGGGGCGCTCAAGCGTCTTAGCCCTTTCCCTGTATGCAACACTGGATATAACTTTTGTTTAATGGAAAACTGCGTCAATGGAAAAACATTTATTTCCGTTTAAGACAAAATTTTATTATTATACAGTAAAACCTAATAAATTTCAACCGAATCCTTTTCACTAATTCGATTGATATTATTTTAAAATACAAGTTAGATTGATTTATTTGAGTAATTACTCCGAGAAAAACATGTAAATGAATTTTCTTGCGAAAATAATTTTATATCATTACAACATTATGGAATGGAATGAGTGAAAGAAAGAATATCTATATGAGGGTTTTATTTTTTAAAGTCTTATGAATGTTTGATAAACTAATATTTATTTGACTTCGACGCAAAGCTCTATTTGTAGCAAACGGAATCTCATTTTGAAACAAATTGGAATCTCCAAAAAGACAAGTAAAAGAAATGGGATATTTTCTTGGGAAAGCGAAACACGTACAAAGCAGACAATGAGTCTTTTTTCCAGTGCTTCTGGTCAACCGTCACCTTAACCCCAGAATTGACCCTCACTTCCCTTCTTTGCCCCCCTTCCCCGGTTTTTTCCCCTCCAGAATAAGGGACCATCTATAGAGGCTTTTTTTTTTTTTTTTGTCCAAGCAGCAAGAATTTGCGGAAGAAGGTGGGGAAACGGTATTTGACAGTTTGGCGCATTTGGCGGAATGCTGTGTGAGGTATAACCCTTATTTTTGGCACCAAATTTGGCTATACTTCTCCAAAAATCGCCAAGCTTTGCGACATTTTGGTTATTTGGCGCGATTTTCCCTATGGGGCTTATTAAGTTGGTTGCTTTTGCTGCATTAAAATCACATAATAGCCTAATATTTCTCTTTTGTGACGTAATCAAAATTCCCGCTTTATGTGGAATCCTCGAGAAATAGACTGTTCTGGAAGCTTCTGCGCCGTCTATAAATACAAGCGTTTCAGAAGCCCCAGTTCAGTGTGAGTTAGCTCCCGTCGAGAGTGAACAGATCATCGGAGGAGTACGGCGCTTTGGTCTGTGATAGAAACGGTGTTTCCGCGTGCGTTTTTGAAGCTTTGTTCTTAAGTGTTGTGTGTAAATTCTTCATTGTTGAGCCTTGAGGGAGTGTTAGTGTTATCCCTCGTATATTTCCACTGAATTTTACCTGCGGAAGTGTTTTATTTGTGAGAATTACAGCATTTCTGAAAGCTTCGGTTCTGAGTGGACTGTTATAAACGATCTACTGGCCGTTAGAAACTGAATTTTGTACAGATGATTAGTCTACGAAGTTCTAGAAGCAATAAAGTTTGTGTTCCGTCCTGACAAGTGACTTTTTACTAGAACTTTCTACGCCAACTGGACTTTAGAACGACAGACCCAGGAAACAAGCAGAGTTATTCTGCAAAATTTAGTGTCAGATTCGGGATTCTAAAGAAAGACTTTAATTTTCCAGTTCATGGTTTTGAGAGGAGGAAAAATGGAAGAACAACTTCAAAAGCTCATGGATATGATGAAGAAAATCGAAGCCGGACAAGCTGAGATGAAAGCAGATGTAGAGCAGAAAGTAGAAATCGGATCGGGAGAGATAAAAACCGCACACGACCGGGTAAAAACCGGATTAAAAGAAATGAAAGCTACACAAGATGAGATGAAATCCGGACAAGAACAGTTGAAAGCCGATTTGTAGAAGAAAATTGAAGCCGAACAAGAAGATTTGTAGAAGAAAATTGAAGCCGGACAAGTACATTTGGAGAAGAAAATGGAGAGTGCTTTGGGAAAATTAGAAAAATTGGAAAAGAGTATGCAGGAAAGCCAAGATCAATTAGAGAAGAGAATGTCGCTCCTAGAAGAAAGTCAAGCGAAGTACGAGGAAAGAATTGAGGAAACGATCGAGAACAAGTTAGAAGAAAAACTGGACAGTTTAGTAAAGCTGGAAAAAATACCTGAAAACATGAAGATGTCGTCACGCCGCCCAGCAGTGAAACTAACGCCTTATGACGGAAAAACTCCCTAGGAAGCATACAAAACCAATTTTCAATTGTCGCCAAAGCGAATGGCTGGGACGATTTCGAGAAAGCGAACCAACTGGCCCCTTCTCTTAGCGGAGACGCAATTAACGTTTTGCACACAACTAGAGCTACAAAGATAGGAGATGTTGACACCCTTACCAGTGCCTTGGAGCTGAAGTTCGGAGAGAAGTGCCAGAAAGAGTATAGTAGAATTCAACTAAAGTCAAGTATGCAAAGACCTGGCGAGACCCTTCGAGAGCTGGCTTCCGACATAGATAGGCTGTGTTATCTAGATTATGGCAGTTATCCTGATAACGTTCGAGAAGAAGTTGCAGAGCAACATTTTATTGAAGGCCTCTTGGACTCTGAAATTCAGAAAGCATTGATCTTGGCGGATTATAAAGATGTCAAGTCTGCCCTCGTATTCGCCATGAAGCTAGAGGCAGCTCAGCTGGCCGTAAGAAAAGAGCAGCATAATGTTAGAGCTGTGTCATTCCAGGAGCCTACGGACAAGGCCGGCCCTAGCAGTTTTGCCGCCCCGGACAAAAATATAAAATGCCGCCCCCCACAGTAAAATTACTATTATAAGAAACAAATTGTTCACAGATACTGTTTTCATGCCTATGAAACTGGAATACCTCTTTAAACATAACACAGCATAAGAAAAACCATATTTATTAAAAACCACACATTAAGCTAAAAACCAAAAGAAACAGAGAAAAATAAAGAGTTTTTTTTTCTGACTTTTAATTCCGCAAAATTCCTGACTTTTTCTCTTAAATCAATTTTTCAACTAATTCATGTTCGATAGCCAATGTAGTTAAATTATTAAACCTATCTGGAAGAGTTATGGAACATAAGAAATTTTTAACTTTAATTTTAAGAAACCCTTCTCTGTACTAGTACTTGCCACAATTATTGGCAAAGAAAGCGAAATTCTCGAAGCAATAGCAAGATGTGGAGTAAAATCGATAGTTGAAATTAGCTTTAAAATTTCAATTGGGCTTTCCTTTTTGCCTAATAAGGCCGTAACTGACACTATTTCATTTACTAGATCAAGCGCGTTTATATTCCCCGATTCCCCATCTGTCAGCATTAACTCCAATTGTTTACACTATAAACAGTGTTAACGCTGTTACACTGTGTTACAATGTTTAATTAGATTTTTTAGGGGTGTCTTTTAACTCATTTATGTCGTGCAAAAATTTAAAATAATTACATTGGGTACTTACTAAATTAAATCTGCACTCTAAGGTATTAATCGCTTTGTTTACTGTGAAAAAATAAAACCACCTTAAATTTTAATTTAGGATCTTTCACCAGATCGTCTCGTGATTCGCAATCAAAATTAATATGTTACGTGGCTGCTTAAACTCAGTGTTAGCCAGAATACTATGTCGTCGGTCAGTTCTCTTGCATAACAGAACATTTCATTTAAGATCACATTCAATCGAAGTACCTTTCAAAAAATCTTTACAGTTTCTTAAGAGTTCTAGAGCAGGTGGTAAATCGTTGTCTTTTGACTGCAAAAGCTTTCTTAATGTATTCACGCAATTGAAGATTTTGTACCAAATAATAATAGAGCATAGGAACATGAACTGTTTGAGAGAGTTAAGTAATCCTAGCCCCATTGGAATTAGATTTGTCAATACCTTTATACCTTACCAAGAATACGATCTGTACATTTTTTTTTTTGGCATCAGGAATGCAATCTAGAAATATGGGATAATATTTGGCTTGTTGAAATTCATTAACAAACAGTAATTTAATCCAACTGGAAATCTTGTCAAAAATCTATGCAAAATGTGTAAATATTTGTTTCAACATCACATATAAACAACTGAACAAGAGCGTAGCCAGGATTTTCATTAGGGGGGGGGGAAGACAAGGAGAGCCAGCGGGGGGCAACTGCTCTTCTGCCTCCCGCTGGCTACGCCCATGCAACTGAAGCGAATGAAATGAAATTTATAGCAACACCAAAAGGGGCAACTTAATTTAAACTGCAGTTGCTAAAATATTTCTAATTCGTTTAAAAGTTTTGAGATTTAAAACTGTTGTTTGAAAACTTTATGTAAATGTATGTTCGCCCATTGTTAAAAAATGGCTCAATGGAACAGACTGAAATTTGGAATTATATTAAATGGTAAGTTAATTGAAACAATAGATACCAAAATTGTTTAAAATAATTCATAGGCTTTGAGAGTTTGTAAAAATCGCTTTAAAAGTTTGTTCTGGCATCCATCAAAAACGGATTAAGAGAACAGAATGAAATTAGGCCATATGATGGGTAACAAAGTATCATCGAAATTTTTTAAAAGATTTGAATAAATTGAAAGGGTTTGCAAAAGTTGCATTGTACTTTTTCTTTTCTTTTTGAGGGGGCGGGGAGAGAGGGGAGGGCGCAGGGCAGGCCCAGGGGGGGTGCGAATATAGGCGATCGCCTAAGGCCCCGCTCCTGGGCCATTTTATTGCTATCTCATAAGACATGATAGAGAAGAGGCCTCGCTCTTGCGCTTCGCCTGGGGCCCCGCACGCCCCTCGGGCCGTCTCTGGAGAGCGTCACTTTAAGGCGTCTGGAGGTAATACAATAGGTGGCTGTTCAACTTACGTCGAACAGTTAGGACAAATTACGTCGGTTTCTTTTATTATTATTATTATTTTTTTATTTGAGAAAATTGTGCAAAAAATTTTACAGGCGTAATTTTAAAATTTATAAAGTTAATAGAAAAAAATTCATTTACTATATATATATATATATAATTTTGAGAAAATTTTGTGTGACCACTTCGTGAAAACAACTAGTGGTCAGATAAAAGGGAATGAAATGAAATGTTGTTAAATAGTAGGCGGTTAGTAAATTAAAATTTTAGGTTTTTGATTTTCTACAAATTTGAATGATTTCTGAGGTATGACGTAAACTTAGATAAAGTTTTTCGTGCATCAAGTAAAATCATCAAAATGTTATTCAATCGGACGTTGCAGTGTTAAATATCGGCTACTTGCTATTACAAAGGATTTTCCAGATATTCTGTTTTCAGTTTAATATTCATTACTAGCATCTTCTTTTGCAACTTCATGTAGGATGCTTCTTGATGTAGGAAGCTCATCCACTAAAAGAAAACGTTAATTTTGAATGTAAAATATTTTCTCTATTGACAGTTTGTCTCAGTAATTTGTTACTCTCTAACCTGTAATCTTTGAACAATACACAAGAGTTATAACTTTGCTTTCTATATTTCTGCCAGTATGTTAATTCCATTTTTTGTACTACTACAATGCAAACGAAATTTTGCGCAGTTAGTAAAAACCCATCAATGACGGATGGGTACATCAGCTAGTAATGTGATATAGAATGATATTCTTCGGAATATTTTTTAACAATTCTTTTACTAATATGAAATGTATTTTTCAAATTCGAGACAAAACTCCGCCCCTAAAATTTGCCGCCCCGGACAGGGGTCCGGTTTGTCCGGCCCTAGGGCCGGCCCTGCTACGGATGGAGAAATGGAGAGATTAGTGAATAAATTAAAGACTCTCGAAAATCTGGTGGAACGACAAGTACAGTCAGAGTCAAGAAAAGTGAAATGTTGGAGGTGCGGTAGCGAGGGCCATTTACGAAAATACTGTGACGTACAAACGAACTGTCGTCGTGAAGATCGCAGACACCAGTATATCATACAAACCCGTGAACGAAGACGGGAGAGAGACGACATTGCGGAGAGGCTGCGGGATATTCAAAAGTCTCACCTAAAAGTCTTACAGATTTCCTCAGTGAACGGCGGCAGTAATGGACTCTTCATACTAGGTTACGTAAATGGTTCTCCATGTCACATGGTGATTGATACTGGAGCTAATGTAACCATCATAAGAACTGATCTGGCTAAGAAATTAAATTTGAAGACTATCTGGACTCCGCTGAGGCCTATTCCGCCTGTAAAGACCCGAAGAAACGAAGCCGTGGAAAACTGCATCGTTATATTGTAGGAGTGCCTTTTGAGAGGATTGCCCTCGACATCCTGGGACCTCTTCCGCGAACTTCGGATGGCAACAAATACATCCTAGTTGTCATTGATTATTTCTCTAAATGGCCCGAAGCGTATCCTATTCCGGTTAAAGAAGCTACGACCGTAGCAGAGGTATATTGTTCAAGAATGGATTTCCAGGTATGGAACCCCTCTCCAACTTCATTCCGACCAAGGAACAAACTTTACCTCTGGAGTTTTTAAAGGACTATGTCAGCTTCTCGGAATCGACAAAACCCAGACTACGCCTTTACACCCACAATCCGACGGCATGGTGGAGAAGTTCAATCGCACAATTTTAAACAACCTCTCGCTCCTGGTCTCTAGGAATCAAGAGGACTGGGACAAGAAACTCCCCCTCTTCCTGCTGGCTTATAGGAGTGCCGTCCATGAGACTACCGGCTTCACACCTTCCCAGATGCTATTCGGAAGAGATCTTCGTCTTCCAGCCGATCTAGTGTTTGGTCGCCCTCCAGATACGCCTTCATCGCCTGAGGAGTACATGGAAAATCTTCGGGCACTGTTTGAAGATGTACATCATTTTGCTCGGGAACGCATCAATCTGAACACGGAGAAGATGAAGTCTCGCTACGACACGAAGGCTACGGAACACGAGTTCAACGTAGGTAACAAACTTTGGCTATGGTATCCTACTAGACGGAAAGGCCTGTCACCCAAGCTGCAATCGCCGTGGGACGGTCCTTGCACAGTCCTAAACAGACTGAATGACGTCATCGTACGCATTCGTAAGTCACCTAACTCGAAACCAAGAGTCGTTCCCCAAACAGCACAGCAAACTTGCAGCAAGCTTGATTTATCAAGTTAGTAAACTTGAATTAAGCTTGAAAATTTCAAGCGTGTAAGCTTAATGCAAGCTTGAATCAAGTGTTCTAGTTTACACTTGCCCAGCTTGCATTGAGCTTGACATTTCAAGCTTAAAAAAATTTCCTAAATACACGGGGCGCCGGTCGGCGAACTCGCCCCACACATTTTACTTTGCCACGCATTTTCCCCTCTACGCTGAAATTTTAATTTAATTTAATGTGTTTCCATAAAGTGTTCGCGGATAGAATAGAACCCGGGACCTTTGGGTTGGGAGGAGAGCGCGCTATCCGTTCAGCCACTAAGCCTCGCGCAACTATGACTAACGTTTGAAGTGACTTATCTTGCCGTTTTCTGGCCAGATTGATAAGTGAGCGATGTGTTATTTGTTTCTTTTATTTTTCCATGGGATGCATCAAAATTAAAATAATGTTATGTGTGATTTAGAGACTCTGTAATAGGGAAATAAACATAATATAAACTTAACAGCAGCACACGTTTTAAAACTTTCAAAATTGAGACAAACGACTGATTTTTAAATCAATTTCGTAGTATAATTGTATTTTATTTTGAAGAATTTCCATATTTGGAAATATAGAATCTTTTTTTTTTTTTTTAATTCTATGGTCAAGTACATTTTTGACTGATGATAAATTATTTTGTAGCGGCCGGAAACCGCCTCATTCTACCACCCATAAAGTGAAGTACATTAACTAACTAAATTGTGTTAATTATATTAAAATTTATTTTTATGGCTAATTAATTAGTTAATGGAATTACTAATGTTAATTAGATGTAAATAAAACTAAAACTCCCCTCGTGTTACACTTCAGAGAGGCTTATTATCCCATTCATTCCTTCCCCTTACACTTTTCAATGTCCCATTCTCCTTCTCGCCTACAGCGACAGATGGCGCCATCAGCGCAATAATCAAGCTAGTGGATTGAAAGGTCAAGCTTATATTAATACGTCAAATTCAAGTCAATGTCAAGCTTGATTTAAGCTTATGTGGTGTCTGGATCATTACGATTGGCTAGCCATTTACCGCGGTTGTTATTAGTTATCTGGATCTTAGACCATGGTCACTATAGCGTAATTCCTCCTTTCTTTCTGCTCTCATTTCTTTCCTGTCTTTCTCTTCTCTTCCCCTTTCTTCAACTCTCTTTTACTCAATACTTACGCCATGCATAGTGTACATATTTGTAATATATTGGTTTTATTAATGTGTAGTTGTTTATTGTGTTTATTAGTTATTAGTGTGTAATTATTTATTATGTTCATTATTTATTAGTGCGTATTTGCTTATTGTGTTTATTGATTACTTGCTTAAATTATGTTAAATGTTAGACACTGTAGATATTTGTGTGACCTCCTAACTGGGGATTGGCGGAACGTGCAGTCCTTGGGAAGTGGGCAATGTTACGAATTTTCGGGGCAACCCGCTGTTCTGGGGCTTAAAATAGTTCAAAATTCGTATTCTACATTTCAAATAGTTAAATTTTGCTTTTTGTTGCATCAAAATCGGTCAACTAGAACCGGAAATACGGAGGTTTCGTTTTTCCCCCATTGTTTTTCTATGGCAGTTCTAGAAATCTCGAGAAATATTGGTCCTAGGCCTTCGGTAACTTCACTTTTGGGAACTTATTTTTGGCGCCAACTTTGGCGATATTTCGCTTAAAGTCACCAAGCTTGGCGACATTTTGGTCATTTAGCGCGATTTTCCCTATGGGGCTTATAAAGTTTGCTTTCCTGCATTAAAATCACATAATAGCCTATTTCTCTTTTGTGACGTAATCAAAATTCCCGCTTTATGTGGAATCCTCGAGAAATAGACTGTTCTGGAAGCTTTTGGGCCATCTATAAATACAAGCGTTTCAGAGGCCCCAGTTCAGTGTGAGTTAGCTCCCGTCGAGAGTGAACCAAGCATTGGAGGAGTACGGCGCTTTGGTCTGTGATAGAAGCGGTGTTTCCGCGTGCGTTTTCGAAGCATTGTTCTTAAGTTCTGTGTGTAAATTCTTCATTGTTGTCTTGAGGGAGTGTTAGTGTTATCCCTCATATATTTCCTCTGAATTTTACCTGCGGAAGTGTTTTAATGACCCATCACGCGGCTACCGACCCGAAAGGGTTTATGGTAAACACCGCCGCAAGAGGGAGAAACGCCCAAGCTCCACACAGCTTTTACATTTTCTCTGGCCAATACCAGGACTTTCGATACAAAAGAACAATAATGCAAACAATATTTACAATGTTTTTACAGATGTTACTTACAGTGCAAAAGTACTATAACAATGCAGATAATATTTACAATAGTTTTGTAGATGTGACTTACATCAAGACTCCACATATAATGCTACTATAAATAAAAAAACACCTACAGTCATCTATGCAAATAACTGAAAAAAAAAAGTGGTATTATACTATCCAAAAACAGGGCAGTAGCGAAATTAACTCTTATATTGTAATGGGTAAATTATGAATTAAGGGAAATTTAGCTAAACTGTCTACCCGTTCATTTCCAGCGTCCCATTCTCACATTTTCTTCCTGTGGAAGTGTTTTATTTTGTATGAGACAGCATTTCCGAAAGTTTCGGTAATGAGTGGACTGTTATAAACGAGCTACTGGCCGTTAGTGCCTGTGAATTTTGTACAGCTGATTATTCTACGAAGTTCTAGAAGCAATAAAGTTTGTGTTCCGTCCTGACAAGTGACTTTTTACTGGAACTTTCTACACCAACTGGACTTTAGAACGACGAACCCAGGAAACAAGCAGAGTTATTCTGCAACAATATTCTATGTATAATATATAGAGGCGTGTGGCGGCACCTGGGTTTGATCTCGCGAACATTAAACCTAGTTCACCTCTTCATATGCAATCATTGGCCTCACCATGGCACAGTGGTTATATCACTGAAAATGGTAGACGGCCGAAGTGTGAAGGTCCTGTGTTCGGGTCCCATCGCGCGGTCGTCGATCTAACGGTCTGGAGTTTTGGTAGGTTTTCTCCAGATGTAACGGGAATACGCGTTAGAGCCCCTTAGAAAGTCCCCCTACCAAGGCCTCCCTCATCTTAGGCAGATACCCCTCGCGCAGGTTTGCCTTAATCACACACAATCACAATCACAAAAATATGCAATCATTATTCTGACCAATCACATCACAGACGAGCTTTCAAAGCTGGGTGTATTAGTTTGAGATAACTCGAGAGTCAGGTAAACTTGGGGTTACCTGACCCAGGGTTAAAATGGCTGGTCATTAAAATAAGCTGGGGAATACAGTTTCCGAGTTGTCTCTGAGACAAACCGGCCACGCAGGTTACCCTAAGGCTAAGGGGTTCTAGGTTACCCAGCTCTCGGAGCTATGACGGGTTACTCACAGTTTGGTGAATACGGCCCTCCTTAATGACTCACAAGGGGTAAGTCATTAAGGAGGGCCGAGAGTTTTCGGTGGGAGTCGTCCGATGAAAGTCTTGCAAAAGAAAAGAAAAAACGAGAGCAGTATCGTTGTCAAATGTAAACAACTACATTGACACAATTAACTAATAAAATATACATTTAGTAAAAAAATAAATATATGTGTACAGTCACAGTCATGAGGGAGGGAGACGTTTTAGATAATTGTAAGGAATGTGTATATGCAATACTGCCGCACGTTCATGGTAGAGAAAAGAGTGGAAGTTAACCACAGCCGGGTACAAAGTACTGCTGGGTAGGTACCAGAAAACGCACTGCCTCACTTACTCTTAAATTTTCAGTGAGTGCATTGCATATAAAGAATAAATACTGGAATAAACCTCCCGAACCCTACAGTAATAGGGGACACAATCGTAGGATGGATAAGTTTTAAATAGTTGTTAAGAAACACAAAAGAAAACCATCCGAAAAGCTCCAATGGTACGTGAGACAAAACACGAAATAAAATGTTCAAGTGCTCTCTTCTGTTGAAACCTCCGAGAGATTTATTAACGTAGAATTACGTCCCTCCATAATGGTCCTATGTAAAGAAAAAAATTTAACAACACGGCATATTGTACTTTAACTCACTGGCGGCTCCTCTATTTAAGCACATGAGCACGTGAATACCCAAGGAGAAAATACAAAATAAACACATTAACAAATTATTCTTTTTAAATATTAAGTACATTTCTACATTTTTGTGAACTTAAAACGTGAGTTTTTCTCTCCCCCCACCATTATTAAGTACGCACATTGTAGCAAGGGCGGCTCCAGACTGAATTTTCGGAAGGGGCCATTGAACTTTTCAGATGGGTATATACATTGTCCAAAATGCAAATTGAACGCACGAAGTCATGAAGTATGCGAATCTTACAAAAGACAACTTCGGAGGGGGCCATGGCCCCCATAGCCCCCTCACTGGAGCCGCCCTTGCATTGTAGCTAACGCACAGTACTCTAGGTTATTACAGCAGAAAACATCAAGTCCATTTCCGGATCGCACGTGCAAACGGAGAAATGGCATCCTGAACCTGTCTCTGAGAACAGTAGCGGAGAGAGTCGTGGGAGCAGCTGGGCGCTGCTGATATCATTCCGTTCGCACATTCTCAGTTTGCTCACGGACCCTTTTTCGCGGTTATCTCTTCCAAATTCTCCCTTGATTTGTTATGCTCGGTTTGTTAATCTAATTTTATTATTTTTTTTATTTTCTTATTTTTTTTTTTTTTTTTTATCATTTTTCAGTACAATATTTTTTACGAACTCGTATAAATAATTAAAATGAGAGTAAAATAAGTGTTTCGGAGATAAAGCAATGACATTTTTCAACATTGTCTTTGGAAAGAAAAATTTAAATAAAATTGCTCAAGCCAACACATTTGCTAAAACTTAGCCAGATGGCGAAATGTAAGACTAGAAATTGTTTTTTTTTTTTTTTTTTTTTTTTAAGTTGCATGCATTGTTTTCTTTTAGCTGCTGAAAACGCAAATATGTTTCAACATGTAAGTTGTGTCGTATCTGAATATTTAATTTTCGATATTTGTTTTGTGAACCTCCATTTAAGTGAAAGAAAAAATAATAAATGATGACACTCGTGTCTAAAAAAAAAAAAAAAAAAAAAAAGATTCAGAGGAATTTCAAGTGCTTATTTTAAATATTAAAATCCTCCATAGTTCAGCAGAAGAAAAAGTTTATTTATTTCAATATCGCGAAAAAAAAGTCAAACAGTGTGTGCGGAGGTTGCGTTTGTAAAGAGACAAATGGACTGTAAAATGCGAAATGCGTTTTATTGATGCGTGTTACTGCGTAGCGTAGCGTACAAGAGAGAAAGTTGCGAGGAAAAAACATTGCAAATAGAAGGGTTGCCAAAATGGCGTGATTACAAAGTGCGCCAAGAACGGCGCTCGATGGCCAAGGATGCAGAGGCGGATCTACGGGGGGGGCTATAGGGGCTATAGCCCCCCCCCCCCATTGAAACTGAATTTAGACTAGATAGAATAGAGTTCTGATGCTTAGTTAAAAACTACGTGTCTAAAATCGGTTATTTTGAAAATTTAATTTACTTTTTTGATTTATTACTTAGATTTTTAGACTTGACCTCAATCAATGGTTTTTAACCCTTTCGTTCCCAGGCTACAGGTATTTTCAAAACGAGTATTTTCGTTTCAAAACGAGTGTCAAATTTCGGGCGAAGGAATCGCCCGAAATTTCGTCTTCTCCTTGAAACATTTCGGTTTCTTTTAAGGATGATCAGTAACCTAGTTTTACCATATATACGTGATAACGCAGAACAGCTAATTGTTTGAACGGGTTATGGCAAGTGCAAAGAACAGTGTTTGAGCGATGATGTCCATTCACCCCCTGCAAAGTCATAAAAAGGGGGAGCTAAAAATATATATAATTCGCTGTTAATATAAACAGTCTTTGCGCGCGCCTTGTGCGGTGCGCGTCTCGGATTCTGTACTGATGTGTACCTGATGTGGAATACCTTATGATAGATGTACACACAGACCTCAAAATACACATAGACCAGACACCGCTATGATTTCTCTGTGACTAAAGTGATCAGAAGCAGTGGGAGGGGCTGAGAGCTACCAGACGGTCCCGAAGACTGTTTACAAGTTCATGAACAAAAGATCGGTACTCTTTCGCTTTGTAGAAAGGGGAAAGCGCAGCGACCCCCCCCCCCCTAAGGAAGAGGATTGAATTCGCCAATCGTCATCTTTGGGACCTCCTTGGCAGCTGACAGCTCCTCCTACAGCTCCCGATGATTTTAGTCACAACGAAAGCATAGGGGTTGTCTGGTCTATGGGTATTTTGAGGTCTGTGGATGTACATAGTGAGGGGATGGGGAGTGTAACATAGACATCAAGTGACTAGGAATCCCAAGTGGCTATCTTCTGTATCATTGTGAAAGGTTCTTTTGTTCCGCCATTTGGATTTTCAGGGATATTTTGAAAGAATAATATTACTATAGCTAATTTTCCTTACCTGGTTTTCGCACATTTACTGTTTATACAAAAGTACATCCGTTTTGAATGTTTAGGAATGGTGGAAGAATTTCTTGGAAGTACTGTAGTCCTATCTAAGCAGGCTTCAAAGTCTTAGCCCATTGAAATTGCTTTCGCCGCTTGGTCGTTCTTTTCGGGTGAAGCGCTAGTGTGATTCATTTGTTCTCTATTTAGCTCCGTTCGCGTGTAGAATTTAATTTAAATGCAAATATTATGGCCTCAAGAAAGCGGTCATTGAATCGTAATGTAGGTGATTATTTTATGAAAATTCCAAAAACTGATAATTTGTCTAGTGAGAGTGAAAGCGGAAATCATCAGGAAGAAATCATAAATGCCCAGCCCCAGAACAAGCTATTTCAAGGAGAACAGCACTCACAAAATACAGGGTGAATCTAAACTCTTGGGCAAAACTTTAAGGGGTGATAGGGCACACAATGAGGAATCGTAATCACATAGCAATCTGGGGTGAAACGCAGTTTTAACTTACCCGGTAAAATCACTTTTGGAAAAGCATTGAAGTGTCCGTCTAATTTCTTAACCAAGTTTCATAAGCAATAGGCTCGTCTCCGAAAATTTCATCCATGAAATAAAATAAACTTTTTAAACTATCCATTTTAGTCTTCTGTTTTGAGAAAAATACATTAGTTTCTGACGAACAATGGTCGGCAAGTGACTGTTGTTTCAGCACTTTTTCCGAAGTGATTATTAACAGCTATACGAAGACGACGTTGCCGACCCCACATTGCTATATGATTCTGATTCCTTATTATGTGCCCTATCACCCTTTAAAGTTTTGCCCAAGAGTTTAGATTCACCCTGTATACATGCATCACTAATAGGCAGTTTGTAAAGAGGTGCATTATTAGAAAGAATACAATGATATCGCTATGGAAAAAAGAGGTATGATTTAAATTAATTTTTTCAGACATTGTTTTTCCTATGAAGTGCAAGTCCTAGCAGGTTCGAGTATTTTATTTTATCGGAAATTCGCACATCTTTCTCGAAATTCGATTACGTAATGCTATATGTAGGTTGAAAAATGAAATATACAGGCGACATGTAAAAAATCGTGCCAAATGTCGCCAAGCTTCGATAACCAGGGCCTCTGAGAGAAATTTTATAAAGCGGGACGAAAGTCTTCCCGGCCCCTTTCGTAAAGCACAAAAGTTTCGAAAAAACAGGAGGGACGGAAGGGATTTTTTTTTTTTTTTTTTTTTGTAAAACTGCTCTTTTAATGATATTCATACAAAATGCTAAAAGGAAAGAGAGTGGGAGGGAAGTTTGTCTGATATGTAATGATACTTTTAATTCATGTTCGAAGATTGAAAAAAATACTAATATTTAAATGGTAGAATTAACATTTCTGCCATCTAAATCATTCTAGAATTATCCCAGATAGCACAGTTGTCCATTTTATACCCATTTCTGATCCATCTCGCCCATATAACGTCCACGTCTATAGATAGACATCCAGAAGACAATATTTATGGACACAATCTGGAAAATCCAGAAACTGTCCATGAATAGACCAAAATTAGACATATAATTTCCAGAGTAAGTCTTTTTTATAGACGTGTCCCAGATAATCCATAGTACTTTAGTGAAATGGCAAGAAGCATGGATGGAGATGTCCAAGACTTGACCTAAGTAGGTCCATATATAGACGTTGATGTCCAAGACTTGCCCATACTAAGTCCATAAATAGGCCTCAAGTCTTTGAAGCACGTCCATAATTATGTCTATATAGATGTCTATAAGACTTCATATGGGCGTCCTATAGTGTCATATTGATGTAAAAGGGACGAAAATCCGACGAATCGTGGATGTTTAATGGACATGTCAACTTGTCTATATGACGTCTTCTGGGAGGGTTCTGGACAAGTTTGTGCTATCTGGGATGTATTCGAAATTTAGTATATTTAAAAAAAAGATTTTAATTAAAGACCTATAAATGAAATTCTTAACACATTCTGAAAAATTTACGGACGCACTTTAGCTGAACACGGGCCCCGGGGCGGCGCCCCCCCCCTCTCGTAGGGCCTGTGGATAACTGTGCCCAAATTATTGAATACCCAGTAAGTTAGCCCCCCCCTTTACCCAATCCTAGATCCGCCACTGCAAGGATGTACATTGCAAAGACGGAACATCCCGCCCGGCGTTGAAATATATTTCAAAGGAAAAAATAAGTAAGGTTACATCACTCGTTAACATATAAGATAAGAAAAAAAACACAATATTAATTAGGATAATGAATACAACAAATACAAATTAACTCTTCAATTTTACTGAAAACTGTCTGCAATAGGCAAAATGCAAATTTTAGATATTGGTCTCCTAACGTTTGCCTTGACTGTGCGTATATCAGCTACTCTGACATTGCCGTCTGGGCCTGAAATTACCTTAATGATTCGACCCAAAGGCCACTGGTAAGTTGGAAGCTGAATGTCCTTTACTAAAACTAACATACCAGGACTTAAATTTTGTTTTTTAAGAAACCACTTTGAGCGCGGCTGTAAATGGCTCAAATAACTGTTTTGCCAGTGTTTCCAAACAGTTTGAACTAATTTTTGAGTCCTTTGCCATCTGGTAAGAAGATTGTCTCGTTTGTCAATGAAGTTAGGCTCAGGGATAGAATTTATAGGTTTTCCTATAAGGAAGTGGCCTGGAGTTAAAACTGAAAATTCGTCTGTATCAGTGGGTAGAGGAGATAGGGGTCGTGAATTAAGGATCCCCTCAATTTGAGTGGTTATTGTTAAAAACTTTTCGAGCGTTAGTCTTGCGGAGCCTACCACTCTCTTAAAATGATATTTAAAGGCCTTAACGCCCGCTTCCCAAAGACCGCCAAAGTTGGGAGGCCTAGGGGGCAAAAATTTCCAACTGATACCTTCGGAGGAAAGCATATTCGAAACGTCTTCTCCTGACATTAGTTTGTATAGGCGTTTAATCTCTGCGGAAGCACCAATAAAATTAGTCGCATTATCGCTAAAAATAATGGAGCTTTTTCCGCGACGGGCAAAAAATCTTTTCAATGTAGCGATTAGAGCTTCGGAAGTTAAGTCTGAGACAAACTCTATGTGCACAGCCTTGGTTGCCATACATATAAATAAAGCGACATACACTTTTTGAAGAGTACCTTTCCTCTGTCCCTTATACTTTACCTCGAAAGGTCCACATAAGTCGATACCTGTGTTTAAAAATGCCGAACTAGGTGTGACTCTTTCGGCTGGAAGGTCCCCCATTATCTGGTTTGCGACAACTGGCTTGTTTCTGAAGCATTCTACACATTCGTGAACTACCTTGCGTGCTACACTTCTGCCACCAATGGGCCAATATTTTAAACGAACAGTATTTAGAAGGGCTAGAGGGCCTACATGAAAATCTCGTTTATGGTAGTATTGAAATATAAGCTTAACTAATTTATTTCCGGCTGGCAGAATGATGGAATGTTTTTGATTAAATTTTAAATTAGAATGCGCAAGTCTGCCACCTACTCTTAATAATCCGTCGGATGGATCTATGAATGGATTAAGAAATTTCAACTTACTTGAAGGAACTGGCAATCCCCTTTCTAAAGCAGATATCTCGGGGGAAAAGTACCTTACCTGAACAATTTTTAAAAGCACATTTTCTGCGTTTTTGTATTCCTCCTGTTTGAGGAATCCCCTTTCCTTTTCAGGAAATTTACTATTTCGGAAGAACCTAAAAATAAATGCTAGAATTCTGATTAGTTTGTGAAAATCGTTAGTGATATTGAGCAAATCATTTAAAAACTTAGAGTCATTAATTGAAGTTAAAGTCATTTTGGAAATAGGCTTGAGTTCATCGGCGAAAAGTTTGTTGGTTGAGACACTAGAATTTGGTACAGTCTGAAAGGCAGATAAATTTAATTTTGAAATGTCTGGTCCTTTAAACCACAATTGACTGGCTGCAAGGGCTTTAACATCAAGTCCTCTGGAAAGTAAGTCAGCAGGATTATGCTCTGATGGAATATGCTGCCACTGAAACTCTTTCGAGAGTTGCTGAATTTGAGACACTCGGTTACTTACAAATGTCTTGAGTAAGTTTGATGGAGAGTTTATCCATGCGAGGGCTATAGTTGAGTCTGAATATAATATGACAGAGTCTATGTGCAGTCTTAATGAAGCAATGACTTTCTGTGTGAGTTTTGAGAGAAGCAGACAGGAGCAAAGCTCAAGTCTAGGAATCGTCATGGATTTAGTTGGGGGCCACTCGCGATTTACTGCACAAAAGTTGGCTTGCTATTTCATCGGAATTGGATACAGTTTTTATGTAAATCACTGCACCATACGCCTTTGAAGATGCATCTGCAAATCCGTGTAACACTACGAGTTTTGTGCTAGCTTGCAAAAAACATCTGGGAACATGAATAGATTCTATTTCTGGTAGAGTTTTTATGAAGTTTTTCCATTGTTTGGACACATCTGGTGGTAGTGTTTCGTTCCAGTCCAATTTGAGTAACCACAATTGCTGCATGAATATTTTTGCCTTGGCAATGACCGGGCCCAAGAGTCCAAGGGGGTCATATATGCGAGCAATTTGTGAAAGCACGTCTCGTTTGGTGTAGTTGCAATCTGTGCTGGTGCTAACCTTATACGTAAGGGAATCACTTAAGCTGTTCCAAAACATTCCTAGAGTTTTGACCATTATTTCCTCCGAATTTCGGTCAAGCGTGAATTCCTTAAGTTCTGCTGATGAAGCCCTATTGGAACATAACTTGTGCAAAGTCATGTCTCCTCGTTAGAGCAGCTGCTTTAATTCTGATTTGAGTTTTTCAAACTCGTAAAGTTCTGAAGCACCTGAGAGGCAATCATCCATATAAAAATCTTGTAGTCTAGTCTTTTTGATGCGATTGCCTTAGAATGTCCTAACATTTCTTCGGAAGAATCTGGTTTGAATGGCATTTCCACAACGTATCTACCATTCGGTTTCCTATAATGCGTTTTTGCGAAATGTTCGTTACAATACTTTAACTCATCGTTGCAAGTTTCGTTTGTTTCTACCTCTTCAATTTCCCGAAAACGTTTGAGAGTTTTATTAAGGATGTCTAGGTTTTTAGTTAAAAAACATTGTTTAGAAGAATTATAAGTAGGGTTGTCTGAAATAACACCTGAAACAAGATAACCAAAACAACTTGATTGTAAGAATAAGTTGTCTGCTAGCTTTATTTTATCGTCATTCAATAGAGAAAAGAACAATTCCGCGCCAATAAGGATATCTATTTTTTGAGGAATAAAAAATGATGGATCAGCTAGTTTAACTTCACTTGGAATTTTTAAGTTCGAAATATTTAATTTTGTAGAAGGTGTGAAACTTGTTATGTTAGGAACAATTAATAAATCTACTTCCCATTGCGAATCCCTATTTTCATTCGATAAGAGAGCCGAAACTTTTTTCTTTATGTTTACCGATGTATCATTCAAACCCGTAATTGGGATGTTTATTTTCTCCTTTCTCAAACCCAATAAATCTGCTGCAGTAGAGGAGAGAAAACAAGACTCGCTGGCAGAGTCAAGAACGCCTCTTAATGGTTTGAATCCCCCCCATGCGTCTCTGACATGTATTATAGCTGTGTTTATTAAAATGTTCTTATCTCCATTACAGAAAAACGAAAGGCGAGGATTTTCTGGCGCCTGCAAATCAACATATTCAGAACTGTTAGCTTGTTGATTTCGTTCTTGAGGTTGTGTATGCGTCGAGAGTCTGGGTTCACTCTCTCGGATGTTATGACTACTTGTCATGGGTATCGGCGGTGTGGAATATTTATGAAGCAATGTGTGATGATCTAATTTCTTTTCACAAACACAACAGGAACTTTTAGAGTTACATCTGGATAATTGGTGGAATGCACTTAAGCAATTTTTGCAAAGACGATTTTTTTGAACTAAATCTAACCTTTCGGATAATTTCATTCCTTTAAATACATTACAATGATACAGAGCATGTGTTTGTAATTTACAGGCGATACACAATTTAGGAGATTTGTCTGCCTTAACAAAAAGAGATTTCGATCTATCGGCATTAACTTTAGAAGGAATATTTGTTTGAATATTATTTAAGATTTGGCACCTCCTTTCTAAGAATTCGAGGAAATCATCAAATTCAGGTACATCGTTGTCTTTCAATGTTAATTCAAATTGCTTGCGAGTGTCTCGATCTAATTTATCAAGTACAATATTTAATAACAAGGCATTAGATAATTTATCTCTAGCGAAATTTAAGATTTTTAATGATCTAAGATTTTTCAAAATGGTATCTAATATGTTGCGTAGATCTTTTCCTGATTCATGCTTTAAGGGATGGAGATTTAAAATGTTTTTGATATGACAGTTAACAATTATTCTTTTGTTTTCATAGCGTTGTTCTAAAGCTTTAAAGAGAGAAGAAAAGTTATCGTCAACAGTTTCTATGATTTTAGCATCTCCCTTAAGCGATCCGCGTAAATAATGCAATTTTTCATTTTCAGAAAGTTCAGGATTTTCAGTAATTAAGCTATTAAACTGCGTTTTGAACAAGTTCCATTCCTCAAATTTTCCGCTGAAAAACGGAAGTGGGATTTTCGGAAGCTTTACAAAAGCCCTTTTTGGTTGATCACTCATAATAGATTCTTCAACACCTTTGCTTTGCACAGAGTCAGTATTTATAGTTTTTAATTTGTTAATAGAGGTTTTGAGGCTTACCTCTAATTTTTGAATATCATCATCCACTTCGAAAAGAGAGGTCTCGACTTTTTGGAATTCGTCTTCCTTTGCGATCATGTAGTATTCGTCCTTAAGCAATTCGAATTTCTGCTGTATAGTAAGCAAAATATCCAATTGAGCCTGAAGTTCAGGAATGTCCATATTTTCTTGCCCTTCTGTGAGGACATTATTTAATTTCGTCAGCTGGCTTTTGATGCCGCCGCGCTTTCGGTTTAGCGCTGTAATATCAGTCATCTTAGCGATCTGAATTTATTACATTACACTCAATCAAAGCGTATAAGATTACTTATTCCATAGGATCCGGTTTACCTCCGGGTCGCTAAGGACCAAAATGTGCGGAGGTTGCGTTTGTAAAGAGACAAATGGACTGTAAAATGCGAAATGCGTTTTATTGATGCGTGTTACTGCGTAGCGTAGCGTACAAGAGAGAAAGTTGCGAGGAAAAAACATTGCAAGTAGAAGGGTTGCCAAAATGGCGTGATTACAAAGTGTGCCAAGAACGGCGCTCGATGGCCAAGGATGTACATTGCAAAGACGGAACACAGTGCTTGTTTATTTTGATATGACGTAAATTTTCGATAGAGTTTATCAATCTCACGTACTTAATTTATGACTCCTCGTATTTGATTACCGTAAAAAAAAGCAGTTAGTTCAATTTTTTGCTCTAGCGAACTAATATTATAATTTATGGCGCCATTGAAAAAGATCTACGTAGGAATTACATATTAAATTCTTTACTTAGGACCATAAAGGATCCTAAGTTTAAAAAATCGAGAATCGTGCGACAGCTCTGTTTTTATGAAAATTTTATGGGAGTAACTAAACTAAAACTGAAGCTTTACCCTTAGCTCAAAGTAAAGGTACTGAAATTCCCCTTAAAGGCCACGTTACACTTCAAGCGTTTTTCGGTCATACAATGTATTTGAATAGGGATTTTCGGCCGGCGTTGTACGCCGGCCGACAGTGGACTGTCCTCCACCAAACAATAGATGGGGGAGGTGTGAAATCGCAATATTATTCACGGTCCCCAGTTACCGTTTGTCGGTTTAATACCGAAGTATCTCCCTCTTTCTCTGCGGTGGGTAAAATGCATTGCTTACTATGAAGGCGAGGTTTCCACAGGTTCAATGCTTCAAGACAAAGCCGTGATAAAAGAGCAAAACTCGTACAGTGGCAAACTTTTACATTTTATTTTAACATATCGATGCATATAAAACTTCAAAAATATTAAGTCCTGCGGTGCTGGGCAGACCTCCAAAAAACACAGCTTCTCGAGGCAACTGCTAAGGCAAGAAAGATAACGAGAAACTCAAGCCAAGAGGGAGTAACAGAAGCAAATCACGCCCAAGGGCACGCCAAAGAAAGTGCAAAAACAGAGATGCCAGTAGACGTTCAATACATTTCTATATAATTATATTTGAATCCGCGATGTGCCAACCGGCAAAAGAGAAATAAATAGCTACCCTGACAAAACCGCAAAGTGGCGTGATCTGAGACAGTGTATTAACCTAAAACATAACAGCGCAATATACTACGAAAGGAACTGTAGGCTTTTCCAATGCAAAGAGAAAAGCAAATAAAAATAAATGAAAATGGAAGATCGCTTTTAAGCAAGGCAGGTGAAAAATTAAAACTCCACAGTCGAAGCGAAGAAAAATCCGAATCGAAAGTGCAAAGAATGAATTTTGAACACAGATTAAATTTAGAAATAATTAACAATTAAGTAATTGATAATTAAAAATAGATATGTCCAAGGTCCAAGAAGGACATACTGCCAAGACAGCACATAAGCTTAAATCAAGTCAAGTTTGACATTTCTTTGAATTTGACGCTTTAATGCAAGCTTGACAGTTCAACTCATTCTAAGCTGGCAGCAAGCTTGTAGGAGTCAAGTTGAATTGTCAAGCTTAAATACAGTTGATTTAAGCTTGAAAATTGATACTCGCGTAATTTTTCTTTTTAAAGGAGCGTTGATGGCGCCATCTGTGAAAGAGAATGGACATTAATTGTCTAGCGTCCTTTAAATTTGCTGAAAGTTCGTAAAAGATGTGTTTTTTCTTTATTACCTGCCGTCCAGGTGGTGTAGTGGCTAGAGAACCATTCTATCACGCCGTGGGTCCGGGTTCGAATCCCGGCTTGCTCATGGATGTTATCTTGTCCGTCCCTTCATAGGGGGTAGTGCTGTCCGCCCACTGGGTGCTCCCATAATAAAATGGACAGTAACTAGGGCCGTTGATGGCAAAGGCTTGTGGCCAGTGCCTGCCCATTAGAAAAAAATTTTTTTTTTTTTTATTACCAGTGCCATATATATTACCGGCAAGGCAAACGGGGCAACTGCCCAGGGACTACAGATTTTAGGGCCCAAAAATCTTACATCTTACACTTTTGTAGTTTTAAAATAAAATTACAAAGGATAAAAAAAAATCAGAAGTTAAATAATTTTTTTAATTATAAAGAGTATGAACAATGAAAATAATTCAAATTTACATTTGTATAAATTAATTTAAACTTATTTTTAATTCTTCGAAATGCTCTATATCGATATACCATACCAATATGTAGGAAAATAACCAACCACATTTGTAACGAGAATTTTTAGCGTTAAAAAATAGCAAAATTTTTCAATTATTTGTTATTTTAAAAATATTTACAAAAATGACTAAAGTGTTTGTATTCCATACATGTTAGCAACTGTGATATAGCATTTCGAAGTAACGTTTAACTATCTGTTTCTTTCATTTCAGATTACTTAACACAAAATTTGTGCTAAGTAAACCCATTCTATATTTCCAAATATGGAAATTCTTCAAAATAAAATACAATTATACTTCGAAATTGATTTCAAAATCAGTCGTTTGTCCCGATTTTGGCCAGCAGTATTGCTTCATGAGTGTTGCGGTACAGAAAGTTTTAAAACGTGTTTTTTTATTTTAATTTTTATTTTAATTTAATTTATTTTGATGCATTATTTTAATTTTGATGCATCCCATGGAAAAATAAAAGAAACAAATAACACATCGCCCACTTATCAATTTGGCGAGAAAACAGCGTGGTAAGTCACTTCAAACTTTAGTCATAGCTGCACAAGGCTGCGGTGGCGGAATGGATAGCGTGCTCGACTGCGAAGCCAAAGGGCCCAGGTTCTATCCCAGCGACGAACACTCGATGGAAACAGATTAAATTAAATTTAAATTTTAGCGTAGAGGGGAAAAATGCGCGGAAAAATAAATTATGTGGGGCGCGTTAGCCAGCGGGCGCCCCGTGTATTTAATTTTTTTTTTTTTGGAAAATTTTTTAAGCTTGAAATTAAGCTTGAAATGTCAAGCTTGATTCAAGCTTAATGCAAGCTGGGCAAGTGTAAACTAGAACACTTGATTCAAGCTTGCATCAAGCTTACACGCTTGGAATTTTCAAGCTTAATTCAAGCTTATTGACTTGATAAATCAAGCTTGCTGCAAGTTTGATGTGCTGTCTGGGATCAAGGAAAGGTCGTGGTTTTTAACAGCTGCTGGACTTGCGATTCTCTCCGAGTTTAAATGGGAAAGAAGACCTTTTGTGGAAGTGCTTAACACTCCGAATGGCTTAACACTCCGGGTGGAATCCGAAATTAGAGCCTGTTTTAGGGTATTGCAAATTGAATGTCACTTAATGTTGAAAAGAGATGATGTGATACTGATCATTTACGATGTTCTCCTCAAATGCTCTACGTAAAAAGTCTATAGCGTTCAGCAAATCTACTCTTGTGACACGTAAAGGGTTCAGATGTACATCGGGGCGTAGCCAGAGCAGTGCCCTATTACCGGCAGAGCAAACGGGGCAACTACCCAGGGCCCACAAATTTTTGGGGCCCAAAAATCTTACACTTTTATAATTTTACAATAAAATTGCAAAGGATAAAAAATGTATAAGTTAAATGATTTTTTAATTATAAAGTATAAACAATGAAAATAATTAAAATTTACATTTGTATGAATTAATTTAAACTTATTTTTAATTCTTCGAAATGCAAATTTGAACTAATTTTTATTTCTTCGAGAATCGACGAACACATTGAAATTCGATTTTTTTCAAAATTTCGTCATCATCATCAGGTGTCTCATCGGTTCCGGTTTTCAGATTGATCGTTATTGTTGTTCTAATTATGTTAAGTGTATTAACAATTTTTAAAATTGAATTATCGTAAACACTTCCACACAAATATGCGAAAATAACGTTTAACACCAGTTGTTGTGGGATTATGGCCAATTATCTACACTTGGGATTTAGGCCCCTAGGTAGACGTAGAGGTCTGCGTTGCACGGAAATTCGCGACGGTGGCGTAGCGACTTCAGAAACCCGGCGGCGATGCGCCGCGGCGTGCGAAAATTTTGAAAAAGAGCATAATGAAAACGGGCGTATGCGTACAAACACACCTTATTATATAGTTACGCTTATACCTGACTCACTGACCCTCTAACAATTCTGGACAACCACTCGAAGATAAAACTTTTACCGCCATTACTCTTAGAAGATTAAAAATTTCAAAAATATTAAAAAGCACAAAAGCGAAATAACATCTACACCATTTGTACAGCCTCCAAAAAAAGTATTCGAGCATAGATTAATTTCCTATTTTAGAATTGCGAGTAATAATTGAGTTTTTGAAAAACGCACAACTTGACAGAAACATGGAAAGTCAAATTTATGCATAGCCTAATTCATAATCTATGATAAATAATTTTTAATATACGAAACCAACGTAGGAAATATGTCTCTTGCTCAAATACTTTTTTTGGAGGGTGTACCATCCGATTCAAGTTTATCATAATTATGTAAAAAAAATGTAGAAAGTAATCTGCGCTACTTTAAAAACCTGAAAATCCACCTGTTCCCTTATTTTTAAGCGATTTTTCGCTCTTTTCAGCTCCATTTTATTTCCGAGAGTCAAAAAAGAGAACCATTTGCGTGACAAAATTAGCTGTTTCGAGTGACTATGACGTTATACTGAAATCACGGTTATCAGGCTTTGAAGGGAAAATTGCGATTCCAATTCGTTTAAAATTGTTTTTCCAATAACATAGTTTAACTTTTTTTCATTAAAAATGATCGTCTGCTTGAAGCATTGATAAAAGAGCGGTTGTATACAAGGCGAAATTGATCGAATGCGAAAAGTTTCCAGATGAGCATGAAATTAGATTTGAGTTTATAGATTAAAAATTTAATATAAAGTTATTTATTTTACGTGGACGAAGATTAAATAAATTGAGTGTATACATATTTTCGTCCAATGCTTTTTCTAACGCCCGTCGTAACTCCCTCCACAACGGGTTTTGACTTCTGGCACTTATTTATATGTATAAATTGACGTTAAAATGAGATTTCTTTAAAGACTAAAAAAACTTAGACTTGAGTATGATGTTGATGTGGGATTACGGCCAATTAGCTGCACGTGGGCTCTAGACTAAGGGGTGGGGTGTACAGGGCCGATCCCAGAAGAAAATCTTGGAGGGTGAAAAGATATAAATTGCCGACTGAAAAAATAGATTTGCCGATTCAGCTCCCAAGTTTAACACCTCCCTATATTGGACAGTTTTCCGGGGAACAGAACCTGCCCATAACATAGAAACAGCATAAATATACCTCTGTAAGTTGTACAAAAGGAGCCGCAAACGTTCGACTTTCAGAGGATTCACATTATTAAGGCCTTAATTATCATTCTGGTTTTTACATTAATAAAGCGTATTAAATTAATAAACTGCAGGGAGGAGTACATAAAAGGCGGATTTCCCACAAAAGGTTCGATTATTATCACTTTGCCAAAAAAATCCATTTTTGTTGGGGAGGGATGGTTACATTCCTGACTCTGTCGCAAGTAATTAAATTTTCAGAAAATATTCATAACTTTTAATTTAGCCATAAAATATTCTCTCCGGAGTAAAGAAAATATTTGCCTATCCGTATGCGACAAAACTACCAGTGCCGTAGTTTGGGGGGACCCTGAATGGAGTCTTTACATTAACTTAAAAAAGGAAAGGAAGCCATACCGAGAGCACTGTTTATAAAACACTTTCCAACACTGTCTTTTTTGCGTATATACTAAGGTGGCCATACGTCCTCGAAATTCGAGGACAGTCCCCAAATTTAGATTTTTTTTTCATTTTGTCCCCAAAAATACTTTGTCCCCAAATTTAAAGATTTGTACTTTTTTTCCCTGAAAGTTTCCGTTTAGTTTATTTCTTTCAGAAAAAACTGAAGAAATAAGAAAAATAAACCAACTAAAAACGCCATTTACTCAGAGAAACACTGAAATTCGATCTCTGAAAACGTTTGTTGTCATTGTATGTGTAGCGTGTACAGATATTCAATAAAGTACCCGACTATGAGCCAAATTTCCCCTTTCAGTTTTGTTAATGATTAACCCATTTATGCCTAGTGTCCCTTTTTTGGGACGGCATTTTCGCTATTAGTTGAAAACGTTATTTATTTTTCCTAGCCTTTATTCATGAGTATTGAGCCTCAACTCTACAAAATATTTTAACATGACCCAGTAGGATGTTGATATTTCGATTTTTATGCATAATGATTTTAAAAGAAATCATCCCTTGTTCAAGAAGTTGATATCAGAAATTTATCTATTATTTCTGTTATCAGTAAAAATCGAAGAAAGTCGAAAAAATATCCAGGCACAAATGGGTTAATCATCTTTCATGAAGAACCATGCTTTAAATATGAAATTGACGTACGAAAATTTTCTTGCCCTCGAATACTTTTTTTGGAGGGTGTACATGGTAATATGTTATGTCCTCAAAAATATTTTCTAGTGTCCCCAAGTTTTGTTTAGATTCGAGGACAATGCTTGATTTGTCCCCAAATTACCGTTTAGAAATATGGTCGCCTTAGTATATACTATTGCATATCTACCAACTCCACTGGAATTTGATGGTTTCTCCTGGTCTCCTGATTTTACCTTAAAATCCCCTAGTTTTCTAACATTTTGAAGCTTTAATAATCGATACATTTATTATCCCACCAGTTCTGGAAGATTACCGCTCTCTGGGACTATTCATTCAATATGGACGAATTTTATCATGGTATTTTGGTTCAATAACAAATATTTGTGCTTATATTGATTACTCATTTGTGAAGGATTCTTGAACCATTTTTTGAGTTCAAAGTCCCAAAATTTTACTACTTTTTTTTAGTCTAAAAAGCGGATATTTTGTAAAATTTCGAACATTTAAGAAAAAACTTGTATGATGAAAACTTGAATAGATGGCGAAATTTAATGTGTGAAAAAATTTCGAAGAGTGTTTTGTGACTTAGATAAGTAATTATGACTTTAAGATTATGATACCACATAAATCTACTGGATTTTCTTCACTAGATGTTGGCAAGAATGCTATTGCACGACGAATAGTTAACTGTTCGCTCCCGACGTTGCTAAAGACGTGACGGCCGAGATTCTTTCCTCCTGTGTTCATTGTTGCTTCCCCTCATGAGTCTTAAAATGTTTTTACTCTGTCCACAACCTTGCACAAGCGCATGGCTAGGCCATGACAGGGCATTCAAAGACTCATGCCGGGAATCAACGATTTATCCAGAAGGGAGAAATTTCTGCCATTGCGTCTTAACAATGACGGTAGTGAACAGGTTAAAAAAACAGGAAACTAAAATACTGTTTTAAATCCTACTCTTAAAGCCTAATCTATGAGTGTTATTTTGCTAGCCCCGTATAGGTATCAACGCTACATCCAACTATGCCGATGGACAAAATGCTCTCATAAACCTCAATAATAAACACCGATTTTGTTTTGCTTGAAATGGATGAACGTTTCTAAAATGTACTCTAAATATTATCTGCCCGTAGGCTGCATTGCAGCGGAATTATTTCATGTGCTCTTGTAAAAGAACTATAAATGGTACCTACATCCTTTTCAATAGGGTACATGGTTGGTATAGAAAAATTCGATTGATGCATATTTACGGCAGTTAGAGCATGGGCAGACAGACAAACTGAAAGCATAAAAATTTCAACTTCTTTGGAAAGAGTTAAAAAAATAAAGGCTTAAAAAGAATGTGAGGCTTAAAGGGGGAAAAAAATGGAATAAGGAAAGTAATTTTAGATCGAAAAGTTAATTTTTCTGTAATTTAAGAGAAAATGGAAAATATAAAGCTTATTGATTTTGAAGCTCCTAAGATCGCGATCTCCAGTATTTGCTCTGCCATGTCTAAATATATAGTTACCAGATCGGTATAGATACAGTTAGATATCGGTATAAATACAGTTTGTATGGAAATTCTCTTTCCATTATGACAGTTACTTCACGGCTCCTTTTAGTCATTATCAGAAAACAACTACATATCACATTTTGTGCACTGCACTTTCTGTCATTTTCTTCCGTTTTGTTTGTTTGTTTGTTTGTTGGAATTGAGAATTTTTTCTTGAGATTTCTGACTGCAATCTCGAAGATGGTCTTATACCCCTGAATATCCGTTTGACATTTATTAATTTCCATATAACATTTATTAATAACATATAACACAACAGAAGTACGCACACAGAAGAAGAGTGGGAAATGACAACAATGCGTTAATGGGATTCGAACCCGAGACCTCACCGCTCGCAGGCGGCTGGTAGTGATGGATGCGCAAACCCACACAGCCTTGAGATCCCCTTCTTTTGTTTACTCTGGTTTCATGTTTTTGTTTACAACTGGTTTCAGTCTTCCGCCTTAAATGAACACTGCAGCAAACTTTTACTTCATTTTGTTAAATGCTAGAGATTTATTTATTTATTTATTTTTACCGAATTGATGTATTAATTATATCTTAAAGGCTAAAGATGGTTTTCTTTTAATCAAGGTATGCTAAAATTTAGATTCCAAGGTATGCTAAGGTTCCTCCAAGTATATGTTCGCTTTGGCTCGATTACTGTCCAGCTAACTGAGCTAACCGGAATTGGGGACACATTATTTTCTCCTGTACAAATGAATTTCTTTTTCCCATGCATTTCAAAGAAGGAAAGAAAATACATCTGCCGACCAGCTTGTATGGTGGATAAAGCACAGTACTACGGTTTCG
Organism: Cheiracanthium punctorium; assembly: GCA_038373885.1. Lineage (NCBI taxonomy): Eukaryota > Metazoa > Arthropoda > Arachnida > Araneae > Cheiracanthiidae > Cheiracanthium > Cheiracanthium punctorium. The sequence continues at coordinate 688,160 of JAWZYV010000488.1, forward strand.
GGTTCAACTCCCGGCGGTCGGGGTTCGATCCCCGACTGGGTGTGGGTATCATTGTGTTCGTCCCTTCATAGGGGGCAAGGTTGGTCCACCTATTAGGTGCGGGACGAACACCCCCGCACCTAAGAGCCCCGCACCACTTGTGGGAGGGGGCAAGGGGGGGGATACCCCCCCTTGCCCCCTCCCACAAAATTTAAATTTGAAAAGAAATATTTACAAAAAAATGTAAGTATTTATTATATAAAAATCGTTTGTAATATTTAAATAATTAAAAAAAAGTGTGTTTAAAAAAAAGAGAAGAAAATCTATTTGAGCGTCAGCTGCATTATAAGAAAAACGGAAACTTCATTACAATGAGCAACTCTTTTGAAACCTCTTTAATGTAAACAGCAAGAAGAGAAATCATTTAATTTTTAAAAGTTATCCAAGAAATATGTAAGTTAAAATCACACTAAAATTCCTATACAATTGGCAATATTGTTTTTTAATTATTAATTATGAATGTTGTTGCTACTTAATACATTGGTAAAAAGTGAAATTAATTTCTTACCAATCGAATAATTTGACTATTATTAATAATAGCTGAACAACAGTTTGTCAAAATTTCACCCAAGTCCCAATCTGAGACTAAAATAACCGGTACTTCACACTTTGCATTACGCAAGACAAGATTCGATGGTCTAGGGGCAGCGCACTTATCTCGTAATCAGTACGCTCATGGTTCGGGTCCGGTGGAGGAATAATTTTTTTTTTTTTCCAGAAAAACGGAAATTTAGCATACAAAAAACGAAAACATAATAAACAGAACGGACATTTTTTGAAAATTTTGCTGCCAGTCGTTTCTTTTTTATTAACAAATATATTTTAAACAGTTTATCGGTTTCTTTTCGTTATTTCATCGGAATCATCGGGAAACGATGATCGGCTTTATGGCTCCCCGAGCGGACATTTTGTACCAGTTGCCGATGAAATTTCCCCTTTTTTGGATGAAAAGCCGTGATCGGCCATTGCTACTTCTCCTCGGATTTAACTCACCCGCCTCTCATCGACCGATGGGTTATTGCTACTAGGGGAAGTAGTACGCAAAGGGACAAAAGTTAGGAAAAGTTCCGATTAAAAACTCTTTTGAATACTAAGAATGAGGAGTTTTGGAAGTCCGGAATATCAATTTTGCCAACTAGATTTTAAGTGGGGGGTGTCTCACCCCCCACGTGGGATCGGCCCTGGGGGTGTCCTCCGTGGGGGTCTTTCTAAGGGGTCAAGCCATCTTTTAACTATAACTTCTAATTTTTTTTTTAAATTTGATGTCCAATTTGATTTCCAATTGGGAACATTGGCCCGTAAAATGTTAAGAAGTATCCAAATACTAATAAGCAGTTAAAGGTTTAGGTACAATTTGTTCAAAAGTTTTGAAGCCGATTTATTGCCAGCGTTTTTCGCCAGCCTAGTAGGGCCCGTTTATCGGCAGGGCAACTGGGGCATTTGCCCTGGGCCCACCAATTTCAAGGGCCCAAAAATGTTGTATTTTTCCACAAATTTATGTTTGATAAAAAAATTTCATTTGTTAAAAAATTTATATTCTTTAAAAAATTTTGTATCGAAAAAATGTCATTCATGACTTCAATCGAGACCTAGCGTCTAGGTACGTTATAACCGATTGTACGTTATATGCCAGGTCCGTTATAACCGGTGTGCACTGTATTTATATTTAGTATTTAAACAAACAGTATATTTAAGTAGCTATATGTATCTAAAATAACTTAGATGCATAATACAGTTTTCGTGCAATTTCCTGTAAAATATTTATGGTTCGGTGCAAAGGCCCCAAAATGTGTGTTTGCCCTGGGCCCAATATTGTGATGATCGGGCCCTGCAGCCTCAGGGTCCAAACCCGTATTTATTCTAAGCCGACTGGTCTTCACTTTACCCTAAAAGTTAATTACCTAAAATCCACACATTACCTGACCGGATAAAGCGGCACTAACACCGGAGAACCATTGACCGATATAAGCGGCGACCACTGTGTATAGTTTGTCCGTCAAAGTCATTTGAGTGCCAACCGACTGTTCTTTCTTTTCCCATTGTTTTGAATTCAGAAAATGAAATTAAAATATCAAAAACAATTATTTTCAATGACATTAAAATGTAATATGCCTCTGAAAAATCAAATTCCAAAAGTTTATAGAGGTTCTAGTTCTATTCTAGCTATGTTCCTTCAAATACCCTCTATGTTGTATCATTCACTCTGAATCATTCAGTATTCAGTATCAATTTAATTTGAGCATATCGACAGAGGGAGGAACAATCCATCCTATAGGAAGAATTCGATTGGTTCCTGTGTTATGGAATATGGACCAACTTGATATTTCTATCGCACGCCTTGGCGATAAATTTCGTATTTATGAAATTATGTGTAAAAAAATTAAAAGCAAATAATAATTATTGAAGGTTACCTGCTATACAAATTGCCATTTTTAACATTGTTTTATACCGTCTGCCCCATCCCTAGATAACATTAATGAGATAAAAAAAAAGTAATTTCTTAATAAATTACTCTTTCTAGAAGCTGACCCTCCCCTCCCCCCCCTCCCGGGGAGTCTTTAAAAGGTGAAATTGATATTAGTTGTTTTACCCCTTAATTGACATATGAAGATACTAATTATTGCTATGCAATTCAAATGTAAAATGTAATACAATCCCAAATAATCATGATTTATCAAAGAATAAACACCCACATGAATACAAAAGGAGTAAACAGTTTAAAATCCATTCCTCAATCATTTCAAATAAAAATCAAGAAATCAGCTTTCATCTTTTAAAATGGCACTTGTAGATTATTACACTCATATGCTGCACTTGCGTAAATATAATCATTGATTTATTCACCTTTAGAATTTTTTTGCAATTACCACCAATGTCTATGGGGTAATTATACTGAGAAAATATAAATTAGGTACAAAATGAAAGATGTAGTTCTGCTAGAACAGTACAGAAAAATGAATGAAGATCAATACCATGCTGCTGTAACTTGAATGCTAAATATTGTACTTTGGATTAAAAATCATGCTTTGTGAGTTTGATAGAAATTTTTGTTTTAGTTTCAATTTTAAATTGTTTCACAGGCTATGTGTTAGTTCCTACTAACATATAGCCTATGAGTGCTCTTTACCTATCTATGATTAAAATAAAACCCAGTAAAAATATCTGGTGAGCATTTTGTAGGATTTCATTAATACAAAACACCAGATTCTGTTCACGTAGTTTTTAAAACATGTATTTGATTATAGGCTATATTACAATAAGAAATTAATAAATAAGTAAGAAACCAAATAAAATAAGTAAATATGGTAATCAACTAGATAATAAAAAAGAAAGATCAAGCAGAAAAAATACAAATACATTGTTTTTGTTCAATCTATGCAAATACCCTCAATTTAAATTGAAATTTTAAGCCTTAAAACAGAATATCCCCCCCCAAAAGTTAATTTTTGAGTTTTGAATATTGCATAAAAAATTGTGCTTATCATTTTTTTGTTTCTGCAAATGGCTTTTCAAAAGTTGGGTTTCACTTTTCTTACTGGAATTTTTTGTATAAAATGTTGCCATAAAAAGTTATTTAACAGTTTTTTTAAAACATATGACCACTCATAAAATTTATGACACGAATTAGTAACTGAAATGTTATTAGAAGTTTTTCTCGTGGGATATATGGTGTTAAAATGAATAGTTTTAAAATGCTCATGAGATCAATTTTTGAAACATTTGGTATGTATACAGTAATCTCCCGACTGTTCAGTCTAGCAGAAGTATAGCAATTCAATAATTATTTTTTAAGGGGGGGGGGTAGTATGTTTTCACTGTTTCTGAAAATTGAAAAATACGTCACATTATACTGATCTGAGGCTACTTTCTTCTCTCTTTTAACAGTATGGGAGTTTGAGCCCCTTCCCCTTTTTCTATGATATTGTGGCCTAGTTAAAAAAAATGAGAATGTTGCGAGTGGTTGCGTACTACATGTAATGTACTCAAGTTTTGCGCACAGAGCCATCAAAATGAAAATATCTTACATGGAATATGTATTTTCATGAATGCAAAATCTAAGTATACTGAATATATAAATATACAATATACTGTGTATTTAAAATTTACTGTAATAAAATCTTCCTGCTAAAAATAGTATAAATTATGAGGTTGCTAAGTTTAGTGGGGTACCAGCTAGTTTATCTTAAAATGTGTAACATGTATTTTTAATATGTCGAGAAGCAGGCGGGAAGTGAGTAAATATTTATAGGACTCCAGCCTGTTTGGCTTTTTTTTTATCCACCCCATTAGGCTGGATAGTTGAGAGTTTACTGTATATATGAGAAAGAAGGGGGCACAGCTTTTTATGTCTGTCCGGGGCACTACTTTGCCAATCCACTGCTTTGCCTAAGAATCTGTGTTTGTACATTTATTATTATATTAAGTATGTTTTTATAACTCTAAAGTTGCACTACCTTTTTGTAAGAATGGGGAGATGTTTTGCAATGATTAACGCTTTGAAGACGGGCGGTCGATTTTTCAACCAAGCCGTAGAACACCTTAAAGGACGAGCTTGGTTCATATTTCGACCAACTAATGCTTTCCCCCTCTGTAATTGTTCACCTGTACTGGACTGGCGCGGAGAGATGTCAACATCCATCCATCAATTCAGTTGCACCCCAGTTCCTGAAAAGGAGAATATACACGTAAAGCTAATCCTCTTGTTGAAGAAGTTCGTTCTACTTCGGGGGGGGGGGGGGAGGAGGGAAGAGTAATCCATCAATGATTGTTGCACAAATAGCAGCTTCAACTAAGAGTCACTGAAATGGGGGAAAGCATTTTTCAGATGCTCAGAAGTTAAAAAAATTGGGACCTTCTGAAACAGCACGGCCAAAATTTTCCCGCCGTGAAAAGGTTAAGCCTTCTTTGAAATTTTTGTAGGGTAAGGGGGACTCAGAATTTTTTGTGTTAATTCTGTTCGGATCACCAGAGGCCATAAGCCTAATGAGCTTTGGATGACCAAATGTCTTGTTTTAAAGAATTGTTCCATAGTCCAGAAAAAAATAAGGCTAACAACCAGGATTAATATAGTTAACAAGGACAGTTTGCACAATGGTGTGTGGAAGCATCAGCCTCTAAGCAAGCAATACATTTACTTTTATAGGTCACATTTATTCAGTAAGAGAATAACTAAAAAAATTATATAAATAGTATATGATAGCAGGCGCATAGCCAGGAAAATTTTTCGGGGGTGGATATGCACCTGGAAAATTTTTTTTTTGGGGGGGGAATATCCCGATATCCCCCCCTGGCTACGCCCCTGTATGATAGTGTAATTATTACAAAAAATAACAATGTTTGAGTGCAATAACATGAAGAATATTTTAATACTGTGTAACAATTATTTTAATCATGAAAAAATGTTTGCAACACAAACCAATAAACTGTATGAAGAATGTATGGGAAAATGTAACATATTACTGTCAGTATATTAACAAAAAAAGATTTTTTCTTTTTTTTTTTTTTGGTGTCTAATGTTTATCTCCTCATATTCCTCTGAATGAAGATGCTAACAAATTTTTCAGTTTTCATCTGAAGCTTTTCTAAATTTGACTTGAATCGATTAGATTCTCAAACATTAATTTTTTTCTGAAAAAGCTTGTCTCAGTGAACATGGTTGTTCATATTATTGTTACTATAGATGGTAGCACCACTTTATAATTGTAAGCAAACATTAAATCGCTCATAATCAAGATATTTGAGCAATTTGAGACTAATTAATTACTAAATAAAACATATTTTCATATATTTAATGAATATAAATATTCTTTGATAAAGTACAATATACAGTATCTTAAACATAAAAGAAAAAAATTAATGTCTGATACAAAATATTTTTGTCAAAAAATTCACCAAAACAATTTCAAAATTGCTCTTCTGTATTATTATTATTATTATTATTTTCCTGACTCTCGAAGTCTTTTGGTAACAGAAAACATCACAGTTGTTAAAGCTTGTATATAAATAATTAGCTTAGTTTAGTGTATGGTAAAATACTTATTTTAAAATTCGAATTATTGTTAGGCAAGTAATGTTTGCATTGTTTATATGGACTGAATGTTACTGTCTCTGATGTGTATTTTCTATTCTGTGCAGTTGTTCCAAAAGTCAATTTCTGGTTTATGCAGGTATTGACTTATCTTTATATTCTTGTAAAAAAAGAAAAGTTAACTTAGTACACTAGTTTAGGGAATAATGCATGTTTTGGAAGTTTTGAAAAGCATCAAATTTTTTATGAAGTACATGAGAATATTCAGGATGTCTCTTCATCAGCAGTACTGAGCACTTTTATGATTTGTAAACCAGTAAGAGTGACAAAATGTTTATAAAAATAAATAAATAAAAATACAGTACTTTGTAATATTTTTGAAAATGGGTGGCACTTCAGACAATTTTACAATGTATGTAAGAATTTTTTTTCTTAAGGTTGCATCAGTCATATCAGGGATCGACGAGGAATTTTTTTGAGGGTCCCATTTCTGTGAAAACTGTTTATTTTCGTGAATTTCAGTACTTAATTTTGTGAATTGTCATACCAATTACAAAAAAAAAAATCCCTCTTTTGTTAAAATAATTGATAAAACAGATTAAAATGTAGGGTAAAATGCCAATGAATGTCTTTTAATTGATTATATTTTTTTGAAGGGACCATTTTAATCGATTGTAATTTGTGAAGGGGCTTCAAACGGACCCAATTTTCATCTGCATTGACCCCTGCATATTCATTTGTTGTTAAGTGCATAGTACAAATCGAAAAGAAACATTCACATTTTTTTTGATTGAATTTCAAATTATTGTAAGAACACATGCTAATCAAGGCTGTAGCTAAGCGAAAGGGACAGACAATCTGGACATTTATTTGGGGTGCCATTTTAGCTGTAAGTGTAAGAAAAATATAACTAGATATGTTAACATAGATTTTTTTTTCTTCTGCTAAAAAATTACAGTTCACACTGTCCGGGGGTAGAATTTTGACTGAATTAATAAAATACCTTTTTATTAACTAAAAGGTGAGACATTTTACATTTTTGTCCTGAGCAGTTGAATGGCTAGAGCAGATTCTGGAAGGGGTAAGGGTTCAACATTCTCTTTTCGTAAGATTTTCAAATTTATACTCTGACATGACTGAAAATTTCAGACAAAATTTATTACATAATTTACCACAGAAAATTAATCTACTCAGAAATCATTTTCTCGGTGCCACTAATATGCAAATATAAAAAAGAGCTATTAAGATTATTTTTACCATTTGATTATGAAACAAAATTGAATGTTAATAGCAGCGATAAAAAAAAATCTCTTAAAACATCACATGGCATAACTAGAAGACTTTCTTCGCATTGGGAGACTCACTGACTAAATATATAATTGAGTTGTGGAGGAGTGAAACACATTTTAATTGAATTCACATTCAGCAAGAGTATATATTATACTTATATATATATTTTGCTTCTTTACTTTTCAAATTTATACTAGAAATAAAATGTAATAGGGAATATATTCTAATTAAGGCATGAAATATAACTTTTAAGGCATTTATTCCATTAAAATCACATCTTGAAAAAAAAAAAAATATATATATACTTTTGTCAAAATATTTCAAATATCATGATGCAATTAATGTTTTCTTATTTGTTAATATTTCAATAAAATAAACTTGCTTCATATCAGTATAATAGTATGTATTTGAAGTAGCATATTTAATATCTTCTGTTGAATAATGTTTTGTAAAGATTTCAAAAATCAAAAACTACCAAATTTACCAAACATTAATCATTATTTAAAGACATAATTACAGATAAAATATTGAAGACATTTAGTCCTCACTGTTTCAAGAAAAAATCACCTTCATCGTTGTCATCATCAAAAGTTTGGGAGAAGGGAGGTTATTTTAAGGAGCAATACAGTAAAATTTAAAATTGAAGAGGGCTTGGGATTTTACAGTATTTTGTAATGAAATATTTTAGGTTTTTAATTGCATTGTATAATAAAGCATTTGAAAGTTCAGATGGATCTTTAATGAGAAGGCAAGGAGGTGTGTGTGATGGCAGTTGCCTATCTTTCTAATACATCATACATAATTCTTCATTATAATTTTCACCCATTTTCTTAAATTAAGTCACGGTCAAGGACATATTTAAGTGCAGTCCAGGAGGTTTGGACCCCCCATCAAAATTTCAATTAAAAAAATAAAATGATAATGAATAAAATGATCTTTGTAAAAAATTTCGACTTTTCTACCATTTGGACTTTTTCACATTTTTTTTCCTGGATATAGTTGTGGTCATGGTTTGACTTGTAATGAAACTGAAATTTTACCAAATCGTGTAACTGTTCTCATAATTTGAAGTTGAAAAGGATTTTCAGCTTGCATTTCTGTTCTGTAATGATATATAAAATATACTTCCTGCAATATGTCAGGCTTGAGTTTGCATTCCATGGATTTAATCTCAATCGGTCTCTGATTAATTGAGATTAAATGTTTGTTAATCAAACCTCTGATGTCTTCTCAATTCAAGGTATGTCCTTTCTTACTTTGATTTTTATGAGTGGCACAATTAATCACAACATGAATGGCCTTTTCAGAGATCTTTATGGCGTGTGCATAGAATTTTCTCTTAGAAGGGGTCAAGTTACATAAGATATGGCACTAACCACTTGAAACAATGCCAAAGAGAAACCTTTTTTGGGAGCAACATTCTCTTTTTTCCCCTTTAAGTTTAAATAGCTATAAATTGTCATATTAACAATGAACATATCTGTTACAATGATAAAAGATTTACTGAATGATATATTTAGGATGCCCATTATATTTCAATTTACTTGAATTTTGAATACTTTACAAATATTTAATTATCTTTATACCGTTAAATGAGAAAGTTTAAAAAAAAATAGTACTTGAATTATGTGGCAAAATCAAAGTATGAAGGTGGTGACTTAAATCTCAGTTCTTAAATATGTTATTTTTTGTATATGTAAAGTTCTATTGAAAGGAAGGTTCCCCTTGCCTTGCTCATAGACTGTTAAGAGCTTTAGTCAATGTAATGATCTTTCTCCATCTGTTTTTTTGTTACTCCATAACAGTCACCCGGGTTGTGTAGTGGCTAGAGAATCATTCTACTGTAACACTGATCCGGGTTTGATTCCCACCATGGGCTTGAGTGTCATTTTGTTCATCCCTTCATTGGTCTTCCCATTAGGTATCTCTATTAAAAAGTGGTCAACATTTCTGGCCTCAGTAGTTGCCAAAGCCTATAAATGGCTAGTGCCTGCCATTGGGAAAAAAAAATTCCATAATAGTATTTTAGAATGTTGACAACAACATTTATTGACATACCTGGCCATGCATAGCCAGGGTATGATACAGGGATATTACCCTCCCTGAAATTTTCAGATTAGTTAGCATAACTTTCATGTCATGTAGAAATTCTGTTTATTTATTCATTACGTATTTCACACCCCTCCAGATATAAACAAAAATTCCTAGCTATGTTTCTGTACTCGACAGACTGTTGAGGTATCTCTAGCATAACCTTTATAAAACCCATCCTTTAGAGGGCTTTATCTCCTTTTCTTGTTATCAGGGACTAATTTACGGCAAGGCATTCAGGGCATGTGCCCTGGGCCTCCGAAACTTATGTAATCATAATAACAACTAAAATTATCTCTCATGAGTAAAATTTCTGATTACTTACTTCATTTCATCACAAATATTCAAAATTTTGAATTTAATGTAACTTGTAATGTTAAAAATTATACATTCGATTGGATAACTGATAAATTTGATAGGACACCCCAGCATGCTCCTCCTCTTATCGTTTCTAAGGTGTGTGACGACTGTAAATACCCATAAAAACATTTCAAAACTGAAAAATTCATAAAAGTGATATTTGTCGTGACATTTTACTGATTTGAAAATGTTTACATATGGTTAACTTAGGAGTGATAATTAGTTTTAACTTAATTTAATTAAGTAATATTCTGCAAAATATTTTTGTGCAGGGGGCCCCAAAATTATAGGTGTCCTGGGCTCCCAAGTGTGTAGATTGGTCCCTGCTTGTTATAGAAAATTTACATTTTCTCTAGTGTAGCTTTAGCTGACACTAACCTCCACTAATTAACCCAATGATTCTCCTGCTAATAAAGTAACACCTTAGATATGTGTAACAGGGAAATGGTGTTGAAATTATATCAGGGACGTGCCAACGTCTTGGAAAGTGGGGGGCGAACGATTTTGTCCGACATCGGGAGGGGGGGCAGTCATTTCACCAGCCCCCCCCTTCACCAACAAATATTTTTAAAATAAAAGCTGTCAGCCTTGGTACCAGAAAAATTTTTGTTTGTACTTCTATAGCTCAATTACAATAATCATTTTCTTCAGGGACGGGGCAGTGATTTTGCCCCTCCCCCTGCCAATTTTTATAAATAATCGACTTCAATCTTTTTTAACCCATTTGTGCCTGGATATTTTTGCAACTTTCTTCGATTTTTACTGATAACAGAAATAACAGATAAATTTCCGATGTCAACTTCTTGAACAAGAGATGATTTCTTTTAAAATCATTATGCATAAAAATCGAAATATCAACATCCTACTTGGTCATGTTAAACTATTTTGTAGAGTTGAGGCTCAATACTCATGAATAAAGGCTAGGAAAAATAAATAACGTTTTCGACTAATAGCGAAAATGCCGTCCCAAAAAAGGGACACTAGGCATAAATGGGTTAACCTCGTCTGTACACCCTCTCAAAAAAGTATTCGAGTGTAAGCCAAATTTCCTGTATCAGTTTCATGTAAACTAATTAATTTACCGATTTTTTTTTTTTTAATCTCAATAATTTGCTTATAACAGTTTTCTTTGTGCGGAAGGGGATGGGTGGTGGTAGCTATTTTGCCCCCCCCCTTCCGTTTGAGCTAGTAAAATTTTCGTTTATGCCTCATTAGTTTGTTTAAATAACCGTCTTCTTGAGGGGAAGGGCTGGAAAAATTGCTTTCCCCCATCCTGAAGAAGAAAACTATTGTAAGTAAACTATTAAGGGAGCGAATACATATTGAGGGGTCTAAAATACAGAGGGGGCGAATTATATAGTTCGCCCCTTCTACTCATTTACCGAGGGGGCGATAAACCCCCCCTGCCCCCCCTGTTGGCACGTGCCTGAATTATATTAAATCTATAAATATACTTTTAACCCCTTAAAATGAAATGACAAGTCCAGCTCATTGAAATTTCTTGTGCAAACTGACAATGACAAGCTGCACTCGCTAAAAACGAGTATACTTAAGTCAGTATTTGAGCAACAAAACCATAAGTTTCTATTAATCCCTCCTCTTAAAACAGAAAATTAAATTGTCTAGTGGAACAGTGCTGACCAGGGGCGTACCAGAGGGGGCTCCACCCACCCACCCTTTACTTAGCTTAAAATTTGATACTCAGCACCCCCCAAAATAAAATCCTGGCTACACTACTGGTGCTGACTGAATATAAATTGCAGGTCAGAGGGTAAGTTAAAATTTAATACAAAAACACTTTTAACTTATTCTGTTATGATGGTCTACAGGTGTATAAATATGCTACAATCTGTACACAGATCAGTATGTTACAGTATAGTATATTAGACTTTTTTTTTTTTTTTTTTTTTGAGGGGCTGATTTAAAAATAACTTTTTTTGAACCAAACAAAATGCAAATAGAATAAGGAAAAATGTTGGAGGTTGGGCTGTAGCCCTCAAGACCATCCATTGGTAGCCCTACCAAAATCACGTTTTTCTCAGAGATGCATTTTTTTTTTGGGGGGGGGGAGGCCGATTTAAAAAGAACATTTTGACGGTATTTTTATTGATTTGATTTCCTCTGTAGCGATTTGATCAGATTAGGGCACTTATTTTATTAATTATTGACTAATGAGTTTATTAAGCGCTAAGCGAAACTAATTTTTACGCTGCAAAAATGAATGGCATTGCCCGGCGCCTCCAAGCTTAGTTTTTCGAAATATGTCGCCGAGCAACAGGAACTTTGTAGGGTTACTGTACAAAAATCATCATGGAGTATTCCTCTCTCTAACAAGCGTCGTTGTTCGGAATTGTAGAGTTTGTTAATGATAAAACATTTTCTGATAATGCACACGAAAGTATTTTGTAATCAGACATTTATTTTTTCTTATTTTTAATATTTTACCAAGAATGTTTCACCAGAGAATCTAGTTTATATTTGGAAAGATTTTCAGTTTGTGTGTTAAAATTTCAGTAACAGCCGAATGTAGTTTGTTTGTAAACATCATTAAACATAAGAAATTTACCATTACGACCAATGGAATTTGCATAAAAAGGCATATTTGTGATAAACTGAAAAGTGGATCGATCCATTATTTTAAGCTGATAAGCTGTTTGATTTCGAATCATCAAGATGTTGGAAAATTGTAAACACTGATGTGTTCGAAAGTTCTTTTTTCTTCCCAAACTCTATATATGTTTCGATATTAATTTTTAGATGATCGTAATTTAAGATAAATTTCGCTTAAATGACTGTCAATTGGATATCAGTAATTAGAATTGAAGCGTTTTCCAGCGTTTGTTATTAAAAATGACTGTATACTTGTTCAGCTTTAAACACCGTGACAGTTTTTCAGCATGACTTGTTTGGGCGAACACTCAATCAACTTTCAGTGTAAGATACATTCTTACTTAGTTTTTAACTTAAATCATTAAATTTTTCTTGTATGATAACGTAATTTTGTGTTTGTATTTAACTAATAGAATACGAATACAATTTTCATCAAATAAATCGACTTTATCATAAAAAATCGGATATTTTACAAACCTTTATTATCGCATAGAAAGAATGTCACTATGTTTGGGTATTTAAATTAGTCTGTTAGGTATATCATGCTTATGGGTTGTGTACAAACCTTTAAAATCCTGAAACAATTTTTACCTTCAACTAAGATAACAAGAAACTCTGAAATTATTCCAAGGTTGAAAATACCTTTGGAGGGGGGGGGGGGGGGGGACCTCTAACAAAATATTTTGTCCACCGCTTGAAATTTTAAAAATTTAGTTTAAATTTTGGTTCTTGTTCTGATTCAAACTTGGAGAAAAAATTACCCTAATTCCAGTATGTGGCATAGGAGTGTTTTTTAAATGAATGTGATATATAGTTAAATTCATTTTTTAGTTTTGGTTTTGATTCAAGCTTGAAGCAAAACGGATTTATTATGTAGCATAGGAATAATTTTTAAATGCAGATGACATACAAGGAATTTTCTACTCTAATAAAAGATTAGGAATATAATTAATTGAAAAAGTATAACTGTGGAATCATTGTTTGAGTATTAGATTAAGAAATTCAAATGCGAAACTAATGTTTTTCTCTTTGTTTACGTATGCTACGATAATGTAATTAATATTGAGCAACTGATCTATTTTTTGTTTTGTTAAATTTCATTAATTTTAGGGCAAAGTATATTGCATAAAATTAAATATTATGCTATGTAATTCATATTTTTTCCGTGGACTTATTAACAATTGATTAAGATTAATATGCGAAAATTGTCTTTAAGAGTAATATGTAACAAAAATTTTAAGTAGTTTTATTTTTGATAAAATTTTTAGTGGAATTTTATCAAATCATTGCAATACAACTATTCAAATGCAATAAATTTTAATTCTATGTCCTTGACTTGTAACAAAAAAGTGGACAAATGAATGATAAATTGCTATCCCGGGGCAAAGGAGGCTATTCTTGAGGGGGGACCGAAATTTTTGTTCTCAAAAGTGTGTGAAAAGGAATAAATTTGTCACACGAGAATTTTTCAGAAACTAACAGAGCGTTTTTGTGGAAAAAAATTAAGTTGCTTTGTAATAACTTTTACAAATCGGGACTCATTTACTGCTTCTTTACATTTTAAAATACAGTTTTCAATCTTCTTTATTCTTGTATAGCTGCCAGACAACTTTTTTATGTTGAACGTAAATTGCCTTCAAATGAGAGAAAAACTGAAAGGTAGGGTGGAGGAGTTTTCATACGAGAAATCATATGTAATAAAAATATTTGTAAAGTGTAATCAGGCCCGTAGAGAGGAAACTCAGGCCCGGGGGTCGGAGATCTGACGGGGCCCCCTCCTCTAATAATCAAATTATTCTCATTGTAAAATAGAAATTATGTTCTTTTTCTTTCACTCTGGTACTTTCATTTTTCTAAAAATTTATTAAAAAATTTAATGGTGGTCTTATGTAGAAATAATTGGTTTTTTTTTCCTTATACAGTAGAAGATCTTTATAATGCAAACCTCGAAACGCAAGGTTTTGTATTATATAGAATTTTGCGTTATATGGATCATTCCCTTATATCATTAAACGTCCCTAGTAAACATATTAAAATATAGCTGGAACACATAAATATAATGCTTAAAACTTTTTTTAAATACAAATACTACTTTAAAAAACAAAAAAATGGAATTTATTTATTTACAGAAATAATAAATAAATTGAAATTACCAAAAGCATTAAAGTTTATTTGTTAAACAATATATTACTTTTGATTTGTTTTAGAATTTGCAATCTCTCAACAAATAACTTTTCTTGCAGCCTTTGAACAGGTAATAATTTTACTTTGGTTACACAGTCTTGTGTTTCTAGGAATTTAAAATATTGATCTCTTATGGAAATTTCTTCAGATTCTGAAAGTTTTTCAACTTTCTCTCCAGCATTTGGTTCTGTTTCAGAATTGTTTTTCTCTTGTTTTGAAACAGAGGAAATTATTTCAGCACTGGTCAAATGATTAGCAATTTGTGACTTATCATCCATTACCAAATATTCAAAAATGTTTTCTTCATGCAGGTTTGCAAACTGAGTACATTTGTGCATGCATTTTGTTACATGCATTTTGTGCACAATGCATTAGTTCAGCAGTTTTCATTTTAACTAATGATGGCTTAAATCCAGTTCCAAAATTTAGTTTTAAAATAGTGTTACATTGAGAAAACTCTCCCTCCCCTACTTCTCATAGACTGTTTAAAAGTATTTTACTGTCAGACTGTTTAAAAGTATTTTACTGTCAATATTGAGACAAGCATATCGGCATACGATTTAATATAAAACAAATCAATGTTTTTAATTTACAAAGAGAAATATAACTAAATAAATAAATGCCTGCTTGGGAAGTCAATGGTAGAGGAGGGAGAAAGAGAGTGGTTCTGTAGTGGAGGGAAAAAGGGAGAGGTTCCTTGTTTTTTTAAAGTAAACATTTCTTCCTCTTAGACCCAGCTGTTATGCTGATAATGCATAATGCATGCATGGGAGAATAATTGTTTATTTTAAGCTTGGCATGTTGTGGGATATATCTAATGTCTCAAAATTAATTCACTAGGAAAGCAATAAAAAAAAAGCAGATCGTAGAAATTTCTTAATTGTGATTTTCTCTGTTTACATCTGCAGTGTTAATGCGGTTTATGGAGAATTGCGGTATATCGATCTTCTACTGTATAAACAAAAGTATTTGGTGTTAAAAATGAGCTTTTCTCTAGGGCCTGATTACCGAAAAGGATCAGAGCTTATTCTGAATGATCAATGACGATTCGTTTCGCTCAAATCATTTCCACCACCGCCTAGTGAAACTGTTTAACCAGAGCCAGATTATCACACAAGCTTACTTTGGTCGGGCTAGTTTAAGGGATCGTAAAATAATTAAAATAGTTTATTAGAAAATGGCTTCGAAACTTAAATAACACATCCCGCTGCGCACAAATGTTTTTTTTTTTTACGCTGTATTCGGCACTGCGAAAACATAGTTCTACCTTTGACTATATGTGTCAACAAGGAATGATCGTACAGGGTCCCCCGAAAAGTGCAAGGCTAGGGCCAAAGAATGTCTCAGTCGGGCCCTGCAATTAACAATGTAGTTTCAGCAGTCCAGCCCAAAGCCTGCCAACTAAGATTGAGCCCTCTCGAAACGGTTTACGTGTGATACGTTCCGATACCTTCCGAATGTTGCGAGCCAAACTTTAGGATGTCAGCAGAGTCGCAGACCAAACTTCAGGATATTAGCAAAGTCACGGGCCATATAATTGGGATTTATTAGGGATTTTGAGTAGTTTATGTGGGTTCTGATATGTTCTGTGGGCCGGATCAAACGTTAGAGCGGGTCACATTCGGCTGGTGGGCCGGCGGTTGCCTCTATGGGGTTTAAGGCATCAGCTTTAATTATTCAAGTCGGTGCTGGATTTCACGTGTTCGTCTTTCTATCTATGCAAAAAACATTTTTGGAAATTTAATCACAGGCCCCAAGAAAACCCGGGCCCAGGGGGAATCCCCCTCTTCCCCCTCCCCTCTCATCAGGCCTGAGTGTAATTAAATTATTACACAGCAGTAGTGATTTCAGTTTTTTTCTTTTTTTTTCTACAGGATGATTTTAATATTATACACAATACAGCAAAATATTTTTTGTATTTATAAGGTAAATGAACCATTGTTAAGTTTTAATTTATTATTATAATTACTTATTTATTTATAGTGTTGTGTGTTAGAGATGAGTTTGGGCTCATTTTTTTAAAGCCCGAGCCTAAGCAATATTCTTTAAATCGGATCCCGAGCCTGAAATTTCAGCTAAAGATAAATAAAATTTAATTACTTCATTGATAGAATACAATAAATTTTGCTGTTTGAGCAAATTAATTACATGCTCCTTCTAGGCACCCATGCAGCTATTTTTATTTTTTAATAAGTACGTTTATTTTTCCCATGAATGGCTTTTTAAAATTTGTTTCAGGGTGTTATACAATAAAGGAGAAAATTTTCACGAACCCAAACCTGAACACAATCATGAATTACAGAGCTCGAAATCAGTTCGTGCCCACGCTCGGGCTGAGCAATCTCATCACCGGTCTGTGTGTCTAGAGCTGCTCCTAGAACAAAAGCGTAGCAAAAAGATCAGTACTTAATATCAGTTACTTAAAATTCTGAGTAATTAAAAAGTCAGTTGTATCTGAATTTCTATAAATAAAAGCAGTTGTCTTTTTTTTTTTTTTTAAGCTCAAGAATTTAATGTAGAAAAGCTTTAATCAGAAAGCAGAGAGAGAGAGGGAGCAGAGAAAAAATCCCCAGGGCCCTACCTTGTGAAGGGGGCCCCCTTTTGTTGATTATATGTAATACTAAATTGCATGCTGACAGTTTTGTAAAGGGGAGAAAAAAAAAAAAAGCACCAATACAGATTAAGTCCCTGGAAGTTTCAAATTAATTTTTGAATGAAATTGAAAAAAATACAGCTAGCACAATCCACAAACTTGACAAAACAAGGAGTATTAGTGATTGAGTCTTCTTTTTCAAGAAAAGAAGACTTTGATGGAGTTATTCAATGGTTTGCCATGGCTAAAGCTTGGAAAGATTTATTGAAAAGGAATCATTTTTTCAATCAAGACACATTGTTAAATAATGGAAGAAAGGGCATAGCCAGAGAAGAGACTGTGGGCTCACCCAGTGGCGCACCCAGGATTTTAGTTTAGGGGGGGGCTGGGCAACATACAAATACTGCTGAACTCGGTTGACCTCGATTAGTTACAACTCTCTTATAACGTCTACATATTCGGTACCACTTGATTGTCCCATAGAACACAAGCAATGTAACTCGGTATGGAGTCATGAATAATTATCTGATCTTTTCAGTGACGTTGTAACAGAGATTAACAGTGTTTCATAAACTAAATGTAAGCATTTATTTAAAAACTTTCAAATAAATGTCTTTTTTTGGTTAGAAATAACTTGAAGACAATTAAAAAAAGAAAAAATAATAATACATTAGCGACAATTTTCATTTTTAAAGCTTTTTACTTCTAACTTTCTACCTTTAGGGTGGGCTTCAGCCCCCATAGCCCCCTCCGTGGGTGCGCCTATGGGCTCATCTAACCTCCGAAGTTTTGAATTTTCGTTGACAAAATGTTAAAGATCACTTTCTCTGAGAAATTCTGAACTTTCCACTTTTTTGGACGTCCGAAATTTTTTTTGACTGACTGCTAAAATGGAAGTAGCCTAACAATATAATGTTTTTTCAATACTGAAGAAACATTCCAAGCAAAAATGTTGTTAACATTCCAAATACAGTTTTTCTATGGAGGTGACGAAGCCTTGCTAGCCAAGGCCGTACCCGTGTGTGTGTGTGTGTGTGTGTGGGGGGGGGTCAAAATTTTTGCCCACCCCCCCTCCCCGAAATTTTTTTCTGAGTATAGTCCTGGTTGAAAACAATATTTTAGTATTTTTTAGAGCATGGATGCTTATTGATGTAGTACTTTTAAATTAATAATTTTTAATTCTATTATCTATTTTCTAATTACCATTAAAGTTTTTTTAAATGATACTAATAATTTTAATAAGGAATAAATGACTGATGTAATAAGATCAAAAGGGTTTCTAAGTAGCAAAGGGACCCTGAAGATTTTATCCCCGGGGCTTCGGCGTACGATATGCAACTTGAATTCTTGAAATCAAAGAACGAACTCTCAATTGGTAGCGAATGTAGGTAGGTACATTTTTATATTTTGAAGTAGTGCACTTTTCCCCCATTCTGCCCAATGGTGTATCTTCAGAATAGCAAGGCTTTTTGGTATCAGATCCATCTGGACATGAAAGGTTTCATCAAAGCATAGAGGGTTGTTACAGCCTAGTAATATTTCTTTAAACTTGCGATGAAAAGTACTAAACTTTTGATAAAATATACGTGATTTTTCAATATTTCTATAGAATTTTTAGTTTTATTAGAATTCATTATTTCTGAATTGCACCTGGTAGAAAACAATAAAGTTAGTGTAATTATCTTCTACCGTGAATTAATTGGCTCTGTAAGTAGTCTCATCCAGCAGTGCATAGCCACTCTACCAGTACATGATGTGGAGCCGTTGAAATTAAAACAAAATGTTGGCTATAGGGAGCACTTCGTCTGTATATGTGTATTTACGTAAATATGTATGTTACTTTATGGATACTTATTTTGTTCATTTTAATAAATAATATAAGTTCTCCTTGTATTATATTCATTTTGGTTTTTGGAAACCGAAAACTTAAAAAATGAGTTCTTTTAATAAAACAAACAATATAGATTTATAGGGGTTTTACATATGAATTTAAAAATGCTGTTGATAAAAGCTCTAGAAAAACTAGGAAATTGGAATTTGTATTTTAGAACTTTTCCTCATTGCTATTATTCTTGCACAATACAAAAACCTTATCAAAGACATTCAGGTTCAGGTACATGAGGAACTGACAGTCGCAATTATAAGAGGGACTCCATTTTTTTTTATCTTCTTACTGGCTCAACATGATTAGAAAGTGACTTATTAAATGAAGTATTTGTTAGCTATTTTTCAAAGAATGAATCAATGACTTTTTAAAATAATTTTGTTTACTGTACTTCTAAATACCACCAGGAGATAAAAGATTTTAAAGCATTTCTGAAAGTCTAAAATAGTACTCAAAGGCAATTATTTTGGCAACAAGCATAGAAAAGTTAATCTACACTTAGACATTAATTTTTTTTAACGTATTTTAAAAAAGGGCCCCACCAGTCGCATAGCGCTTTGAACTGGGAGACGGAAGGTGCCTGGTTCGAAACCAAGTTGCGTCTGTCAGCCTAACCATTCGGAGTTTCCCGAGGTTTATTCCGAAACTTCGAGTAAATGCGAGTTAGGATCCCTTAGGAAGTCTCATTTGAGTTATCTGTACTTTTTTTTTCAGGTGACCCTTTTATAAAATGAATAAATTACATCCCATTCAAATATATCAAATACAATGTCCTATACAACATTTCAATATTCTGCAAAAAAAATACAAACAAACATTGCTCTTTTATGAAAGTAATGCATTCTCAAATTTATAATTTTTTTATGCTAAGAATTTAATTTTTTGTACTGGCATGATTTTTACATTTTAACAATAAATGTTTAATTAAAAGTACCCTAAACGAAAATTGAGCACTTCAATTACTACAATTTCTCAATAACTAGCTGTAACTACGTCCCAAAGCAGAATGTTTTGCAATGTTCTGCAACGCTCTCTCAACTAGCCAAAAATGTTCTGCAGGAAATATACCTTAATATACAGAGGGCTATTATGTTAGGATATTAGTAAGCGTAACCTATATCTAAAATATTAAATGAAATTAGAGAAACTTTGTGTAATTATCAAAGTAACAAGGAAATAAAACATTAACCGAACAGATATATATATGTAGAGAAAATATTTCGAACTAAAGCTTAAAATTCCCGGTCGCCAGTCGCCAGGTGGCGATTAAACTTAAAAAACTGGCGATTTACGACTTTCTGACTACCGGCCAGACGAATTCTATCGTTTGTTAACTCAGGTTTCACACTAGACTGAGGGATTGCGCGATTCTTGCAATGCCACACAGAATCCCCCTCAAAACAAAACAAAACAAAAAAACAGTAGCGAACTTTTCCTGTTTGCTGGGTTGTTCAATTTTGATGAAGCAGCTAAATATTTAATGGGATAAAGAATCAAATATCATTAAATTCTATTGTTATCAAAATCATTTGTGTATTATATTGCTAATTTTGATATTTATAATCTGCTGAGCTCATTCTAGGCGAGGTCAGTGGTGCGCCGCGCCCCGATGCCCTTTAAAAAAAAAAAAATTCGTTAGCGCCCCGATGATGAAAAACTAGACACCCTCTTTTGCCAGCGAAGTTCTTTTTAATCTCTAAGAAAGTTTCTTTAGCCCTTTTATTTGTTTAACTGTTATTTGTTTGCTTACACCTAATGTGTTAATGATACTTGTCAAATGAAAAGGAGGAATTTGCACAACTGCTATGGTAATAGAACTCTCCCGCCCTCTTTCCCCCTCCCGGAAGCACTCGGGAGGCCCAGTCCGGGTAGTAGCGGACCTTGATGAGAAGGGGGATGGAAATCAACTGTGTAAAAACTAATTCATCTATATTTTTTTTATTAATGGACCGATTTGTTTGAAAATTTGGGGATCACTTTTAAATGCAAAAATTGATTCAGAGTCTAAATTTTAGAAAGACATCTTAATTTGTTCAAAAGTTAGAAATTTATTGTCAAAACATAATTTCTTTCCCCTTTCTTACTTTGTGGCTTGGAGTTACAGAATGCTTTGTGGTTTTCTTTGTGAGCTAGACGGGGAGGCAAATGTTCTTATCTCCTTTCCGGCTATTTCAATATTACCACTTAAATAGATGACCAGCTGATTGTTAATATCAACGGAATATTTATTATGGCTGCATGATAATCCTGAAAAATTTTTTAGCTATTGTTGTCCATTAAAAAAAAAAAATTAAGAACTGGAATTTGTAGTGGAATAAACATTGAATAACTGGAATAGATATTTATACCATTATAGGGTTATTTTGAACAGAAGAGTTATTAATATTTTTATGCATTAACTATAATATTTTAATTGTTTGAACTTTGCAAAATAGAGAATGAAAATAAAAGTAAAATAATTTTCTCAATAAAAAGACTTTTGTTCCTTAAGACTTCTGGGTATTTCATATTTAAAATCTTTTCTCTTCCTTTATAATCTTACCCCCCCCCCCTTCCTACAACCAAATGCTCAGAAGTCTGGTGCACTTAAGTACACAAGCAGTGTAACAGACCCTGTGTCTCCTTGTCATGAAGTATGCAAAAGTGCTAGTGCAAATATAATGAGACATTTCTTTGGTGAAGATGGGCCTGGAAAGTTGATATGTGTTTGCACTGCTGACATTTTATATACAGCTTTCTTTCCATCTTTTTCTGGGGAGTTAAATGAGTATGGAGAAAAAGAACTTGCAGAATTCTGTACAGTTTTTAATAAAATATATTGAATTTTTCGATTTTTCAGAAGAGATAATTAGAAAATATAATCGGGCCAATAATTTAAATTTATCATACGCTATCGATGTTAATTTTTATATAAGTAAAGCTAAATATTCTTAATTGCAACAAAAACCATAAAATATTCAAATGTTGCATTCGCAAAATGTCGCAATTCTCAAGATTTTCAGACCGATGTTTCGAAATCGCGTAAATTTTCGGACCCGTTTATAGTAGTTTTGCATTTCTAAATGCATCCATAATTACTTAAAGCATAGTATTATCTATAATAATTATGAATAAACTGTAATAGGAAGACCAGTTTAACAAAACAATCGTTCACAGCATAAACTTGCAAGAGCGCGAAACATCTGGAGCATCGTTACTAACTGCTTTTGCTACGGCGGTAAAATCTGAAATTATGAATATTTATTAAATAATTTGTAACCGTGTAGTTACTAAACATAACTTCTGACATTGCAGTATCAAGATCGACAGGCGGAATTGCTTAATCTCCCTTTCCCTTTCTAAGTATGCGTGCGTATTTGTTTGAAAATCCTGATCGCGTTTTCTTGTTGTGTCAGCAGAAAACAAACATCGGAGAGGCACCTTTAAGGTCAGCTCATAGCTCACGAAAGATGAAATAAAAAAGCTATTTAATAAACATCATATTCAGAAGAGGGTAAATTATTTGCAAAAATGCATTTTAACGGGTTGCATGTATGAAGGTCTAATTTTACTACTTGTAATTTTGAAGTGGCCATTTTAATCGATTGTATTTTTGTAAAGGAGCCGTTTTAATCCAATTTTTTTAAAGGGGTTGCACATAACAATTCTCAGTTTTATATGCTCCTATAATTTTTAAAAATTATAGGAGTATTACACTCAAAGCAAGAGACTTTGTCTCGAGCAGACATATTTACCGGGAAAAACATAGCTAGAAAATGAATGTGAATGTTTAGTTAAAATTTAGACACGGAAATACCTTAGTAATTAGTTAAAAACATTTAAAAGCCTAAAATCTCCATAAAGTGATTAAATGTAAGTGAATGTAATTAAGTGAGTAAATGTAAATGTAATTAAGTGAGTAAATGTTTTTAACTAATTAATGAATGTGAATGATATTGCAAGTGATAAGTGCTGTCCGTTCTCCACATGTGGGGTCCAAAAAGGTGGTGCTCTCCCAGAAGGAGATGATCAGGCGCCTTTTGGGTGATAATTCACTTTTGACTAATTGCCGCTGTGTCATCTCCCCCCCCCCCACAAAAGAATATATTCTTTCTATGCCTGGATGCAGGAGATGAAATGGTATCCCTCCAGATTGCTGTCTGGCTTTTGAGTTTGACTGTTTAAAGTGATTGATTTCTCCCCTCTCTCTCCCCTTTTCAGTCCTCATCCGTAATTGTTCTGCAGCGGAGCTCTTTGTTCTGCGACGCACGTCGCCGATTTCGGCATGTTCTGCGTTGGGGTAACTACGTATACAATATTTTATGATATTTTTAAATTATAAAGCATAACGGAAAAAGTAAAACTTTTTAAGTTTGATCATTTTATTAAAATACATAAATAATTGTTTTGTCTAAACATTATTTACTGTGATAAAGAAAGACACTATAAATAATTATACATGTATATATATTATTTCTTTTTTCAAATTAAAAATCAAATTTTAAGTTTTTACACTCTGTATAAAGCTTATTGTGATGAACATAAATTTATCAAAAATAAAATAATCATCTCTTTCTTTCGAAATTTGTAAACAGACAAGCAGCAAAAAAGAACTGTTTTTGAAGAAGATCGTAGAGAAAAAAATTTCCCTCTTCTCTCTCCCCCCACAGTCATAAAAGTGTCAAAACGTCCCCCCAGTAACAAACCCCTTTTATCCTTCACGCCCACTCTGTGGGGGTCCGTTTCACTCACCAGAGGTCGCTCGTTTCCCATCTGAGCGGGGATTTTTTGCGAATGTCGCCTTAAATGAAATATTTGGGGTACTTTGCTGAATTTTATGGGTATATTTAAAGGTACTCATTATAATGTCAGTACAACACCTGCAATTGCATGTAAATGAATTTTATTTATATTAAACATGCATGTAGCTCTGCTGTAGTGTTGATTTATTTTTCTGATTACATATTTTAATGTAATATATACATATATATATATTTTATTTTAGAATATTAAGAGTTCTGAGGAAAGATCAGAGTTCTTGTCTTCAAGATGATGGACTTAGATTCTGCAATTACAGGAAACCATCACCCACACAGAGCTAAGATGGATGTTGTGTGTGTTATAGATCTGGTTAGTAAATATTTCTTACTCTTTTTTTGGAGACACTTCAATAACCTTTTGTTGCAAATGTGCTGAATGTTGTTTAGTTAAAAGTATCGTATTCAAAAAATTGTGATTTATAAGCACAGTTTTTTAATAATACAAAGCATAAAATAAAGAAGAAAAGTTGCCCTTGAATTATCATATAATTTAACTTAAATATGCTATATTTTATGAATCATGCATGCATATAGTATCACATAAATACTAAATATCACCATGTTATTTAAAAAAATGGTTTTGACACATGTATTTTATTGAAAAGCATGCCTTTCTTTTTCTTAATCACTGACTTGTTCTCCATTTACAAGTTACAATTTTTAAATGTTACTTAGTTTCAGGCATTTTGTTTATGTATTTCCTCGTTTTGCACTCTGCATATCTATTCACAGATCTGCATTTCTCTTCCTTACACTGAAAGTGCCCTTTATATAAAAAATACTTTTCAAAATGCAAATGAAAAGTGTACATATCAAAAGCTCTTTTTGCTCTGCCGGAAGTGTCATCTATTATGTGATGTCATTTTTTCAAGTTTGAAATGCAAATCAGAATATATATATATATATGTGTGTATGTATATCTTTTAGAATAGCAACTTGTAGGCCGAAACCAAGTCTGTAGTAAAAAAAAGTCATGCTTTTAAAATAAATATATAGATTCAAATCTTTTTAAAAACGAGAGAGACATTTATAAGAGTCATGAATTTCATAAAAGCATTGCATTAATTTCATTTTATATGTTCACTAGCTGAAGTACCCGTCCTTGACGGGTTAGTGAATGCAAATTTCCAAAAAGCAAGAACTTTCGTCAGCATTGTAGGAGTACACAGAATGGATGTAGTATGTTGCCAAAGTAAAGAAAGCGAAGTTATAATTTTTAAGTATTGTTAAAATATTACAGGTTAGAGAGTAACTAAGTAATATCATTTCATTCGCTTTGGTCATAATTATGTGATGCGCGAACGAATATTGACGCATATTGAAATAATTTTCGCAAAATCTCAAAATCTAATCAACATTTTTGAAAATTTTTGAAGGCTAGAATTTAAGTTGAGTGACAAAATATCCTGTCACCCAATTTCGTTCCATTCCCTGCAGTCTTTATTTCGTGATGCTGGAACAAAATTTCAGCATTTTAAAACGATTTTCGCAAAATCTCAAAATGTAATCAATATATTTTAAAATTTCAACGCCTATAAATTAAGATTAGCAACTACCTATCCTATCACTCAATTTCGTATCATTCGTATTAGTCGTTATTACGTGATGTTTGAAGAAATATAAGCGTATTTTGAGAGAATTTTCACAAAATCTCAAAATCTAATAAAAGTGTTTAAAAAATTGGACACCTATAGTTTATGTTGAGCAACCATCTATCATGTGACCAAATTTCATATCATTTGCTTTAGTCATTATTACTTAATGCGGGAACAAAGATTCACTCAGTTTTAAACGATTTTCGCAAAATCTCGAAATCGGATCAATTTTTTTTAATTAGATGCTTATAGTTTAAGGTGAGTGACCACCTATCATTTCACCAAATATCATTTTTTCACCTTTGCAGTTATTACGTGATGTGCGAACACAAATTTACGCAGTTTGAAATGATTTTCGCAAAATCTCAAAATCTAGTCAAGATTTTTTTTTAAATTCGACGCCTATGTTCTAAGTTGTGTGACCACCTATCATGACACCCAATTTCATATCATTCGCTTTAGTCGTTTTTACGTGATGCTTGCACACAAATTTACGCAGTTTGAAAGGATTTTCGCAAAATCTCAAAATCTAATCAAGATTTTTTAAAAATTCGACGCCTATGTTTTAAGTTGAGTGACCACCTATCATGACACCCAATTTCATATCATTCGCTTCAGTCGTTTTTGCGTGATGCTTGAACACAAATTTACGCAGTTTGAAACGATTTTCGCAAAATCTGAAAATCTAATCAAGATTTTTTAAAAATTCGACGCCTATGTTTTAAGTTGAGTGACCACCTATCATGACACCAAATTTCATATCATTCGCTTCAGTCGTTTTTACGTGATGCTTAAACAAAAAAAGCGTCACGGACAGAATGACAGAATGACAGACAGACAAACTTTTTTTTGAGGGTCGCATCGGATTCCCGGGTGCTTGAAACGGATAGAAATCGCAAAATTTTTGAATTCCAAGAAATGTACAGACAAAAGTCTAATTTTATTTATATAGATTTGTTATTGTTTTTGTATTCATTTCCCTGACTTACGTTTCCCTGACTATTTTATTTTCCTTTTACGTTAGATTATGCCAAATCGAGAGCAGCGCCAGAGAGCTTATGAAGAGATTCAAAAGATTTGTCAAGCTGTTGGTGGTACTTTCCATCATATCCAATTTCAGAAATTGGATTTTGGAGAAATGAATGTTGTTGATTTATTTTACAATGCTGATGTTGCTATTGTTGACCTCTCTGTGTTGGTAGGTCTAGATTTAAGTTTTAACTTTTTAATTAAAAATATTCTCACTATGTAGTTTAATAACTCAAAGTTATATATATACATATATATGTTAGTTAAATATAGGAATAACGTTATATGTATTATATACAGGATCAGCAAAGTCCTCTCTTCTATAGACTTGGTGTAAGAGAAAGTTTTGGAATGAAACAAAACATTCTTATTTTCAATGACTGTGATCCTGAAAACTCTGTCCACTTAAAGGTAGTGATCACCATTTCATTTGTGTTTTTATTGATTTGACAACATTTTATACATTTATATATCTAGTGTTTAACCCCCTGACTTCTCAATTTCTAGGCATAAATTGCTTCAAAAATTCTGTAATATATATATATATTTTTTAAACATACTTTTAGTCTATTAAGTGGCATTGTACGAGTCCTGAATTTGCTAAAATTATAACATTTAAAAACTGTTCTAAAATGTCCTATTAGTTGAGATACCTGAAAAGTTCTTTTTGTATTTTAGAAGAATGTGGCAACTTTTAAAATATCAAAGTATTTTAAGGCTATTTTTTCAGAATTTTAGCAAAACCAGGACTTTTACAAACACTGTATACAGAGTGTCCCAAAATTAGTTGGTGACACACTTTAATTCTTTAGAGATATGTGAACAATGTAAATTGAAAAAAATTCAAAATAAGGTAGGAAAAAAGACTACACCAATAAAAAAATTCCTCAAATTAATTTTTAAAAAGTTATGGTTTTTAAATTCGTAGTGACTAGGTTCACAGGGCCATGGGAAGAATATTTTCACAGCATGGGCGGAGCAACAACAAAAACGACACGGATCACATGGTTTAACGATGAACACTGTATTTTCACTGCAAGGGCAATCTGTGGAATGTAATTGTGTTTCAGTGAGCTACCAAATTTTCCTGCCTATAATCAGCAGATTATCTGTGAAAAAAGTAAAAAAGTGTAAGATGCGTATTATACGCCACTGTGGATTATCTGTTTTTTTTTCCCCTTGAAAAATTTTTAGTACAGAATTTACAACAAAATTCAATAACAGGTGGCTCCAGCAAAATACATCTTCTAATTAACATTAAACTATTGAGTTTTAACTAAACCATAAATTCTTTTAAACATTCCGTTTAAAAAAAGTATCTATATTAATTATCTTTAGTTAGAATGAAAAGAATATGGTGTAATACATAATTCTATAACACATTTTCTTTTGCATTAATGCAGTCCAAGTTTCAAAATATTTTATTTTAATTGGCCTGCTAAAACTCTATTATAGTATGTAACTTTGTATAGCTTGAAGCATTTTCTTTCTGCACTTTATTCACAATCCATCCATAAATAAGCAGCTTGCGAACAGACAGCTGAAAAGAATTAATAAATAGCAAGAATCCCGTTGTGTGTATAATTCTGAAATAATGTTTATTTTAACACTCAAAGATGGCTTATCAGCAAAATCATTTGGGGAGAGGGGGGGGGGGAATCAGCCAGACATTGCAAGTGAGACAGCTGTTTTTGTTCGAATGTGTCAGAGTGGATAAGAAAACAAAGCCTTTAACGCTTTAGATCCCGTAATGGCTCTAGGCGCCCGGCATAAAGTGGATCCCGTATTGCCCGGAGACGCCTGAGAAAAAATGCCACCCCCCCATTTTGACACATAAGTGGTTTATCTTTTCAGGGTTGGGGGGAGGGTATCTTCTATTCATACGACCAAAAACAATCTGTCAGTGTCAGCGATAATCCCCCTCCCTCTCTGCTCTCTTCTCAATTACTGCGGGGTAGTCCTAACAATGAACTATTCTTCGCATTTCACCCGTGCATGGAAAAGAACAGCTTGGTTACTGATCATCCTTAAAAGGAGCCGAAATTTCTCGAGGGGGGGGGGGGATTGTGGAGTTTCAGGCGCATCTTCGGGACTCTGAGGTTTTAAAAATATCTGTAACCTGGGAATGAACAGGACCCGGAGCATCCTGTTAAAACTGATAAAATTAATTTTTCTTATCAAGAGAATAATATTTGTTGGTGTTGTTTATTATATAACTTTTTCTTTCATGAGAAATGTTTCTAAAGTATTTACAAAATACATACACAGGACGGGTGCAAGGTACTGATGGCACTGGGCCCCGCGCTTTGGGAAACATGCACCCGAGGTTATTTTTTGGGGGGGGGGAGGGGAGGTTTAGAAAATAAGCTATTTTTACTTAATATTTTTATTCCTACTGGGAAAAGGGTTAATTTGGCAGTCTTCTCTTACTCTGTTTAGCTTATGCAAAAATATTACTAAAATATAAATGTTTTTGAAAAATATGGATAGAAATAATTGAAGTTTTTTTCAGAAATATTTAATGTGTATGCACCGTTGGCTGTGTGGAACCTAGCGCCGGCCCCGCTCACTCATTTGGATGAGTACTAAGTGAAACAATATCAGATGTTCCCGTTTTCACTGCGAATTATATGGCACTGCTTACTATCTATAAACAACTTTTTTTTCTTCACTGAAAAACGTGAATGGGGATTTATGCACCGCTGTGGATAATAGGCAGGAAAATACGGTATGTGAATGTGCACAAGGACGGAGCATTCATGTCAACGGTGGCCCACTTACATTTTCTTTTAACACATGTACACATCATGCATAAGTGTATATATAAATACAATATATATTAAAGTGATCGGCCCATCGGGAAAATTCCTAGGTTCCCGGTGGATGTATCTGGGCCTGAATGTGCAAGGACTTAGTTTTTCTGGAAGAGAAGTCAGGTTGATTGGTGTATAAGTTGAGAAGAGGGACCAAATAATTGATGGTGCATGTATAATAACACCATGAGGCTTAGCGCTCTTATCACTTGTGTGGTTTAACTAATAAGATATCTAAATACATTTTGAAAAAAGATGTGGTTTTTTAAAAATAAATTGGTTTTCTTTTTCTTTTTTTATAAATAGTTAAAGAAATGTTCGTTCAGTGTATATTTTCTTTTAAATACTTTTAAAATGCAATAATACTTTTAAATGAACCATTTATTTAGTTTTTGTTTTATTATTTTTAATTTTTATTATAAAAAATTGTTCAAATGCTTTATTAATATTTATTTACATCCTATAAGTTAAATAAAAAATAATTTTCTGTTGTAAAGATATTCCTATTATTTTCATTAAAAAATTGTATTGTCAAACAGTAAAGAGTTACAAGTTGAATACTTTTTTCTTTTAAAAACTTTTTAAATGCTGTATAATTTGAACAACTTACTTTTCTGCCTTAATTATTTACTTTATTATTATAAATAAATGCTTTTGTTTTTTCATTTGCAAAGAATTTTTACCTTAAGTATTCGTCTACCCTGTTCGCAGGCCAGCTACTCCGAAATGGATAGGGCACTGGCCTTTGGTACTACAGTTTCTGGGTTCAAATCATGGTAGATGTCTGAAGTGTGAAGGTCCAGGGTTCTGGCCTACTGCACGGCTGTCAATCTAACTGTCTAGAATTTTGCTTGGTTTTCTCCAGATATTATGGGAATATGCCTTAGAACTAGAAAAGTCCTCTGCCTAAGGCACTCCCTGCCTCTTAGGCAGATAGCCCTTGTATAGCTTTGCCTTAACACAACACAAAAGAACCATGTTCTTTGAACTCTCACAGTGGTAGACAGCTGAAATGTAAGGTCCTAGGTTTGGTCCTTCCATACTGCTGTCGATCTAGCGGCCTGGAGTTTTGGGCGATTTTCTCCAAATGTAACATGAATGCACTCTCGAACACCTCTAAATCTTCTGCTCATCCCCCTCCTTTTAGGCAGATGGCCCTAGAGTGAAGCTTGAGATTAAATAAATTTCCTAGTTGCCAGTGGCTTCACAGAGTTCAATGGCAATGCTTGTACTCCTGCTATATCTATATCTACCATTTGTTATATGGATAAGTCTTGATATTAAGTAGGGTTAGGTGGGTTAAAGTGATTAGTGTATGAGGACTGTCTTAGAGCAGCGGCTCCTAACCTTTTAACATTGCCCCCCCCCCTCCTCATCCCCACAAAAAACAGATAACTTACAATGCCCACCCTTCGCACTCCTTAGCATACATACAGATTTTTATTCTTCAACAATGAACATTTAGTTGCCTTTTCTACAAAACAATGGCCCCACTATGCCAGAGTGGATAAGATGTTCAAAATGGTAGACGGCTAGTGTGAAGGTTCCGGGTTCAGGACTGCCACGTGGCGGTCAATTTAACGGTCTGAAGTTTTGGCCATTTTTTTTTTTCACATGTAACGTCAATCCGCATTAGAACCCCTTTAGAAGTCCTCCTACCAAGACACTCCCCATCCTTGGCAGATAGCCCTTGCGTAGCATTGTCACACCACACAAACAAAATTTTGAATTTCCTAACTAACGAAATCAGTCTAATTCCCATCAAGCAGAGTGTGTGATGCAGTGAAAACGTACATCCCAGGAGCCTGTTTTCAACCACTTGCTGACGAAGAAAGATAGCGGTCTTGCTATAGTCAATTTTATTTTTGTGGAGAGACCGCTAAACAGATCTAAATTTAATTTATATTGCTTCCCTTATTTCGTCCCTTTCCTTTTCCTCTCTCCACAATTGTTCTGCAGCAGAGATGTTTGCTCTGCGATTTACGTTGTTGATTTGGGTATGTTCTGTTTTTGGTCGGTGCCCATCCCTGCTATTGCATCCCAGGGGTGCAGAAAATGTTTAGGGCCCAATATTTCCTCAGAACAAAATTTGTTTTGTGGATGTGGCTTTCCAAATCAAGTTGTATTCAAGCTTGACAGTTCAAATGACTTCTCCAAGCTTGCTGCAAGCTGAAAATGAATTAAACTGTCAAGCTGGTATTAATACGTCAAATTCAAAGAAATGTCAAGCTTGATTTAAGCTTATGTGCTGTCGGAGATACATACAAATTAATATCGAAATTGTGCATGACTACTTTCCTATTTTTGGTCTCATTTTGTTTCCAGATAGCAGTTAGCTTAACTGGCTCGATCGATGTTTTTAGTAAAATCCCGATTAAATTAAAATTTTCCCAAAAGTGAAGCATATTTTTATTCTAGTTTAAGCTACTATCTATTGCTAGCTTCTTTTGATAACGCAATTGCATCTCTACAAAAATATTTTTTTCTTTTCTTTAAATAACTCTGGACAAAAATTTCCCCCCAAACCTCATTCATGCATTCCGACATATTCTGCAACCCAGTTGCACCCTAGCTTACAAAAATCAATTTTGCAGGTTGCCAATTTTGGCAATCGATTGACTTTTATAGTCGCCAGCAATCATCCCACAGCCACCACTGGCAATCTGAAGACCTCTAATCTTAAGCTTTGCCTTGAGTACCTAATATCAGGCAGATTAATGAATTTAAAAAAATGAATAAGCTAATTATAAACTGGATTAAATATTTTAAAATAGTGTGTATTTATATTTTAAAATATGTAATGAAATTTAAGGTGTATTCTATTCTATTCCTGTCTATCAATCTAATTATCTTTTATTATTATGTTATTATAGTATATATGTAATGTATAAAAATGTAATTTGGGTTTTACTAGTTTGGGTATTTTTCAAGCGGTACTTTCACTGTAAGTTTTGCTTTCCTTTCATACTTGCCACGCACGCTCTGGAGCTATGTTTTAATTCTTTAGTTAATTGCTAGACATCAGGCCGTCGATTCTGAGTTCTTTAGAGTGTACACGTGTCCCCACGCCTTTGTAATCCCGGATGCAGGTCATGTTCATAAGTGTGTGTGGTTCGATTAGAGATAAGAGAGAGGCGGAGTTATGTCATACCAGCCCATGTGGTATGATGAGCGTAAATACACCCGCACATCGAAAATCGAAAGACTTCTGCCACTGGAACTGCTTAATTAGTCCACGCTGATTTTTGTACCCGTCTCCCCTCCCCTCTTCTCACTCTATATTGTAACTTAAATGTAATTATCAATAAACCATATTACCTGCCTTAACTCTGGAACTTTACTGGAATATCTGACGTCTCAAATATGTACATGTGTGTGTATGTATGTATGTCCTCTCAAAAAAGTATTTGAATAATAGCCAAATTTCCTTGTTCTGGATTATCAATAATTAATTAGTTTTTGGAAAAACATACCATTAGAAAGAGATATAGGAAATAATTATTATATACAGCATAATTGATTTTTACTGAGAGCAATATTTTAAGCATGATACTGACATAAGAAATTTGACTTGCTCTTAAAATTTGAATGCTCGTATATTTTCCGAGAAGGTATATATTAATTGGTTTTAAATTAAATAATTAAAAAATAATTTGCTAAATAAATTAACTATGAATGGATGTTACATATTGAAAATTATACTCTGATTTATTTATTGTTGTTGTTGTTGCTAATGTCCTCTGGCAACTGCGGGGCGGTGCCAGATCCCCCATATGGGTAGGCGATGGGCGGAAGGGGCGACTTCCATTTTAATGAGCCCCAGTGGGAGGAAGTTCGACTCAGCTCGGGGTCCCCTCATTTTGAACCCATTCCAGAGGAGGGACCAACTCCCTGAAATCGGCACCCCCAGAGGTATCGTTTAAACAACTTGGAGGACACTGGAGCCACAACGGATTTTATGTGCACCAGCTCCCAGATATATTTCTTGAGTTATATATATGAATTAGGAATTTAAAAATCATTATGCTGACTTATTAAAAAAAAATCTCTTAAAGTTGCTTTTTTTTTGTGGGGTTGGTGATATTTTTCAAAGAATACTGTATCTTAAAAATGATAGAGATATTTAAAATTTTGAATGGATATTTTATTTTTTAGTTTTCATAAATTTAAAATTTAAATTCATTACTTTAAATATTTTAAAGCAAGATATTACCAAAATATTAGAATTCATTTTTGCAAAAAAGAAATTATATCTTGAGAATAAGTGACAGTATAATTTGTCGATGAAATATTAAAATCGAGTGAATGGAATCTACGATTAGTTAACAACGAACGCACAACATTTAAAAACCGAAATGAATAGTTTGTTCAACTCCGTGAAAATACATCCTTCAAGGCAAAACCACGTCATCCGCGAAAAATTTAATTCTTCCCGCATTCAAAAAGCTCTTCACAATGCACCGGCTAGCTTGTAGTTACCATGAAAATACACTGCTCCCGGAGAAACCACATGATCTGTGACATATTTTTTGTCCCTCTGCCCATGCTGTGAAAATATTTCTTCCAGGATGCTGTGAATCGAGTCACTACGTTTTGAATTTGTATATGACAATCCCCCCCTCATATAAAAAATCCCCAGTTAGTAAAATGTGCCCCATACACTAATGATTCGAAGTGCAAAATTTGAGAATTATATCCTAAAAAGCATCAGAGATATGAAGATAAATATTTGCTTACTTAACCCTACAAGGCACCTGGTACCATAATAGGAACAACCACTTTAATTATTCCTCTATGCCTATAAAATTCTAGCAAAGACTTATATCTTTTGGTTTTAAAGAGTATTTATACATAGATACCAAAGATATAATTCAGGCTATTGCATGTAAAAGTCTTTACTGTTCTCATTCTTGATTGAAATTTAAACCGTAATCTTTTGTATGTCATTTTGTTTGTTTTAGAAAAGTATCAAAAAATAGCAAAAAGTTTTGACACGAAAAAATTAATGTGTGTTGGAGTTTGTCATACTAACAAATAATTTGAATACTAAAATTTCAAAATTAATGCTAAATTTGAAATCAATGAATCATTTATTATTAAAATTATATTTTATATGTGAAACTGACATAAGAAATTAGGCTTCTACTCTCATCTGGCACTGAAAAATACGATGCAACGGTATAAGGGTTAATTTTTTTTAATCATATATATTTTTGATAACAACTATGGGGCTTAGTAGCATGCCAAGAAATCTTTTATTGAGGGATGTTTCATCCTCATATTGATAGATAGATAAATAAATATCAATTAGTGCTAATTACATTATAATGGATTGTTAGTGCTAATTAGATATGAACTAAAACTTTTCAAGTGTCAGAGTTTTTGGGTTTAACCACTTCTTTGGGTCTTTTATTGATGAGATTTGATTTTTGCATCATTATTTTAATTGTATAACATGGTTCATTATAAACTGCTGTTTACAACACTTGTAAATGCATGAGGATCCTAATCTCATGACATTTTGTTCTAAATCACACACGCATGCATATATATATTTGTCATTTTATATTACAGATATCATGTGCCAACTATACATTATTGCCATATAAATTAAATGACAATGGTCAGTGTGTTCTGACTGATGCATCTGGTGTGCGTCATCCAGAAGACTCTTGTGAAAGTAAGATGCTACTCAGCTGTAGATTAAAAAAAATGCTCCAAGAGGTAGAAATACAAACGAAGTGAGTATAACATCATCTTAATTTTACATTATATATTATAATGAATAATGTTTATGTTAAATAGTCTCCACTTAACTTAAATGTTCAGTGTGTACCTAGAGACTGCCTTAACAGCCAACCTATGGTGGGCTGCTGAAGCACATGCTCTATTTTAAGATTTCAGGTAGCAGTAGAGTGTGTACCCTATATATTAAAACAACCATGTTTAACAAATCTTTTCTTTCTAAATTCATATCTTAACAGAATGAAAAATGTAAAAAAAACAATATTTATATTCATTTGGCAGGCTTCTTGAATTTGTCAATGATAAAAAATTACTCTTTAAAAAGAAGTGACAGAAAAAGTAAAATCTTGTGGAAAGTTATCAAAGCTCTCAATATGTAGCCATTGAGTATATATTCATATAATTTACAATAATTATGGAATTTTTTGTTCAGGGGGAAAATGGGAACCTAAAGAATTTGAAAAGTAAAAAAAAAGTTTTTTTTTTTTTTTTTTTTTAAATTCAGACTACATTTAAAAAAAAACTTAAAAATCAAATGCTAAAAATTGTTGTGACAGGTGTACTATGTTTATGCTGATAATTTTTTTTCTGTAAAATTTGTATGCTAAACAGCTTCACTTGAATTCATTTTACTTTAGGAAAATAGTTAGCAAATGCAACACAATCTCAAAAAATTAATGTAAGCACTCACAAATTTAGCAAAGCATATTCAAACAATTACCAAGTTTTGATTAGTTACATGTTGAATACATTCTAGTTAACCCATTAGTGCTCAGACTATTACCATTACCAATTTTTGCTGATGCTTGCAGTAATGGATAAATTTCTGACATCAACTAAATGAACAATTGATATATGTGCATTAGAAGTAAAATCTTCTCATGTCTCACTCCTTCATTTTAAGCATTAGTTTAGAAATAAGGTTTAATACTCATAAGTTACAGAAAGAAAAGTTGAATAACTCTAAATTTTTGTGAGTAGCAATCTAAATGTTAAAATTTGGATGCCATATTTATAGGACACTGGACATAAAAGGGTTAAAACTTTACTCCTTTGGGCATGCACTTCACTTATTTATATATTATATCTGTGTAATGATTTATTTATTATAATATGCATCATGAACTTTTGTATCTATAAAGGATGAAATTGTTATTTGCATCGTATTTATTTAAATAAAATTTATTACAAATTTTATTTTCAAAAAATTATTATTAATGTTTAATTAAGTTTTGTAAATGCTTAAAAAAATATATCCTTTTAATCTTGGTTAAGTCTTGGAAAGTTACCTAAAAAATTTAAGGTAACTTTCTACTATTGATGTTGAGCTTTATAGTTACTGAACTGTTTCATTTATAAAGTAGTTTTATTTATTCACAGAGCATATATGAAAGAGAAATTTGTTGCAGATCTTCGAAAAGTTCGGGAAAGCTACAGTGGAGAAGAGCTTGCAAAAGTAATTTTTTCATATCTCTCAATACACACACACACACATAGGGTGTCCCAACAATACCACATGAACTCTGCTCTGTCAAATTCCTCGTTAGAGTACATAAAAAATTCCAAAGAACTATACCTTTATAATATTCATCTAAAGAATTTAATTTTCAAAGAAGAGCTAGTGCAAATAATAAAAACACCAAAGAATGTATCCACGTTCATTCTTTAGCATTGTTCATCAACTAATTAATTTATAACAGATTTTGTAACTTATTTTCATTGCTGACACTTTAACTAAGCTAATTTAATCATAAAATAGACAAATTTATTTTAAAATTTAAATTTACGAGCCATTACATGCATTTTATTAATTTTTTATTCATGTTTCATTCCAAACGGTGAAATTTATTTCAAATACCACAGCAGTAAGCGTACAAATTAAAAATGAAATTTATCCCATTAATCAAACGTAAAAAACATATTAATCTCACTCTAAAGACATTTAATTTGTAAAGAATGGCTAGAATTACTTAGTGGAGGTAGAAATGCCAAATAATGCACCACAATAATATTTGTCTCGTTAATCAGCTATCCAAAAATGTATTAATGTCCATCTAAATACATATAATTTCTAGAAAAGGAATGTTTTTACTTAGTACACTTAAAAACGCCAAATAATGTTTCCCCGTTCATTCTTTAACATTTTCATCAACCAATCCATTTATTCTAATCTTATTATCATAGCCGATATTATAACTAAGCTAATGTATAAAATGTGCAAATTTATTTTCAAATTTAAATTTATGAGCCATTACATGTTTTTTATTGATTTTTAATTCACATTTCCTTTCAAAATGTGACATTGATTTCAAACAGTACAATAACAGTAAGCATACAAATTAAAAAAATAATTTCTTCTGTTAACCAGACATAAAAAAAAAAAAAACATATTAGTGTGAATCTTACGACTTTTAATTTAAAGAGGGGCTAGGTTGACTTTGCGCTGGTAAAAATACCAGATTGTACCCCCTTTCATTCTTTAGCGTCGTTGGTCCACCAAGGTATTTAACTATTTTTTTAAGTTATTTTTATTGCAGACATTTTAACTAAGCTAACATAATCGTAAAAGATACAAAACTATTTTAATATTTAAATTTATGAGCCATTACATTAGTTTTTTAATTTTTATTCATGTTTAGTTCCAAAAGACGCAATTTATTTCAAACAATACCATACCAGTAAGCATACAAATTAAAAATAAAATTTCTCCCATTAATCAGACATCCAAAAACATAACTAAAGACATTTAATTTGTAAAGAATTTCTAGTTTTACTGAGTGCATGTAGAAACGTGAAAGAATGCTCCCCCATTCACCAGTGTTGGTCCACCAAGGAATTTATAACTATTTTTTATGGTATTTTCACTGTAGACACTTTAACTAAGCTGACATAATCATAAAAAACTATTTTAAAATTTAAATTTATTAGCCATTACAAGTATTTTTAAATTGTAAGTTCGCATTTCCTTTAAAAAAATATTCTTTATCTCCAAAAAACTGTTGTGGTAAGTGTGAAAATTAAAAAATAATATTTGTCTCATTAATCAGCTATCCAAAAATGTATTAATGTCCATCTAAATATGTATAATTTCTGGAAAAGGAATGTTTTTACTTAGCACATTTTAAAAACGCCAAATAATGCTTTCCCATTTATTCTTTAACATTTTTATCAACCAATCAATTTATAACTGTTTTTCTAAGTTTGTTTTCATAGCTGACATTATAACTAACCTAATGTAATAATAAAATGTTCAAATTTATTTTAAAATTTAGATTTATGAGCCATTACATGTAGTTTTTAAATTTTTTATTCATGTTTCATTCCAAAAGATGAAATTTACTTCAAACAGTGCGATAGCAGTTAGGGTACAAATTAGAAATTAATTTTCTCCCATCAATTAGGCATGGAAAATCATATTAATTTTTAATTCATGTTTCCTTTTAAAAGATGCAATTTATTTCAAACAATACGATATCAGTAAGCATTCAAATTAAAAATCAAATTTCTCGCATTAACCAGACATCCAAAATCACATTAATGTCACTCTAAGGACATTTAATTTCTAAAGAAGGTC
The DNA here is from genome assembly GCA_038373885.1 of Cheiracanthium punctorium. NCBI lineage: Eukaryota > Metazoa > Arthropoda > Arachnida > Araneae > Cheiracanthiidae > Cheiracanthium > Cheiracanthium punctorium. The sequence goes on from JAWZYV010000488.1 coordinate 726,795, forward strand.
TAGATTTACTTCACACAGGCAGAAATGCCAAACAATGCACCCCTGTTCATTCACCCCTCCTGTAGTTACATATTTTTATCTTTCTATCTGCTAAGTAACTACATTGAAATCCTGGTATTTTCTTTTTTATTTTGGTAGTAAGTATTCGGTTTGTGAGGCCTGATGAGCATAACCGATGCTTACCATCTTTGTTTATTCCTCCTTACAATTCTACTTCATATTTCAATTTTACCAATTGATCGGATATGATATTTTGATGGGTATATCTGCTTTTGCCCATTTAGGATATGGTTTTTACATACATTGGTTGTATTAGAATAGCTTAACTGAAGTGTGATTGATTCCTTGATTTGTAAGTCTAGCTATTTTAATATATATCTATATATATATATATATATAATATTGAAAAAGTTAATATGCACATTGGGCATGAATATTAAAAATAAAGATTCATAAAAAATAAATGAAAAATCCTGTTCATAATGCCCAAATGTAACATTTACAAGAATAATAGAAAATAAATACAAACATATAAAGCAAATAGCAGGCTAAAATACTATAGGGTCGGGCAGGGTAAAATAATTACCACTTTCAGCAAATTTCAACTTTGTGAATTTTTTGTAACACAAAAAATATTGTTTTAATTAATTGGGGGGGGGGGGTAAACTTTGACCTTAAGAACACCTAGCTAAAATTTTATTTCAGTTGGCTATTATCTTAAATTGTAAGGTGATTGTCATAATTATCCTAACAAAATCATAAAATTAAAAACAAAATTGGGCAGTTGTGACCATCAATAGAGAAATTATGACCTCTTCATTTTCTCTTGGTGCTTATGCTTACAACTTCCTGGAGTTATTGAAAATACTACTCTTGTTTTTGCTAGTGATTAGATTTACCTCAATGCATTAATAGCTGATACGAATTGAGTAAAATCTTATGATTTCTATTGATTAAATGAAAATTCCCTCTTGCTGTCAAGATGTGTTGAAAATCACTCTTTTTATAAAAGGAAAAATATCATTAAGTAATATTGGCCTTTCAAAGACAAAATAAGGTAGTAAAAGTAAAGTTGAAATGAATGTTTAAGACAGTTAAAAAGTAGAATATGTTTCTGGGATGCCATCAGTCAGGATTTGTTTTTTTCTGACACAAGTTTTACGGTAGAGCAGTTTAAACCATGCAATTGCAGATTAACTCAAAAACATTTTTTCCAAGTGACATATGCCCACCAAGAATATTAATAAAAACAATAGAGACTAGATTTTCTTATTTGGGATCTGTTTATCTGGACTGGTTTGTGACTTAATGTGAATTTATTCTGTTATTTAATTATGAGAAAGTAATTATTTTTTAAAAGAAATCTCCACATTTAAATAATTTTTTTAATATAATGTCTCATTTATATTTATTCCAAATTCTAATCTGGTATACTTTTAATGTCATAGGAAGTCTTTCTGGTTCTATTCATGGACCATGACAGTAAGATTTAAACATTCGAAAACTAAAAAAAATTCAGTTTTATCATTTACTTCTGAGTAAAATATGACAAATTAATAAAATATTTTAAATTACTTTTCCTTAATATTTTTTAAATCGTGAGCCAGGCATTCATTATTCCTAGTCAGAATGACTTTTTCTACTACATTTATACACATGGTTATAATTACTTCACTTATTAAAAAATACTGGATTAATTATGACCATCTGTTTAAAATATTTAAATATGTTAATAAATGTAAAAACACGTAAGAAGTTCTTAAATACATTACAAACATACTTTTTAACATGAATTAGCTTGACTGAAAAATGTTCCCTTTGTGCCAAATAACTTTAAGCAGAGAATAATCAAATCCATTTATTGAAAATATGTATATGCTATTAGTCTTTCAATTGTTACTGCCATAAAAATGCTTCAAGTTGATGATGAAAGATCAAGAAAACTCAGGAAATTTAAAAAAGCTCTTAAAATTCAGGTAAATCTTGTGAAAAATTTTTCTTTAAAAACCTGGAAAAATGAGCTGTAACCCTAAAACACAGGCATGTAATCAGAGAAAAAAAGAGAAAAAATTGGGAGAACCTAAGAGGTGAAAAAGGTAGAATTTGTCACAAAAAGGCTGTGTTATTGATATTCAATTAACAAAAATCCAAATTTCAAGAGGAGTCCATTCCCTGTGGACCACACCTTTACAAATTTTATGTTTTATTGCTAATATAGGGTTTTTATTTAAAACCCTTAAAATGTGTAATATTTCATTCCTTATGCATAGAAGATTGCTGGGTTTTACTTGAGAATATAGAGTTGTTCACCAATAACCTTGTGTATTTAGATTATTAGAAATTTATTCTGAATTGTCAGTTGGTGAAAGTAGTTAAAAATAGCGATTTCACCACTGTAAATTACTTACATAATGCCTGAGTTTTTATAGGTGATATTTAATATGGAACCATGTTTGATGTAAATGTAATGCATTGTTTATGCAAGAAGGGGGAAAAACATAGTTTTAAGTGCTATCATGCTATAGTGATGTAATTAGCTTAGAGTGTGGGAAATGAATAAAACATATACCGTATTTACCCTTGTATACGTCGATCTCCCACTTTCTTGATTAAGAAATTTGAGTTTTTTTAAATCCTGCGTATAAGTCGACCCCCACTTTCCCAATCACGAAACTTTAATTTTTTAAAAATACATTTATATTCAAAATCATCTCTAAAAAAAAGAAAGCACTAAATAAATATACAATGATAAAGATAATAACATACAAAAGTAGTATACAAAATTAAACTGATGATTATGAATAATAATAATAATAATGACACTACTGATAGTATATGGTAAAATACTAAAATTCAAAGTTAAACTGATTCAAGATCCGATTCAGTATTGGACTCATCAAACAATTTACAAAATTCCTTCGTCATCATCGGCTCATCATGTACATGTATTGGGTTAGACTTTCTTAGAAAGACCTCCACAGGTGGCAGCCTATCCTTCAGCCTAGAGCCCACGCATAGCTAATTGGCTGCAATCCCACAATAACAACAACAACAACAACATGATACATGTTTTCAATCTTTGTATCGCTGAATTCTTCCTGGTATGGAAATCAACCTTAAATGACGTCATTGTTTTATGGAATGCGGGAAGAGAACATTTGTCTTTTAAAAGGGCATTTTTGCCTTCTGATTATTAAAAAAAAAAAAGAATTAATTAAAAATTAAGGACCCTCGTATAAGTCGACCCCTAAAGCCTTGTTTTTGTCCAAAATTTCTTTACTTATACACGGGTAAATACGGTAAATTAAAAGAAGTCACTTAATACTTACCTTATTTTAATTTTTGCAATAACCTGGAAATAGTTTGAGAAAATTCGGGAATTTCATTTTAAATAATGATTATGAATTCTGTTAATATTTGGACCCCAACCAATCTATGAATTTTGTACAATACTCTAAGCTACTATTTATACTCTAAACAGTTTTGTTTGTACTATTTAGGTTCTGCAGAACATGCGAAAAAGATTAGATGATCCTAACATCATATCTGGTGATGTTGTGTTGAACATGTTAATATCATTTAGGGAAATACAGGTAATTTTTTTAAAAGATAATCTAATAAAAATGTTTATAAGTAAAAATTTACACACTTTTCTCTTAAACAAAGATTCATAAAATAAAGGTCAATTTCTTATTGAGTAATAATAGCAGACATGTTACTTTTCAGCCTAATAGCAGAATTCTACTTTTTCAGAATTGAACTTCATAATTACTGGAATCTATGGAAATCTACATTTTAATTATTTGGACCTGTTTATGGGGGGGGGGGGAGGTGCAGACTGAAAATGGAAGTTTCGTACTGGACAATATATCATCCACAATTGTGAAGTTTATGTGATCAATTACCTAATAATTTTTTGGAGGTGGAAAGGGTGATAAGTTCAGTTTTTTGAGCTTGTAATACATCTGTAATAATAGTTTGTATAAGCACATTCATTTTTTATTAAATATTTGAAATTAATATAGTGACAAAAAAGCAATATTTTGTGATTGTACAAGTAGTACTTATTGGAGAAACAAAGCATATTATGTTTTGCTTATTGGCAAGATTTAAATTAAGCAATTGTTACCCTTAAAATAATAAGCAAACTAGAGTACTTTCTGATAGTAAATGCAGTCAGTCTTCAACATGCCAACAAATATACTTTGCCCGATTATTTCTGCAATTCCGTTTCACATTGATTGCTCTTTTTTTTTCAACTTTCAATTCAGCCATGCAACAAAATCAAAAATTTATATTTAAAAAGACGCATAAATAAATAAAAATTTTATGTTGAAAAGCCATCATATACATCTGAATGTACTTGGCATTAATTTATTATATACTACAAATAGCATTTATTTCACCTGAACCACAGTTTCCAGCAAAGACGAAACGCTTTTCTTCTATAAAACATACAGTTAGTTTCTGTTTAATTTATTTACATGGATTTTGTAAGTTTATTTAAATGATCATAATCTTCAGTAATTCATTTTTCAATGACATATAAAATAAATCAATAAAGTTCTATCAATAACAATGTTACTACCTCTCGAAACATGTGATTAGTTGAATGAGTCATATTATACCTTAAAAATTTGGAGATAAATGTTCAATTAGTCAGTAATAATAGCTATTCAAAATGGAAATTGCTTTTATTACAGCTTACAATTTATTTCTATCGAAGATTAAAAAAAAAATTTTTTTATTCCATAGTATTTTATAAATAAACAATTCAGTAGTTCCAATAATCATCATAATTGTGTTAAAATGTATGTTTTTGACTGTTGTTATTTATCCAATTTACTTTGAAAATGTACTGTACAAAGATCTTGTATTAAAACTAATTTTATACAACAGTTATTTTATAATTTGTACTCAAGATTGTATACACAGACACACCTAAATACTAGGTGTTTAAATTTTTTAATCAGTGTTGCAGTTTTTAGACTGTTGACTTTAGCACTATACTTTCAATAAGTTTTTCGTTATGCAATTTCTTTTTTGGCAGTAATTTGATAAAGGTTGTATATTTTAATATAAAGTAAATATATAAAGGGCCTGTTTTAAAAAAAGGTTTGCCTTTTGAAAAGTCATCTGCAAAAAGTTTCATTGAAAAAAAAAAAAAAAAAAAAAAAAAAAAAAAAAAAACCCATAATGTATAATGAAATATTGAAAATTCAAAAATGAACTTCTTTGGGACTTAAAATTTTAATTTAAAATCTCTAATTAAGAGGTTGTACATAAATTGAATATGAATTTTTTCTTTTCTTTTCTTTCTCGCTTTCTTACTTTCTTTTTTTTTTATTCTTTTGTATATCTAGGTTCTTTTTTCTGTTTTATTATTTCTTTATCATCAAGATTGTTTCATGAATATATATATATTTTTTAAAAGTTTTAGTTCTTGTCAGGGTTGTCACTAGTCAGGAAAAATATGGGAAGCTTGGAAAAGTCAGGGAATTTCATTTTGACAAAGAAAAGCCAGGGAATATTGCAAATTTTTATAATAAATTTGAAATTCTGACCTGAAAAATAAAGTCTACATATATTAATAATTGTGTTTGTTATCACCCAAATCGCCTCACAGAAATTTTACATACTACAAATATGATTTGCCATAGGTGGGCAAAATCATATTTGGAGTGTTAATGATGATCGGTATTGATATGGGTAATTGAAAATTTTATATGTATCATAAGCAGTGCCACAACTAGAATTTACAACACCTGGGCCAAAGCTTGATTTTTGTGCTGCCTCAGCACACCTAGGACAAACCTTTATTTTGGCACCCCCCGTTTTTTTAACCGTAAAGGATTTTTGCACCCTTCTCAACATATTGCCTGGGGCACATACTCGGCTTGCTCCCCTCTACTTGTGACCTTGATCATGGAATTTCACCAATGTTCTGGAAATCCTGGAAAAGTCAGAGAATCTTATTTAAGAAATTGAGTGGCAACTTCATATATTTAATTCCTTACTGTCATAAAGCTTATGATCAAATTTATCTTTTAAAAATTTTGCGAAAGGAATCATGTCCAGTTTTAATGAAATCGTACAAAATACCAGCCAGATATTTAAACTGGTTTTTATTTTAATCCAAGAATGTTAGTAAAACTCAAGTTAAAAACTATTTTATCTCTGAAACTATGAAAAATTAAAACAAAAACAAAGATTTCCATCTATTTTTCTGATTCAAAGTAATATGAATTAGAAAAATGTAGTACTCAGAAGTCTGTCAACCTTTGAAAAGTCAACAATTCATAGAATAATGCTGGTAGAGACGTAAAAATTGACATACATACTTGAAATGATGTGGTTTTATTGGAAAAAAAAGGGGGGCAAAAATATTTAAAGGGCATTTGAATGGGTAAAGTTTTCCTGCCAAGTATGTGAAGAAAATGATTTCAAAGTTCAAAGTCTTAATTTGTCTTGTAGTGGCCACCAGACATAAGTGTTACTGCTGCTAGGCAGTTCAGGATGAAATGAAGACTGTAGTGGGTTTGTTTACATATAAGGAAAGTAGTGTTTGTGAAGTCGCACATTCCTCTGACATTCCACACACTACTGTTTGGAGAACACTAAGGCATACCCTTCAATGCTATTCCTACAAAATCTAACCTTATCTTGAACTGTTAAGTACTGATTTTGTGAAGCAGACAACATTTGCAGTGCGAGCATTAAAAAAAAAAAATGTTTTGTAACATGTGGGCCACTGAAGCCCATTTTATACTCTGAGGGTCTGTCAACTCATTTAACTGCAAAATTTAGGCATCCGAAAATCCTGGAACTGATGTGGAAACTCCTTTGCACGGTCAGAAAGTCGCAATGTAGTGTGGATTTATCACATCAACTATTATCAGACTCTTTTTCTTCAAGGAAAGGCATGATTCTGGTTTTGTAACTGTCAGCATGCTGGATGCAAAGTATCCTGATATGTTACAAAATAGTTTCACTCCTAACATGGGTGATAAACATCTGCTGTAATGTATGACTTTTGTGCAGGATGTTTCCCTATCCCATATTGCTATAGTGTGAAAGAGCTCTTGTTTACATCATTTAATGAAGATTGCATGCTGAAACACCATATCATGTTTGGCCTCCGAGGTCCCAGATCTCACTCCATGTGATTATTAGTTGTGGGGTTATCTGAAATAGCAAGTCTACTGTGATTCTCTGTCCTCATTAAGAATTTTAAAAGATAACATTCGACACTAATGTCTCACCTTACCTATAATGCTGTACAGTTCCATTCACAACATAGCCCTTTAGCTACAATTATTATCAACATTTTGAGCATTTGTTTAATTTATATACATTAGACTCGTGACTTTCATGAGGGATGCATTCCAAAAACCCTTGCATAAGTGAAAATTTCACGTTGTGGTATAGGGTATATATATTACTTTTTGAAACCCATACATAGTTATTTTAGACACCTGCAAACACCCTTCAAATGGTTTTATACCATTCCCTAACTATATAGTATTACTATTTCTCACATAAATTAATGAATAAATGCTGCTTCTTACTGTTTGCGAAAAATCTCATGTTGTGGGTGAGGAGTTTGTTTTAGCATTTAGATAGATACTCATGAAAAACTCTCGTAAAATCCAATTTGTCAGTAGACATCTTAAAAAATAATGGTATAAAAAGTAACTTGTATAAAATCTTGTATAAATGGTATAACTTGTATAAATGGTATAAAAAGTATGTCTTTAGAAAACTTTTTCTAATTGAAAGTGTAGTGCTGAAGTCAAGGGTTTAAAAAATGCTGCTCTGATCAAATGATTTTAAACATTCATATGTATGTGTGTCTGCGCTTATGTGTATAAAAATTAAACTTATATACGAATCTCTGAAATTATGTAATAATACTCATTATCTGTATTATTATTACATACTTTAGTTATAATATTTTTTTATTTTGTTTTAAATGAGCAAATATTTATTTTTTCTGAATAATATACACAACTCAAAAAGATTTTGAGAAATCTCATTTTATTTTGGATGATACAGATTTCAAGGAACTTTCTTTTTATTTGTGAAGCTTTGCAGGTGAAAGTTTACTCATATGCAAACTTTTTGATGTTTTAGATAAAGATTGATTAATATAGTATTTGCTGACCTGTACTAATATATGCTTCCAAGTTGTCTTTGGGCACTTCATGTCTCCTTCAAGTTTGGCCCATTTTTAAAAATTCCCTATATATTTGTATATTAAATCTTGTACAATCTTTTCATGGGATTTCCAATTTTGTAACTGGAATTCATTAAGAAAAACATTTTGCTTTTGGTCATTCTGAATGAAGAATTATGTGCTTTATGATATTTTATTTGTTTATTACTATTTGTATAAAGATGTCCTGGTGTCTAAGTGTTTAATATTTTTTGTTACATGTATGTGTGTGCGCATGTATGTAAAATGCAGTGATATATATAATTTTCAGATTTATTTAAAGTATTTCTTTTTCTTTGACTTATTCTAGGATTATGATTCCATGGTAAAACTTGTAGATGACTTAATGACAATTCCTAACTTGAAATTTACTTTTACATCTGCTATTCAACATTTATATGCATTTGCACTGAATCGGTATGTTGCATATGATATTCATAAGCTAGATTTATTTAAAATGAATGTTTGTGCTTCAACTATGTATTTCCAATTTAACAACTATGAAATTTTGAAACATTCTCCTGTTTTAATTTTTGTGAGAAATAGAAAGGGTGGGGTGCCAAAGAATATGCTTTCAGAATTTCATAAAAATTCCATCCTGTGATAACATGTTACTGAAGTTCCACCACTGTAACGTCCTCACCATGGCACAGTGGTTATGCCACTGAAAATGGTAGATGGCCGAAGGGTGAAGGTCCCGGGTTTGGGTCCCATCACGCAGCTGTTGATCTGATGGTTTAGAGTTTTGGTAGGTTTTCTCCAGATGTAATGTGAATATGCGTTAGAACCCCTTAGAAAGTCCTTCTCCCAAGGCAAACCCCTGGCAGATCGCCCTAGTGTAGCGTTGCCATAATCACACACAACCACAACCATCCACCACTGTAACAGGTACAGTATTACATAAAAATATTTGTATCTTTGCTTGTGTGTAATTAATATGAAAGCCTTTCATGCATAACATACCAATACTGTACACATTACTATTTCAAGTGTTTTGATAATTACCTCTGTTTAAGTTATTATAAAATTTAGCCATAGTTTATCTTCAGATCCTTTTTAAAAATCTGTTTTGGTCATTTACTCATTTTTTAAATAAATATTATAAATTCTTTTAGAAGAATATTCTTATAAGCCTCATATTGAAAGATGCTTTCATGTGTATTTTCTTTTGTTATATTTTGTGGACAAAATAAAGAAGGTGACTGAGCAAGAGCTTTAGAAGTTATAAAAAAGAAAATATAGCCCTAAATTTTGAAAATTTCTATTTGAAACCTTTCTAGATATTTGCAGGAAAAATGTGGCATAAAATAACTTTAGTCAGTTGAATCCAGGGCCTCACTATAAAACTTATGTGTTCAGGGCACTTTTCAAATTTTGTGCCTCTATATGTAGCTGGCTGAATTTTTGTGCCCCTACACATTGCTCTAAACTCTATTATTTTGGCCTATTTCTGCATGTGCCTCAAGTGTCTGTGTGATAATCAGGGCCTGGTTGAATCAGTATGTATGTAAATTTTTGTTGTATACTTTCTTGTTTAAGTGATATAAATCAGTTCAGTTTTACTCACCATTTACATTCAGTTTAGCTGGATATTTTAAAAGAACTAAATAAATGATTTGAACATGCTATTGAAAATGATTACAATGGAATTCTTTTACTTTGTTTAATCTAGAACTTTTTTTTTTTTTTTTTTTTTTTTTTTTTTCTGTGAGTCAAAGAAATGTAAAATTGACTTCAGCTTTGTTCTCTCATTGGATCCAAGGTTTCATTGAATTTTTAACAACTCAACATTAAATTCTGTTACTATCTTTTTCAATGGCATCACTAACATGAATGAGGGGGTTGTTTAAATTGTCTGCTAATGTACATTTGTGTTAACTCTTGTATTATTTGTGCTGCATTAACTCTTACATTCTGAAAACAGTGCTTTGATTGTAATTTTTAAAATCTAATCTTAATTTTTTAGTACAGTAACAAAAGAGTTACTTTGCCAGCTTATTTGAATAGATGAATGAAAATCATCTGTATTTTGTTTAAATATAGTAATGATATCGAAAAATAAAAAATTTGGTACAGTGGTTAATGTGAATATGGAATATACTTATATGTTCGAACCACAGAATTAACTATAATGTTAACAAAAAGTACAGTTTTGAAAATACAGTAGAAGACCCAAAATCCGCCGATCCGAAATCCGCAAGGCTCTAAAATCCGTACTGTCTGTTCAATGTAAATAATGAAATCTGCTCTGCCAGCTGCAAGTTCAGAAAACTACAGTATAACCACAAAGAAAAACTAAATAAGCTATTCCCACTTGAAAAAAAAATATTTTAGAGTCTGTGAGCTCTAATTGTAACATTGAGAACCCTCAAATGACTGACAGTGACATAAATGACTCTGAATTATGGTCACATGACACAGTAACAAGTGAGGATGATAAAAAAATTGATAAATCAACATTTAATGAAGGTTAGACTGTGAGAAAGAAATATCTCAGATTTGTAGAGCAACAAAGCTGTGTTACGGAACAGAAAATAATGATTTAAAAAAAAAAACTATAATTAGAACATCCCAAAGTCCGAAACTACTATTGAATATACATGTTTAAATAAGTTGTACTATAATCTCATAATTTTGTATATTGTATTAATCCTCTGTATTTTTTTTTTATCATGATTCTGATTATAAGTAATATGATTTGTTTCCCTTGATCTTTATAATATTTTTTTCTATTATTTTTTGAGTGGGGTGGAAATAGAATAAATTTCCTACTATGACCCAAAATCCACAAAATTCTAAAATCTGCACAAGGTCTGGAACCAAGCTGTGCGGATTTTGAGTCTTCTACTGTAAACCTTATTCCTGTGCATATAACAAGCACTACAGCTTAATTTCTAAATGTAAATGTTCTGACAGTCGAATGTATGTTTTATATTGTCGGTAAATATTAGGAAGGGGTCCTGAAAAGTAATTTGCAGGAAGGCCAAATATTTGAAGTTCCTCTACTGTAACAAATACAGTATTACATAAAAATATTTATATCTTTGCTTGCGTGTAATTAATATAAAAGCCTTTCATGCACTACACACAAACACTGTACAGTTTATCAACTGTTTGAGATATTTTGATAATTACCTCTTTTTAAGTTACAGTCGAACTTTGATAATTCGAACGTCTTTAGTTCGAATTTGTGTATAATTCAAAGTTTTTTGTCGGTCCCTTGAAACTTGTATTCGGTTAATGGTAAAAAATCTTGGTTATTTCAAAGTCCAACTTCTTTAATTCGAAGGTTTTACCCTTTTGAAAATGACAAAATCTCTAGTTTCAATGCAATTATTTGAAAAGGGGCTGGGTTATTTTCAGCTATTGTGAGAAATTCTTTATGAAAGAGAAAGTGGTTGAAGAGTATTCTTATCCGTTCTAGAAAACAGAACAGGGATAAAGGGGGAGGGGGTAGACCATCTGTGTACCTGTCATTAGTTACAGGTGGACCTGCTCCTTGTGCGATAAATCATACATGACACTTGTTGCAATTCCTTGGAAACCAGGATTGTAGTCGATCTCATTTGAGTTTTCTTTGTTGTGCTTTTAGTTTTTGTGGTGCGAGTTTAGGGCAATCATGTCGTTGAGTAAGCTTGTGTCCCATATAAAACTTTAACTTTCGATGAAAAAATTGCTGTGATTCATGAGGTAGAAAAGGGTGTAAAGAAGAAATGCATAATCGCAAAAGAGTATGGTATAGCAACAAATACTCTTTTAACCTCTTTGAAAAATAAAGAAAAATTTTTGAATTCTAATCGGAATTGCAAACGAGCTAGAGAACCCAACAATCTTGATGCGGATGAGTGTGTCTTGACGTGGTTTAAGCAAGCGCAGGATAAAAACATCCCTCTCAGTGGAACTCTTGTTCATGTAATAGCGGAAGACTTTGCTGTCAGCTTAGGAAACAACAACAAAGCGAGCTCCGGGTGGTTAGATGGATTTAAGGAAAGAAACAGAATTTCCTTCAACTCTGTATGTGGTGGAAGTTCAAGTGTGTACCAAGATGCAGGAAATGAGTGGAAAGAGAAAGTTGCTCAAATCATTGAGCATACACAGGACAGAGACATTTTTAATGTTGACAAAACTGGACTGTTTTTCAAATGTATCCCTCCAAAGACTTTTAAAGGTGAAAAATGTAGTGGTGGAAAACACAGTAAAGACCGAATAACCCTACTTGTGGGAGCAAACATGGATGGCACTGAAAAGTTACCGCTACTGATGATTAAAAAATCAAGAAATCCAAGGTGCTTTAAAAATGTCAAAACAAAGCCTATAGAATACTGTTCTAACATGAAAGCATAAATGACATTGAATCTTTTTGAAAAATGGCTGCTAGATCTTAATCGCATGTATGAAAGAAAAAACAGAAAAATCATCCTGTTTATTGATAACTGCACGGCTCATAAATCGATACCGGCTATGAAAAATGTCACTGTTTTCCGACCAAACATGACCTCAGTGGTGCAACCAATGAATCAAGGCATCATTAAAAATTTGAAGCACTTCTATAGATGTCTAATCGTTTAACATCTCCTTACTGAATCTTCCCACAGGCTTCCCATTACTCTCCTTGATGCATCAAGAATGTGTTTAAATGCATGGTCCAAAGTGAGGCAAAAAACAATATAAAATTGTTGCCAGAAGGCAGGATTCATCAGGCAGGAGCACTGTCCTTAGTGAGATTTTTGATGAAGAAGTTTTACCTCCCCCAGTTACATGGGAAGCCAGCATACCATTTGAAGATCACGTCAACATGGATGAAAATATAGACATTTGTGGAGAGCTATCTGATACTGATATTCATCAGAATTCAAAAAAATAAGAACACTGCAGCAGAAGACGATGAAGACATTGAAGATGAAGTAGGAGAACAGAGGCAGATTCCAACTTTATGTGAGGCAGTGTTTCATCTAGCGGAATATCGTCATTATGTAGAAGGACAATGTAACGTGAGTGAAGCTGTGTTTCGAGCTGTAGATATTCTAGAAGATTTTGTTTAAAAAAAAAAAAAAAAAAAGCTCTTTAAAGCAAATTGAAATATCGCAATATTTTAAAAAGTTGTAGTTTTTAAAATTTAAAATTAAATATATTTTTTTCGCAATTTCGGTTGAAATTGATTATTTTACGATGTACAAGTAAAAATACATTTTTTGGATAATTCAAAGTTTTTTAGCAGCCCCTTGCACTTCGAATTATCCAAGTTCGACTGTATTAATAAAATTTAGCTATAGTTTATCTTCAAATCCTTTTTTAAAATCTATTTTGGTCATTTACTTATTTTTTAAATAAATATTGTAAGTTCTTTAGAAGAATACTTATAAGCCTCCTATTGAAAGATGCTTTAATGTGTATTTTGTTTTGTTATATTTTGTAGACGAAATAAAGAAGGTGACAGAGCAAAAGCTTTAGAAGTTGTAACAAAAGCTCTTGAGAAAAAAGAAAATCAAGTTCCTGACATGATATGTCTTTGTGGTCGTATATATAAAGACATTTTTGTTGAATCAAATCACACAGATGAAAAAAGCTTGGAAAATGCAATTAAATGGTAAGAAAACATTTGTTTTTTTTTTTTAAGTTTCACCCAACTTTTTTATGAAAATTATTAAATAGGTTTTTCCTTTATGCTGCTAACAGGTATTGTGAGGTAAGCAATGTCTTTTTTTTTTTTTTTTTTTTTTTTTTGAGTTGATATAATAGAACAGATGTATATATCGCACTTATCATTGTTATATCTAGGAACATTGTAGTAGTTTAGTGGGGGATAATATTTTAATATGTAAAAATTAGAAATTATATATAGTTTTATCTAGAATTAAATATTGTATATCTTTAATAATACCAACTTACATAAGCTCAAACAGAATTTAAGAAAAAACTATATGTACATAAGCATATTGTCAGGGTGGTACAAGGGGACACACCTCCTCAACTTTGTTAAGAAAACCAACAGTTTTAAACTTTCTTTCAAAATGTGAAGAAATGTCACTATTTTTACTCTTCAGGCATGAAAGTGCAAATTGGCAAAAAAGACTGAACTTTGCACGTGATACAAAACTATCATATTAACATAAAATTATACATTACCAGTTATTAATATCTTATATATTCATTATTTAACTAATATAAATGAATAGAGTAGAATTTATATAAAAATTTTTCCATCTTTTGACGGAAAACTTTCATGCCTGACTCTTAAATATTTTATGTTCCCCCAGTGGCAGATTTTAAATAGGCTAGCTGGCTCTACACTATGGCAGAAAATTTTGAAGGAGGTAAAATAGAGATGCTTTGGTTCAATCTATAGGTGGTGCTGTGGTTCAACCTATAAGCTGTGCTTTTGTTCTGCAAATAGGCAGCAAATTTGTAAATTCATCTCTGCTCCCCTCCCAAAATTTTCGGCCACACTGAGCTTGCGTATTTGTATATTTACTGGATGTTTCAAACTATTTGACCAGTGCGATACTTTTTGAGCTTTAAATTTTAGCCCCATACTTATTTTTGATATCATAGATTTTATAAAGGACTGAATTAATATTTAATTAAAAATTAAACTTTTTTGGACTATTACTGCTGCTTTAATGCTTTAAAACTGAATTTAAAATCTGTAATAGATGGGTTGAGCAGAAATTGAATATAAACTCTTTCTCTTTTGTATGTTTATTTTTCTTTCTGCTTCAAAATTTTGTTTTTAATTATTATTTTTCTGTTATGAATGTTAACTTATTTTATTTTAGTTCTTTTTCACTAATTCATTAAAGTTGTTTCAGTCATTACAGTGCTTAATCAAACATATATTTAAAAAACTATTCAAACAGAATCATGTACCTTGTATTAATCAAATCCTGTAAAATGCTATACAGTTTTGTTTTGTAATGTTGGTTTTATTTTAATCTTAAAAATGTAATACTAGCAAGACTTAAGTAAAAACTAACTTTTTTGTCTGCAAAACTATGAAAAACTGAAACTAAATCAAAAATCTACATTCATTTGCTAAAATATTTATCACTCACCATATTTTTTCCTCACAAAATTCCTTTACTTTTCTGAAAAGATGATCAGGATTCCTGCTGGAGCACAAGAATCTTGCATAAATTTCTTAAATCTTGCACAAAAATTATTACAGCGTGAGGTATTCTCGCCCTGCATAATCTGCACGAGATTCTCACATGCTGCTTGAAAGTTTAAAAACACCAGTTTACAAATACAAAAATTTGTTTTGCTTTTGTTTTCACTCTACTACTATCAAAATTGAAAAAAGGGTTGTTTGTAACACTTGGAGTGAAAGACTCCGATAACAAGTTACTGCGGCCGCAAAGAAAGAAATGTCTGCTCCCCCCCCTCTCCCAATTCTTTCGAATTCATTGCACTCCACACTTATCTAGTAGCAAGTTACTAAGTACTAAGGAACTCCTTACTGACACATACATTCCTTTCCTATGATACATCCCAAGAACAACCAAAAGCTTTCGATCAACGTGGGTGGTCAGCAGGGATTGCTCTTCCCTTCCCCCTTTTGGATCCCACAGATTTCAATGTCTGCGGGTCTGTGACCCAAAGAGAATGGACGATATCGATGTGATGTCATTTTTCATCCAATGGTGTGTACTATAAACTTTAATTTAATAGGCAAACAAAACAATTTTCATATGTCAGGCTCTTGGGATAGTAATTAAAAACAAATTCTTTTAGTGTCTTATTTGCTTTAACCCGATTTATTTCCTTGATCGCAAAGACGCGGTGCCAGAGATTGCCCTTCTGTGTCTGTCATTGCTTGTAAAAAGGCCATTGCTTGCAAATTGGGTCCTTCCAACGGGTAAATTTTTTTATACTAAGAGAATGATATATATATATATATATATATATATATATATATATATATATATATATTACTCCCCCTTCCTCTCTTAAGCTTCTATTCAGAGATAACATGGTTGAATCATCAGAATGCAAAGTGGGAGAATATTAATTAATGCTATCGGCACTGAGGAATATTGATTAATGCTATTGGCAGTGAGTTTCATTTTTCTCCTCCTGCTTGGTAGCTGTAAAGTATCTTGTTCTTCTAACGTGTGTCTGTCATGTATGAGTTTTGAGATCATTTCATCTGTTTGTTATTTATATAACCATGATTCATGGAATTATTGATATCCTCTGGCAGTTTGAAATTTGCATCCCCCTTCCGTTTTAAGTTTAGTTGTGGTTTATAATAAGTGTTAATCAATCTTTTAAGAAGATCGAAAAAAGGAAAAGAAAAAAAAAAGAGGGAAGCTGAAGTTTTCCCGGTTACTTAAATGCTGGATAATTGAGCTTTTACTGTAGTAAGAATTTAAACTTAAAATATATCTGCCGCGATCTATCCGAGAACTGCAAAAATAGTGGAAATTTATCTCACAATTCCAATTAGCTCGGGATCTGGAAAGATCTTTCAGCACTTAAAATTGAATTAAAAACAAATTTTGAAATAGACTTTCAAATGTAAATTTAAGCAATCTTACTAGAATAGCTGAGGGAAATATCAATTTAAAAAGTTTTCCATTTGATCAAGCTGCTAAAATATTTAATGAACGAAAAAAATCTGTGTCATTGAAATTGTATTATAAATAAATAAAATGATGTTAAAAAAATTTTTGTTCTCACTTAGATTTCAGAAATCTCTGAAAGTTAATTTCCAAAGTTCCAGTTTTTTAAGTTTCTAAAATGTTTGCATGGGTGAGAAATCTCATTCAATTTTTTTTCCTCTAATGGAACCTTGGATGATAATTACTGGGAGCCAAGTCTGGGTTGTAATTGCTGTTTAAGAAATTCCCTCTCGAAAGTTTGAAGATTTTTTTTTCCTGCTTTATGCAAACCAGCATCACTGTGTAAGAGGATCTCATCTTTCTGGCAATAGGCTAACCCTGCAATTTTTAATTGCCTAGCACAATTTCTTTAATGTTTCACAGTATGCATCAGCCTTGTAGAAACTGCCTAAATTTATGAATGGGCAGGCAATGGAGTTGTACAATGAAGGCAATCGAAATCTTGTTTTATGGTATGGTAATTGGGTAAATGTACTGGGGAGCTGTGTGGAAAAGCAGTTTAATGTATGTACATATGAAAACAAGAAATTTGTTAGATAATCTTTTGTGGTTATTTTTTAATTATCATATGGTTCTCTTTTCTGGACACTCTTCATATATTAGCATAGTACTGATCTTCATTAATTTTTCCTTACAATCCTGAATCATAAAAATATTTTTTTCATTTTGTACTTTAATTTTTATTTTTGCGATCAGAGAATTTTCTCTTAGTAATTGGCAGTAATTGCTAAGAACTTTAAAGTGAAATAACTCTGTGAATTGAATGTAAAGTCAGGGGTCAATGCAGATGAAAATTGGGTCTGTTTTGCGGCCCCTTCACAAAATTACAATTGATTAAAACGGACACTTCACAAAAATGCAGTCGATTAAAATGGCCCTTCATTGACATTTTAATCTGTTTTTTATCAATTATTTTAACAAAAAAGGCGACTTTTATTAAAAATTGCTATAAAATTCCCAAAAATAAGTGTTGAATTTCACAAAATTAAGTATTGAAATTTACAAAAATAAGCAATTTTCACAAAAATAGGAACCTGGAAAAAATTCCTAGATCGATCCCTGAAAGTGAATGTAAATTGACTGTTTGCAATGTATTGTGATGACTGTTTAAATTTCAGATTTCATTTTTCACATTCGACATTTTTGTATTTGGGGTCACCTTAGAGTATTTTTTTTTTAAATTTAAGTCTCCTTTTAAAATGTGTGACATAAGTATCTGTATGTCATTAAAAAACTTTTTGTAAGTGGAAGTGTAGTGTATTTAAAAAAAATTTAATTTCTTGATCGAGAAAATGGGGGGATCGACTTATACACGGGATTTTAAAAAATTCAAATTTCTTGATTGGGAAAGTGGGGGGGTCGACTTATACACGGGGTCGACCTATACGGGGTCAACCCATGGGTAAATATAGTAGCTCTCAACAAAATGATATAACAAACTCACTTTCAAAAAAAAATGTGCGAAAACACTTTTGCTTGCTAGCTCCTCGAATGTTTTGGAGGTCTAGCATTGCAGGACACAGACAAAGAATCTTCACCTTTGTGTCTTTGCAGTGATAAGAGTGAATAAATTAAAGTGGTTTATTTGTTGGTAGAAATAACCAGTTTCGATTTTGAAATATTACAATAGCTCTTGAATCTACTATATTTTCTATGAATCGCCATTTCCTTCACCTAGATGTTGGCACGTATTTATTAAGTATTTAAATTGTAACTTTTTTTTTATGCATTTAAATTATTCTAGAACTTTTTATTTTCAAATGAATAGAATTAGTGTTACTGTAGTGTATTTGTTTTTCTTTTTATTAACAGGCATGAAAGAGTTCCGCTTTTAAGCGGAAATCCGCTTTTTTCAATGTCTTTGAGGCTGTTTATGAGATCGATGCAAAACCGTCGAGAAATCGCGACCGAAAAATGTGTGTGTGTGTGGGGGGGGGGGGGGGGGGAGCGGAGCGAACGAACGCCATTTTTTCTCCTTCACAGTAAACCATGCTGTAAACAGAGATGCGCTCCTAAGCCTACACATCGTATCTATCACTCTAAATTATTGGTGCAGTGGAATGGAGAAAGGCATAACTTGTGCCAATCGGCCGAATGACGATCGCGCAGGTTGAAAGTAGGTCACTCCGGATATTTGCAAGGGCCTTTATGTGAACCAGGCGCGTAGCCAAGAAAATTTTTCGGGGGGGGGGGGGGATATGAACTTATATGTGTATAAATAGATGGAATTTCATCACTAATCCAAGCATTTCGGGGGGGGGGGGATATATCCCGATATCCCCCCCCCCCTGGCTACGCCCCTGATGTGAACAACTTCTACTGCTATTTTTATTTGTCGTGTGTTTGGAATTGTACCGCACACGCTCTGAAACGCATGTGGGAAATTGCGTCATCAGTTTGTGAAGATGATCTTTTGTTAGTTAACCAAGATAACATTATAAATATGGATATTAATTTAAACAATGAGCATAAAGCTTGCTCAGTAGATGCGAGTGAAAAAAATAAATTTAAATTCGAGTGGTTGAATAAATCTGTTAAAGTCAAACTACCGGCAAATGTTATGGATCATGAAGAAGAAATAGAAATAAAAGTAGGGGATATATATATATGCGATATAGATTTAGTAATAATTAGAGGTTATTTTATGAGAATTTAATGACATTACGTTTTACGACTCAACGTAAAAGTGTAGCAGTTAATGTTTCGTAGATGTATTAAATTAGTAACGTGTCTTCTGACCTTAAATTACAAGCCAAGAGCAAGCTGCATTTAGTTTATTATTTTGCATCAAAATTTAAGCATAATTAGTACAGTAGGGAACCCGAAATCCGGAATGCTCGGGACCGGACCCATTCTGGATTTTGGGATACCGGCTGCGAACTTTACCGATTTCCAGAAGTCTTCCGAGGTAAGCTGTAGCATAGGCCCTTCTGCGTTTTAGCGTCTATTATGATGTTAATTAATATTAACTGAAACTCTATTAAATAAAAACTTTAAAAATATGCACACGATTATATATCTCTGATTAAAAAAAAAAAAAAAAGAATGAATGAATAATACAGTATGTTAAAGATGAAGTAATCCATTAAAAAATTCAAGAGCTATGTTATCGAGCCGAGCAACGATTATTTCAGACGGATGACGATTGCTGCAACTAAATTGGCTGAAAATATGCAACTTATATAATCTTAAAATTTTACTTAACGTTTTTTCATACATAGTTTCCGATTGAAATAACTCATCCTACACCGCAATTCAGCGGGCTACGGAAGGACGGATAGAGCAGTTGCGCAATTTTTGGATCAACTGCCGTCTTTCCTCGGCCCGTTGATTTGCCTAGCAATTTATTACGCAACCCGCAACCCAACATTTCTTCACACATCTGCAGTTCTTTGAGAAGGGGGGAGGGAAACAGTCATTAAGCAGACCAAATCCCGTTCATCTTTGTTTACATTTAACAGACTAGATGAATCATCAACACTTGAAGCTGCGCGCCTGTGTGTGTGCGTGCGTAAAGGACACATATTTTTCTCCCCATTAAAGCAAGTCATTCTATAATAGCATAGAATCTAATTACGTTACGAGAAATCGAAAATTACCGCACAAGATCTAACAGCAACTCGCCGATCGCAAAGCGAAGAAAGGTGCCAGTAGACAGGATCGATCATTCTCCTGGTACGCGCCCGCACCCTCCTTTCCCGCGCTTCGCCGCGATCGACGAAATTTTTTCCAATTTAACAGGTTTCCTTATTTTTACGTATATTCAATTGAATACGGTCTTTCAAAGAAGAAAATGAGGAATAAAAAGGAAAATAATATCCGTTTTTATATGCTTATAGGGAGGGAAAAAAAAAACACGAAGGGGGGGAAAAATGCAGAAAAAAAAAGTTCCGGATTTCGGGTCCCCTACTGTATTAGGTAATTAAAGTGTGCTTGGAGTTTAGCAAGAATATAATCTTTGATTACATAATTATTATTGGGGGGGGGGGGGTCGGGATTGATTTTTATCCCTCTCGACACTGGTTTAGGAATGTCGTGATTTTAGGTTCAGAAAAAATGGTCACTTTAATAATAATAAATAAATGAATAAAATCAAAACTGCAATAATGGAAAAAAAAAGAAAGTTTTTGAAAACATTTTGATTTCAACACTTTTTAATGTATTTTTATCATGTATAGAAAATGGGGGGAAAATTTTGTACTATCGTTTTTTAAGAATGGAGTGATATATTACTGGAAGAAATTACTGTACAAAAACAGTTGCTTTTCAATCTGTAAAAATTTGGTTACTTTTTTTTCCACCATAAATTGACCCTTCTTATAAGAATATAGTGTACTGGCTGGTGAGAAAATGTATACATGCATATATATACACACACACACATATATATATAGTATAAAATAGCTTAACTTACGTAAAATGATTCCCAAGTGAGATATTAATTGAAAGCACATTATAACAGATATAATACATAATCATGAAAATAAAAATGAAATCCAGAGGCTATAAATAAATTTGAAACAGGGCCATCAAAGCCAAAAATTGGGAAAAACATGCCATAAGCAATCACATGTGCTTAAATATATACATACATATGTATTATTCATATGTATGTATATATTTAAGCACATGTAAGTATGTATAGTATATATATATATATATATATATATATATATATATATATATAAAATTTTTCACGTTAAATTTTGTATTCGGGTCAGTATCAGCTTTTTTGATCAGCTTGCACTTTCATGCCTGATTAAAAAGTATATACAGTGAAACCTCTCCAAGAGGCCACCCCTCTAAACGGCCAATTTTTCATGGCACAGATTTTTCGGCTCAGACCTAATGTTAAAATAACCTCTATCAGCAGCCACTCGACCTCGTCTAAACGGCCACTGGGTAGGATCGCCAATCTTATTTTTCATTAAATTCTACTCACTTCATACTTTAATTTTGAGCAGAACTCAAGGTCAGGTTTATGGTTGAATATAAGATCCAGGAATAACTTACGAAGTCCACTGGAGCAAAAATGCCATTCATGTCCATGTTCATGCCAGTTTCATTTTATTAGTTCATCAGTGATCTGAGTTGCAAAAATGTCGAAACACGTTTTCCTAAATCTAGAGCAGCACATTGAAGTTCTGCGTGAATATGAGAATGGCAAATCGGAAAGAAAGTTAGCTGAATTATTTAACTGTGAAAGAACACAAATCAGCAAAGTCATTAAAGAAAAGGATTTGATTTTGAAAGAATATGAAGACTTCAAATTTTGTGGAATTAAACGGATGAGATCTGCTTTTTAAAGTAAAAACTTAAAACAGACACAAATTGTATCCTTTTTTCCCAAAAATGTAAGAAACAATTAAAGTACTAGTTTCTCCTTAGATAAGTTTTAAATTTAATTTTAAATAAGGAATATGTGTCAGACTTGTTTATATTGTGCATTATAGCAGTTATCTTATAATAGTAAATAAAACCCTTCAGAGCAGCCCACTTCCTCTGAGCGGCCAAATATTCTCGGTACGGTGGGGTGGCCGCTCGGAGAGGTTTCACTGTAATTATTTTTTCTTTCCATGTTGTTTCTTTTAAGGCTCACTTTAAAATGATTGGGAATGGAAAATTGACCAAAAATAAAATTGTTTTCTTTTTGCATTAAATAGAGTAAAATGTTTCCTTTCCCGTAATTTTAGATAGTTGTTACTAAGAAGTGCAACTTTGATCATTCTACACTTTTTCAATAGTCATTTCACAGGAAGAAATAGAAAACAATTCAGGATTTCATAATTAAAAATAAATAAATAAATAAAAATTACAAACATGCTCTTTTTAAGGTTAATGTTCCTTTTCTTTGTTTCTGATACATTGAAAATCTTAAAATGCAATGTACTTTATTTTAACATCGTCTAAACATCTCAATTTAGTCACGTCATCTCAACTTAGTCACGTCATCTCACGTCATCTCAATTTAGTGTTTTAACTAAATTGAGAACATTTTCTATATAAATAAAATTAGACTTTTGTCTGTACATTTCTTGGAATTCAAAAATTTTGCAATTTCTATCCGTTTCAAGCACCCGGGAATCCGATGCGACCCTAAAAAAAAAGTTTGTCTGTCTGTCGTTCTGTCATTCTGTCCGTGACTTTTTTGTTTAAGCATCACGTAAAAACGGCTGAAGTGAATGATATGAAATTGGGTGTCATAATAGGTGGTCACTCAACTTAAAACATAGGCGTCGAATTTTTAAAAAATCTTGATTAGATTTTCAGATTTTGCAAAAATCGTTTCAAACTGCATAAATTTGTGTTCAAGCATCACGTAAAAACGACGGAAGTGAATGATATGAAATTGGTTGTCATGATAGGTGGTCACTCAACTTAAAACATAGGCGTCGAATTTTAAAAAAATCTTGATTGGATTTTGAGATTTTGCGAAAATCCTTTCAAATTGCGCAAATTTGTATTCAAGCATCACGTAAAAACGACTGAAGCGAATGATATGAACTTGGGTGTCATGATAGGTGGTCACTCAACTTAAAACATAGGCGTTGAATTTTTAAAAAATCTTAATTGGATTTTGAGATTTTGCGAAAATTGTTTCAAACTGCATAAATTTGTGTTCACACATCACGTAATAACTGCAAAGGTGAAAAAATGGTATTTGGTGAAATGATAGGTGGTCACCTTAAACTATAAGCATCTAAAAAAAAGCCGATCAGATTTTGGGATTTTGCAAAAATCATTTCAAACCGAGTGAATTTTTGTTCACGCATTACGTAATAATGGCTAAAGCGAATGATATGAAATTTGGTCACATGATAGGTTGTTGCTCAACATAAAGTATAGGTGTCCAATTTTTTAAACATTTTTATTAGATTTTGAGATTTTGTGAAAATTCTCCCAAAATGCAGTTATATTTCTTCAAGCATCGCGTAATACGACTAATACGAAATTCGGTGATATGATGGGTAGTTGCTAATCTTAATTTAAAGGTGTTGAATTTTTAAAATATTTTTATTACTTTTTGAGATTTTGTGAAAATCGTTTAAAAATGCTAAAATTTTTGTTCCAGCATCACGAAATAAAGATTGCAGGGAATTAAACGAAATTGGGTGACATGATAGGTTGTCATTCAACTTAAATTCTAGGCTTCCAATTTTTCAAAAATGTTGATTAGATTTTGAGATTTTGCGAAAATTATTTCAATATGTGTAAATATTCGTTTGCGCATCCTATAATTACAACTAAAGTGAATGAAATGATATTACTTAGTTACACTCTAACCTGTAATATTTTAATAATACATAAAAACTATAATTTCGCTTTCTTTACTTTGGCAACATACTACATCCATTCTGTGTACTCCTACAATGCTGACGAAAGTTCTTGCTTTTAGAAATTTGCATTCAGTACTAATCCGTCAACGACGGGTACTTCAGCTAGTATCATATAAAATCAAATTTGATAAAAACTGTAATCTGATGAGTGCACTAGCACTTAAAAATTTTAATGAGACTAATTAGTAACCAGGAAAAAATAAGCTGCTAAAATGTGCAAAACATATCTATCTAACAGTCATAAAAAATTTCAGATTGTTTTTTGATTTCAGAAGTTTTTTAGAAAAAAGTTCATAAAGTTGTTGAGTTTAACATGACAAACATAGGCCATTTTCCACACAGATAATTTACACAGGCTAGATGAAGCCCTTCTATAGACCCCATAGTAACAGATGGCTGTTTTCCACCCTCTTCAGGGAAAACTAAAGAAACTTTCAGAATTTGCATACCATCCTATTTGTTGGCCAATCCAAAACACATTCTTTGTCCCCCAAAGTGAGAGTTCATTTTTCATATCTTATGCTTTGTACTTATAATTCTGAGTAATGTAAGCAAACAAGGTTTATAATTTGATGCTTCTTATCCTTTTTACATAATTATTGCTTATGATTCACCTTTAAGTACTGTAATTATTATTGATTTATTTCATATTATGCCAGAAATATGAATCTGCGAATTTGGCAATTTTTACCACATGCATTTTCAGAGTCTCTAAGCAATGCTGTATATTATGCCAAAGCCCAAAATCTCAGTTCGAATAGTTTGAGTGAAAATTGACGATTGTTTTTCGCATTTCTATATACACTAATGAATCAACAAAACTTTGAAGGTGTTTTTCTTGGCTAGAAGCTAGGAGAATGCAAATTCATGTTTCTGGCCTGATGGTAGCAATAGATTCATGTTATAGAAAATAAATTAACATAAAGGAGTATTATTTTTATAATTATGAAATTTTTTGTTATATTTAAATGCATCTTTTAATATGCATATTTCCTGGTAATTATTTTGCCTTGCTTTCCCCACTTCCTCTATTATTTATTTCAAAAACATGTCAAAATTTCCCTTTATGTTTGATAATTAAAAATTGATTACAGTTATTAGAATGAAATCAAATTTCAGTTAAAGTTTTAGGTCTTATGCAATAGGAGTGAATTAAGAAAATAAATCAAACATATATAAAATTAGGTTATTGATTTAAAATTTGTTTAAGAACTTTTGATTTATACAGCAGTAACTTTGAAACTAAAATCATAAAGTGATCAATCTTTCTTACTGTCTCAGAAGAGAAATTTTTAAAGCTTGACTTTTTTCATGTATGCTAAATTTACAGTAAGTTGTTAACTGCTCTGTTATCTGAACAAAATACAAAAATGCAATATGAACAAAATACAAAATGAAATTTTGAAAAATAATATAAACTTAAATTTTTTAGGCATAAAATACCTTAAATTTTCAAAAGGAATTAGTGTAAGTGTTAATAAAAAAAGAAATGAAATATATATATTAGGAATTCTGCATTCAAGGTAATTATAAATATTATTTTAAGTATTATTATTATTTTTTTTTGTCTCGAACCATGAGCATAATTTGAAAAAATATATATGCTGAAATATGAATGTTTGAAGAAAATTACTTTTATTGCCTTTTTGCTTTATTAGATGAATATAAAAAAGAGGCTGTCAATGCCTCACATCCTGAAATTTTATTCACCCCCCCCCTCCCTTGCTCCTCCTCCTCCTCCTGGTTATAAATGCATTTCTCTTCCCTCCCAGAATCACACGTATATTTTCTCCCTTTTGTGGTGGGAAGAAGGAACCACCATGGACAAGAAAACATATATGATTCTTACCTATCCCCATTACCATCATTTGAAGATAGGCATAGTATATTTACTGTCCACTTGTTATATGATTTTTGTGCTCAGCATTTGATGTTTTAATCCAAATTAATTGTGTAAATATTTCCAAAAGAACTTGTTGGCATTATCGGGTGCAAAACAACAGGCTGAAGAAAAATTAAAATCAGGAAAGCCAAATGCTTCTTTAAGTGGAGAATTTTTAAACTACTCCAGAAGTAAATGAAGAGATATTGAAAGGTGCTGAAAATAAAAAGCTGCTGGCACAACCCAAATTTAAATTTACAACTTATTAACCAAGTAACTTCATGGTCCACCAAGTAACTGTGGAAAACAAACATATTCATGACTTTAAAAAGAAAAACTATTATTCAATATCTGCAAAGAAAATTCAAGTGCAAATGTCATGTCTTTTGTGGAAATATGTGCAACATTTAAGTTAGAAATGGTAAGTAATATATTTACTTGTTTAATTTTTATAATACAGTGCTATTTTTTCTGTTGCGAAGTCTGTGCTTCTGTTTTTCTGTTGCGAAGCTATTTTTTCGGTGCACTGAGAATATAGTTTTTATACATCTGCAAGGCCCATTTCATTTTATTATCCTTACCATCAATTAGGCTATATTGCTTTGATGAAACTGCTGTCAATATAGGAGTAGGCAAGAAAGGGGTGCAAGTTTGATTCTTGACCTACCACTAAAGACCACTGTGTACACATGGTCTGCATGCACTATATCGGTGGTTTTGAAAGTTCTCTGGGTGGTTGGTAGTAGTTCTTTTAGGATGGAAACATTCAGAAGTGCCACACCTTCCAAAGGATCTCAAGTTGGGATAGGCAAATTCAAGAAGAGCACAAGTACTCTAAACTAGCGTTTCCCAACCGGTGGGGTGCACCCCCTTGGGGGGCACAGAGCATTTGTAGGGGGGGTCACAGGAAAAACCAAAGAAAACATATATGAAATATATGCTCTGTGCCCCCCAAGGGGGTGCACCCCCTTGGGGTAGCCCCCTTGGGAGTGATGTAAACATGCATCACTACTTGATGCAAACATGCATCAAGTAGTGATGCATGTTTTTAAAAAATCATCTAATTTATTCTTATTTTTACTGAAAAATATAGCTATTTTCACTTAAAATGTTCATTCAAACTTTACTGATAAAATTATTTTGTAGAAAATTTCACTAAATGTTCATTGATGAAGAATAAAAAACTGAATGTATGCTGAAAAATGTGAGGGGGGCACCTTAAGTTAGCCTTTGTTGGGGGGGGCATTAAAAGGTTGGGAACCACTGCTCTAAACAATACATTTGGTGATGTAAGCTACTCTCTCCTGTCAAGCAAACTGCATTTTATAATAGAATTGGATGAGTCCATTAATTTCATTAATTCATTAGAATATCTGGATACTTTTGTTCATTATTTGTACAATATTGAATTGTTTAGTTGTTCAGATAGAAAGAGGTGCAAACATTTGAAAAAAAAAAAAAAAAAAAAAAAAAAAAAAAAAAAAAAAAAACATTTTTGATGAAAAATCTCTTTTAGGGAAGTGAAGTATGAAAAGTAAATTGCAGCTGATATGCTGCAGTATGACTGATGCCTTTCTAAAATTTCACAATATTTTTTTTTATATAAGTTGATATTATCTAAGAAATATTTCTTGTCTTGTCACACACAAGTACAGTAAAAATTGTTTTCTTCAAACATTCATATCTTATCATTTATTGAATGCATCAATTTAAATTTCAATATGCAGTTTACTTCACCATTTGATAATATTTCTGTAGCTGTTGTTATTTTTATGTAAAGTGCTGGATTTTAAAACAAGAAAAAATTTTGAACTGTTATATTTTTTTGAATATGCATGAAGAAACTATTTCAAAAATCCAATCAGTAGTTAATTAAATAGTTTGTGTATGTTTTAAATAATTTCCACTTTTTAGTTACAAGGTGATCAAATAATTTTTTTTTATTTCTCCAATGTGCTGGTGGTCTCCTGAATCCACAACTCAAAAAACTTAATTGAAAAACCGGAGTTTAAACATACTTTTTACATGCGCATGGTGACAGAAAAATTTACCTAATATTTTCATTTTCTTTTGTCTAAAATCTAAAGTGTCTGGATATTTTTGATCATGTAGTGTTACAAACAAACATGAACACTGATACACTGGTTTCTATAATTTAAAAAAATCACAAAATTATCAATAACTCAAAAATTATATGTTGATTTATATGAACTTACCACCATCTACATCATATAGTAAGATGTAGAAATATAAAGAAATTACTTTACCAAGTAATTATGATGTGCACGGAAACCCTTTAATGTGCAAAATTATTTTCTCTTAAAAATAATTTTTTTTTAAATTATGAGCTTTGAGTATATACCTTTTTCTGTATGGAGGGGGGGGGGCTACAATAATGTAAGATAAGGGAATCAAATATGTTATTTTTATAAACTTGGACATTCATGGCTCAACATAGCAATGTATGGAGGTTTGTGCATGCACTCAAGATATATCACCCCAAATTCAAATATGACCTCAGGTGTTTGAATCTCTCAAATGTTTAATGGAAGATGAAATATGTTTGCTCCAGTACAAGGGATGCTTTCAATGCTAAGTCTGGATTCATCTATAAAGAGAACAGCACTCAGTTGATCTTCTGTTCAATAAACGAGTTGACCTGCCAATCTCAGATGCTCTTTCCCATGATCCTGGGTGAGTGGTATATTAACTAACTGCTATGTATCACCTTCATGAAGTCTTGTGTACAGTAGATGTTGACACCAGCCTTTTTGTTTGGCTACAGCAAAGGAAGATCTTTTGCTCTGTAAGATAAATGAATAAAAAGCAACTTGCTAATAAAAGGAAAGGAAATATAAAGGTTTGATTTGCATGAAATAAAACCCCTACCTTTAGAAAGTGAATTTGTGTTGTATCATATTAATATTTGTATTCTCTGGTGCTTTTGTGTTTGTAATATGTATAAATGCAAAAACTCATTTAAAGCGTTACTCATTACTTAATAAACAATTAAAATGAATTTTAAAAAATTCTTGCTGCATGAGATGATTGACTTAACTGTCTTACGATGTTTTAAAGTGTTAATGAAGTATTTTGTCTATTACAATTTATTTGTTTGTTTATTTACTTATTGCATCAAAATTTATACTTTATTTCTGCATTTTTTAAAAATCAATTTTCTGCTTGAGATTATGTTACACAACTCCCTCCCTTCATGATTATGTTTTCATTGTGTCTGCTTTTTTTTTTTTTTAAGATGTTTCTTTTGATGTTCAACAAAAGTATTTTATTAATTCTTTTTTTAAATCTTTTTTTTGAATTAAAGAACATTATCTTACTTCTAAATATTTGTGCACTGTAAAGTTTGGTGTATGTTTTCAGAACCTCTTTAGCTTTAAATTTTATTAGTTTTATAGTCAGCAAATGATATGATTCTCATAAGTTGGTGATCTGATGTAATATCTTTTTAAGTTTGTACACATTATTATATTTGCAGGTATCGACAAGGATTTCAAGTTCAGCCTAATGAATATGCTGGAATAAATTTAGCAACTCTTTTAGTAATTCAAGGAAATGAATTTTCAAAATCAACGGAGTTACAACACATAGCAAGAGTTTTGAATGTCCTGATTGGAAGAAAAGGTAGTCTCAATTCTCTTAAAGATTATTGGGATGTGGCTACATTTTTTGAAATAAGTGTCTTAGCTGAAGATTATACGAAAGCTATTGAGGCTTCGAAATGCATGTTTGATTTGAAACCTCCTAACTGGTATGCACTTTTGTTTATACTTTAAATTTTATATTTATTTTGGTATTACTTTTGTACACAGTTTGTATGATTGAATTGCAAGTATTACTGAAATAAAATAAATTCTTGAAAACATTACTCATTTGAAAAATACATCAATTCAGTTCAACTTGTAAAATACACCATGGTTTTATTCTCTTTGTTTTGATACAATGCTGAGAAGATTACATTTATCGAAAACTGGCACAAGGCCACATACTAGAATTTTTTAAAGTAATGCTAAATATGGAAGATCAAAAGCTGCACCTAACCACTTGTGCATTAAACCTGGTACTAAATAGCAAGCAGGTACTTTTCACTTATTTTTTCACAATGAGAGTCTTTTTACAAATTGCTCACAATAAAAAAAATTAAGACATTGAATATCAAGCATCCCATGCTTTATTTTAACATTAAAGTCAATTTGTTTTTTGTCTAAAAATCAGTTAGCTAACATCATAGAATAAACATTATTATTTTAACTATATATTTTGCATTTCTTTTAACTGCCTTAAGGTGAATTTTTGATGTCATGTAAGTAGAAGTTCTTCAACAAACTTTTTCTAGCATATTAAATTAATAGAGAACTTTTTAATATTATGGTAATTACTGATTGGTCATTAAAAAAACTATCCTTACATATGGACCTATAATGGCCATTCCTTTCAACCAGTCCAGATGAGGCTTCATATACAGGATGTCCCAAAAAGGTGGTAACATGCTTTAATTTGTTATCTATTAGAGATAAGTGAGCAATGTAAATTGAAAAAATGTTCAATATAAGGTGGAAAAAAAAGATTACATTAAGAAAAAATCCTCTGAGTAATTTTCAAAAAGTTACATTCTTAAAATTTTTATACGACCTCATACATTAAGGTTTCCAATTAGCAAAATGTGCCCTAATCGCTAATGAGTTGATGTACAAAATTTCAGCCCCTCATCATAAACTCTCTCAGAAATATCTTAAATAAAGATGGTAAGGGGCTATGCATGAATTTGAATGTTAATTTTTATTGATCAATTCCAAAAAATATTTTCTTGTAATTTCTATACATCCCCTAAAACACGATCATCTGACATGATTTTCTTCCCTTTGAGAGCCCTTGAAAAGTGGTTTATGTCAGCATATATTTATCCTCATATCTCTGACACATTTTAGGACATAATTCTCAAATTTTGTACATCACCTCATAGTATATGGGGCACATTTCACTAACTGGGAATTTTTTGTATGAGGGTTATGTACAAATTAAAAAAATTGTAACTTTTTGCAAATTAACAGGAGGAATTTTCTTCTTAATGTAGTTTTTTTTCCTTCCTTATTTTGAACATTTTTTCAATATACATTGCTCACTTATCTCTACTGACTATGCTACTTATCTTGTTAGCAAAAATTGAAAAATAAAAATGAGAGTTCTTGGAATTGCTATACTATACAGCAATTAGTGTTTTAACTTTTGAAAAATGTAGTACAGCTTCTAGCAGATTTTTAGTGGAAGCAAAAAGAATTTGTTTATGATGTGGGTATGCTGAACACAAAGATGACAAAAAAATATTTTACCTTGAAAACTTATTTTTTTTTCACAGACCTCCAATGGGGTATGTACACAGATTACATGACATAAAAGTAACATATTCAAAGTGTAACATTAGAACATGCCAAGAAAAAGCATAACAGATAAATTAGTTGTGAACATTGATGTTTACAAATTGTTATTTTCACTTTCCTCGGGTGATAAGCTTTTGCATCTTCTCCTGACAGCTTGATAGCTTTCATCTGGCTAGCAAGTCTCCCCAATTCAGATGACCTGTGAACTAATGTTATTTATACTTGTTTGAAGTGACAATGCCTCTATTTCCTATGAGACTGTGACTAAAAGGGAAAATAGCCTCTAGGCAAAACACCTGGAGCACAGTGCCGCAACAGGCAAGCTGGGCAAACATTTATTACACATGTAATAAATGTTTGATGGTAATTACACAATTACAGTGATAGGACATATTTCAAAAGCTTTGACATTAAATGAATTCAGAATTTTGTTAAATGTTTAGTTTGATTTACAAAGAAGAGATACTAGCCAACTGAAATCATGAAAGAAATAAATTAAAGCATATTTAGTAACAAAAGCTTAATATGAAAAGATGAAAATGAAAACATGTCATGGAACCTATAAAGGTAAGATTTACTGCCAATTTTCCTTTTAGATATAGAAACTGGAAATTTTTTAAAGCAATGCCCATTTTTTTCTATTGCAAAATGCTCTGCATGCGGAAATCCTAAAAAGTGTTGAAATGGTACTTGTATCATATAAAAGGGATGTGTAATGCGCCTACAAAAAACAGCTCTGTGAATGTCTAATAAAACACAATCTGGGCACACTGGGCAAATTTGCATATGACTGAGGCATAACACCAATCACAGAATGATGTTCACCAGGTATTCAGCATAAATACCATTAAAAAGCAGAGTAGGAATGTTGCTTCTTCTGTTGGAAGTTTGCATATGCTGACAAATGACCGGCAGCAAAGGTTCAGCTGTTTTTGTATGTGTATAACATGTCCACATGTTGGGACACATGTAGGACACACAAAAAACATTGACGTTCATCAGTGTGTTTTTGTGATACTCATACCACGCTAACAGTCATTAGGGATTTTGCAGTGGGAAAAAAATGGGTGTTGCAATTCAAAAATTTTGAGTTTCTGTTCCTATAACCATGAGTGCCACATTGTTGCCTCACAGAATTCTGATCTCATACCTCTAAATAACTGTATTTAAAATATCATCTCGACTGATTGAATGGAACGGTTGCTGGAGGTCCATATATCAAAACAGTGTTTTTATATATGGACCACTCTATGCCCGTTGTATATTTGTATTTGTGTATCATAAACTGATTAAGTTCATTAATATCATACCAGCTAATCTTTATAATGACATTTATTTTTCCATTCTAGGTATTTGAAATCTACTATAGGCAATATCGAATTGATAAATAGGTTTAGGAAGAAACCTGAACATATAGAGCTTAGTGCTGAAGAAAAGGTAATGATTACAGTTACATTTGAGCATGAGATTTTATTCAGTCTCCTCATCATTTCTAATTTTGAATAAAGCATTCATTTAAAAATTTAAGAATTGAGATATGTAGAAAAAGAAAATAGAATTATTTTGTATAAGTTACTAGAATGTGCAGTTATAAAAATTAGTTTATTGTACTCCTTGCCAAGTTTAGAAAAGCATTTCTTTTATCTAAACTTAGAAGCTTTTTATGTATTGAATTTTTATTTCCATTCATAGTATTTTTGCTTATCTTTCACACATAATTTGAAAGTTAGATTTTCTGCAGTTTTTGAGACAAACATTTGATTAATTTATTTCCAATTCAGGGGGGGGGAAAAAAACAATTTCGATGATCTGCAAAATTAGAGTGTTTTGTAGTGTATATTTTCAAAAATATTTTAAAGCATTCTCAATTTGAAAATTTATTGCTTCCAATTGATTTTTAAATATTCCCTTACTATTACTCTGAGGGGGGGGGGTGTATGACATAAATGAGACTGCAGTTTGTTTATTCATAAATTTTGACTGTGTTGATTTTAAGTAGGTAGTCTTAATGATCTCCACTACTGCCTCCCAAAATACATTATGAAGGAAATATCCATTAAGCTTGCAGCACTTAGTAGGATATGCAAATGTACTACAAAACATGTATAAATAGAGCAAAATCAAAGTAATGGATGTGCCTTTTGCAGTAATAATAAAGTAAAACATTGGCACAACAGCTTCTCCGCAGGGCCAAGGCCTGCACTGCCCAACTGTGCCTTTGCGACCGTGGGCTCTGGGGTGTGGATGCATTTGCCTCGGCCAGGTGGTCAGCCTGACGCAAAGCCCCCAGTGTTTGACCCCAAGCAAGCCTGGTCCTCATTTTATCGACCCACTCAAGGGATGAAAGGCTGAGTCGACCTTGCCCAGTCTGGGATTTGAACCCCGGACCTGTGGGACGGCAGTGGGTGTGGTGATCATTACACCACTGGGCTTCTTGCAGTAATAATAACAATAATGATTTAATTTGCTTTTTTATCCAGTTATTTGTTATAAATAAAAATTTTTGAATTAAAAGTAGTATGCTTAAAAAGAATACAAAATTAACTTTCGCATGATAAAAAATTTTCTTATAAAAATCTACAATGCCAGAAAAAAAGTTGACATCTGTGTGGCTGTAATAATGTTGTAAATTCCATGCTAAAGAGTCTTGTATAATATGGAAATATGGGTGGGGATAATGATACCACAATCATTTAAGGATGCATGAAAGCGACCTTGAGCCACTGCTCGTGTTTATTTAGTTTCCTTTTACTAAATGTCTGAGAGGAACTTTTATTTACTACTACTTTAGTGTTTTCCTATTCTTTCAAAGTTGTGCCCTGATATTTAGCGGTATCTAGATGTTTAGTTATAAACTAAAAGTCAGCTGTGTCACTATCATCTGGGAAGACACCACATGCCATTGGCATACGTAAGAAGACTGCATGAAGGACTGATTTAATTCTAAGGCATGAGATATTTTCAATCCGCCAATCTCTACCCGAGCAGTTCATCATTGTCTTCAGAAGCAGTTTTACCTACCATGTTTCTGTACTGTAAAGAAACCCGTACTAACAACTGCTATGAAGTAGAAAAGGCTTTGTTTTGTAAAAAGTATAAAGATTGGACATGAAAAGTGGTTGAAAGATGTTCATTGATGAAAATACTCTCTGGCTGGTTAGAAGAGTTTCAAGGTTGTACACTGTCCAATGTGGATGTCAAGGTATTACCCAAAATACAGCTAAAGTTGTTAAGTACCTGGATACTGCTATGGTTTAGAATGCATTTATTAGTATAAAAGGTCAGACATTTGTATTTCCTTTCAAGAAACGTTGCCCTAAAGGCAATAAAATTTTTTGGCATTTTAAAAAGTATGCTTAATTTTTGGGCTGTTCAAGAGGGTCATTATTTAATGCATGAGGGAGCCCTTTGCTCACAAGTCAAAGATAGTTTCAGAGTTTCTTAAGGATGTATGTCGGAAAAAAAAGAACTCTGATTTTAGTCTTGGTACAAAATTTGAAATAAACTAATAGCATCATGGTCTCCAAAAAATTCCAGATGGTTCTTCATAAGCCGCTTTACACACTGCAATAAGTGAAAATGCTGTGGTGTTTGTGAAATTTCCAGAAAAAATTCTTAAGCATGGATCTGAGCTGCAAGATTTTTTAAGAGAGACACGCTTTGTGAAAATTTCCAATTTTTAAGAATTTTTTCTAAATGTTTTGAAACTGATACAGATTGATCGTTTATTGCAGTATGTAGTACAGCTTGTAAAGAGACAGTTTCAAAATTTTGAAGTGCCTGGCATAATTAGTTTATTTGTAATTATGTACCAAAGTCACATGATTTTTTCGAACAACCCCATTAAAGTTCATAAAAATTCTATTTTAGAGTTGTCAAGTGACTTCCTTGACATTAACCCCCCTTTGAAGATGTCTGGAATATAGTGAAGAAAGGATTCATGAGTCATGTCCCAGCCATATAAATGAGCCAAAGGAGTCTGAAAAAGCTGTGCATTACCATGGACCCAGAATACTTCTCCAATCTGGCCTAATATATGCACAAAAGATTCTATATGGTTATCAAATCAAAAAGTTGCATGACCGAGTACTGATATTACCTGCAAAATCATTGCAAGTGGGAATTGGCAGTTTTATTTCCATTGTCATTTTTTTTTTGGAGGGGGGGGGGGGTTCAGCACTATAATGTGAGAATTTAACATTTTTGAGTCTGGTGAGGAAATATTATTTTTGGACTAATAGTATGTTCATTACTATGCATGATAATGAAGGTCTAAATCCTCTGCATCGCTAAATCTCATTGACAAATATATATTTTTTGATAAGCTAAAAAATACAAGTTTATCAAAAGAGAAAAAAGTATTTTAACATTATCCCTTTCAATTTTATTGACCAATCTGTCAGTTCTGTACGTTACTATTTTTGCTGACTGATATGTCTCTCTAAGCATTGATATTTGAACCGGAAACCTTGCATCTGTATACATACAGTATAAAAATATCTAATACCTGCAAATTATAACTTTAAAATAGGTATCATGTATACGTGTAATTAAACTTTGTATTTTTCAGGAAAAATATACTTTTGTGAAATTTTGCTCACCAAGCAAACATTTTCTCCCCTAAATATAAATCTGATTTTTAGTCCTAAAATTGTATTTACTGCTATTCCTTAACACAGGAAACTTCTGTTATTCATCAAGAAATTTAGTCACAGTAATATGTTTCTGAATGCAACTGAGAATGAACAAATTTACAGTAATTTATATTTTATGTCAAATTATTGCATACATACAGAGTTTAAAATTTTCAAGCTCTAGACCAGGGTTTGCCAAATTGGCTTTTTTTAAAGGCTGAATTAAATTAGCCTAAAAAAAAAAGGGACAATTTGTTAACCCTGCTTTGATGCCTTTCTGCTGTGATGTATCTCATGTAATGTCAAAATAATGAACAGCTAAAAATTTTAATTTGACCTTGTAAATGGTCGATCTGTCAACCCTGATCTAAGCAAGTTTTGAAATGTGCTATTTACTAGATACTGAAAATTGGATAAACATTGCTTTCTTTTGTACGAGTTAATTATGTCAGTGTGGTTGCCTTTTTGCATATCAAATGAAATTTAGCTTGAAAACAAGTAAACAAAACATGCCTTCTTAAGATTAAAGCTGTACAGGTAATGTGACTGTGAATTATTGCATTAGCTTTTTTAAATTACTGTGTTAGAAGGCAGTCTTTTTGTTTTGAAATGTGAAGCTAGATAGGTATGCAGGGTTCTACAGTATCAAATTTATGTTACATAACAATCTGTATTAGTGTATTCCATTTAATATTATCTGCAGTAGTAGAGAAATTATTCACTATTCATCAGTGATGAAAACAGCTTGATTCATATAATTTTTTCCTTTGAAGTAATTTGTCTATTTTTCCTTCTTATAAATGCATTTACGTTTTCTTTATGTAATTTGTATGGTATTTTTAACTTTGTGGCAGTTTACTTTTTCTCTTTCATTCTTGTAGTTTACTCTTTCATTCTTTTTAACATCAGTACTTTATAATTTTTAAATTACTAAGTATTTGGCATTTTTATTAATGAATGTTTATCATGAAAAGAGTTTTTCATAATTAAACTAAATAGGTTGTTGTATTTTTATTATTTTTATTTTAGGTTTTTAATTTTTGGTTGGAGTATTTTGTTGCAGCCTCATCTGATGATGTAGCTGATGATATTCGTTTTCCTGTAAGTGATACTTTTAGATGCTCTGTTCTACATAAAATAAATCATAAATGATTATATTTTAATTTATTAATTGGTCAGCTGTTATAATTGTTTGTATCATTTGTATTTTTTATTATTATTGAATGCTGCTGTCAAGAAACTTAAGCAGTTAACTTTGTCATATTTATATATTATGTATACTGTGTACCAGGAGCGTAGCCAAGGGGGGGGGGTTGGGAGGTCATAACCCCCCCCCCATATGAGGAATTTTTTGCCATACAAAATATATATTCTTCACTCCTTTATCACACACATGTATGCATATATGCGAGTTGCAGTAGCCGTAACCCTCCCATGAAAAATTTCTGGCTATGCCCCTGCTGCGTACTCTTAAATCAAAATAATCAGAAATTTTAGAACATTGAATGCATTGCAAAACATCTGTAACCTGGACTTCTGTGGCGTGAAAAATCTTTACTTTGGTCCTTTTGATTTTAATTTTCCTGCTTTATTTTTGCTGTCAATAAACTATTAGTGGCACATCACACAAACTGAAAATCATTTGCAATTTTATGTTCCATTATTAAAATAACACAATATCCATTGCAAAGATGATTGAAATACTTAAAATTATTACGTAATAAATTATATAAAGCGAATTAGGAAAAGAATTTAAAATGGAAATGAAGTGTCATGAATAGTAAAAGAAATGTTTTCAACTTCTGTGGACAGTGCTTTGTCTTAGGAGAAAATGACATATCAGGAAGCTACAAGTAGTGGAAAAATAAAAAAATTCTGATATAAAAAAAATAATGATAAAAAGAATGCTGATTTTTCACAGATCTAAAATAAATTATTTCCAGCACTGTTGACTCATTTGGATCAAGAGGGAACTGGCCATTATACTTATTCCAGAAGTTTCTCCCTTTGTAATAAAAGCTTTATTTTTTTCTCATCTCACATTACAGTTTTGTTTCATAAAGTTCCTTTAATGAAAAAAGAAAATATAGAGATTTAATGTATTTTTTGTATTTTATCAATGTTGTTACTTTATGTATTCACGTAAAGTTTTCTTGATAATGTGCTAAGGGTATCCTGCTTTGTGACACTAATAAAAAATTTAAATTGATTTCTTTACAAGTAATTGGCTATTGATGTATGGAATGAATTGAATGAGTTGAATTGGTCATTAAGAATAAACAGAATGTCTAATTCGGTTCTTGAATTATGTCAGGAAATTAATGGATCTTAATTGTCTATATTAGAAATCAGTAAATAAATAAAGTAATTGCTTACCTTTCATTGATTCTTTATACTTCAAATCTATGTCAGAAACCCGAAGAATGAGCTTTGAAGAATAGGATGACTTGTTTCAAAAGATGGTTTAAATTTGATTGAAGTCGACACAGAAAGAAGTGAATAATGAATTTAATTATAATATCTATTAGTAAGAGATCATGACTAATTGGGGCTTAACAAACTTTTGTATTTTTGAATATGAATACACAATTAATGGATACAATTACAATATTCTCGAATCAAAACAAAACAAGTCGGCTTCCTATCCTCGAAGCAGATTGCTTTCTTTAGAATAGTTCGAATGTTCTGCGAGGTGCTGCCATCTGTCGATAGCTTTAGTTAATTTTCTGGAATATCTAACAATTGAACAGACATTTAAAGTTAATTGAAAATAAGATCTTTATTTGAAGCTGTTAACTATTATTTACAATGTTTTGCTGTATGGGATAGCAAAGGTAAAATTATATTTTGTCTTCTGTCTATCTTCAATCAAATGAAAACTGTGGCTATTTTATGAGAGGGAAGTTTTAGGATAATAATTAACAGTTTAGAATTATAATTATCTTCTCTTACAAAATAGCCACAATCAGATCTTATTTTCAACGAGCTCTAAATATCTGTTCAAATAACCAGTTACTTGAAAAAGAAGTCAATTTTATTTTTGGTTTGTGTCACAATGCAGGATACCCTTGCTACATTATCAAGAAAACTTTAAATGAACACATAAAGAAACATAACAATATTGAAGATAGACAAAAGACAAAATATAATTTTATAGTTAACAGCTTTAAATAAATACCTTAAAATTCTAATAAAACCCAGTCTATGCTGACTAACCTTTCTATGCTGAAATCTTAAAACATTTTAAAACTTATTCTTTCTGATAAAGATTTAAAAGATCCTCAAGGAACCCCTGGAATTTACAAAATCAGTCTTTTTTAAGAAACCCAGGAAACCCACAGCTGCATATGTGTGACAAAGTGAAAAATTAAAAAAAAAGTATGAATGACCTTAAATTTAATAAACTTAGTACTTCTCTCCCCCACTTAGCTCAGAAATTCAAAATAGACAGCGACTTAAAAAAAAATCAAAACCCCCTCAATTATAACAATAGAACCTATGCTCTTTGTTGTGAATCAGTGGAGATCTTGACGCCAGATGGCACCACTAATGATGTGCTGCATGCATCCTTTGGAATACCCTCCTCACATTGAAAGAAGTGGAAAGAAGGAAGACAGTTTCAACTGATGATGTCCATGGCAGTGGGCTGAAGCATGTTTTTAAAAAGTTTTTAATGATAAAGACCTTTTAGGTGTTTTAACTGATGTTTTAGGACTGTACTTTTTAGTCTTTATTTTAGAGTCTTATTCTTTTCAAATCCAATAGAAAGTTCTTCAGTAAGAAATTAAAAATTTCAATGAAATAAATGGTATAAATAGTCACTAAGACTTGTATCTTTCCTTAATCGTTCTCCAGTTCTGCTAATTCTATTTCCTCCATAGGACCTCTATTAATGCCAACTCTATTTCCTCCATTTCCTCCTTTGACTTTTCATAAAAAAATTTCCAGCTTACTTTGTGAACTCTCAATATTGAGTTCTCTTTTTCCTGCTTAAAAAAAGAAAAATCCTCCATCTAAGCACTTTATGCATATCCTATGTTTATATATATTGTCATTAAAGCTCTTCTCTGACAGAAGACCATTTTATTATATAATGGAAGGAAAGCATTTGCAAAAGAGGGGGGGGGGGAATCTGAGATGGATGAAACCCCACAAAAATGTTACATAGATAAAGTTTGTAGTCTTCAAAAATTTCTGAAGTCATGTCCTCTCTATTAATGCAATGGGTGATGAAATTTGCTGATAACCTATCCAACATGGCTTTAAGACGAAGTGCATTGATGATGGAGAACATTGAAACTAAGAAGATGGAGTACATCTACACTGCAAAAATAATGCTTTGGATTTGATTCACTGCCACTATGGTTCAAAGGTTTTTGTGAATGTTTTGATGCAGGAATTGCCTGACTGCTGCAAAGACCTGATTTAATGTAATTGGACTTCTTGTAAAGGATAGCTCTAGAATTACGTATGCCTGGATCATCTACAAGCACTTCCCAAACTTGAGTATGCTGGCAAAGCTAAAATTGCAAGAATCTCACAGCAATTCTCACAGGAACATGTTTCTGTTAGTCCTCATAGAGCAGTGTATCACATATATCCAGTACTTTGTAACAGAGAATGACCAGCACTTCAACCCATGGTTACTTTTATCATAACCTACCTGTGTCCTGATTTTGATCTCTTCAGGTATCACTAACTCTCTTTATAGCTTCTATTTTGTAACTACCCTCTAAAACACCTGATAGTCCATAGTGAAATTTTTAACTCAACATGCAGATACAATTTTAAATCTGTGATGATTAATGCTATTAAATGATATTAGAAACCCTTTTTGAAAAATATCTTTTTGCAGGTCCTAATTTTAGATCCTGGAAAAGTTTATATGCCCAGCTATGTTACTGCTAATATGGGAGCTGAAGAAAAGTCTGTTCATATTGTGAATCTGTGTCTTGAAGCTTTGAAAGAACAATGTCGTAAATTGCATGAATGGGTTTTCCCAGCTTCATCTTTGAAAAGTGTTAGGTAAGTTCTATATTAAGTATTCTAGTTTTTAGACAAAAATATATTTGTATATAGTTACTTATCTGAACTGCTTAGATTGTATGGTGGTTGGTGCTTTTTGCTTTTAAGCCAGACGCTGGGGCTTGATTCTCAAACAAGGGTTTGATATTTATCAGCCTTTCCTTTATTGACAAGATGTTCCTTTAATAAAAATCAACAATCTTTCCATTCTTCTTTTGATAAGCTATGTAGTATGTATCATTATTAGAATTTTCATCCTCAGGTGATGAATAATCATTGCTTTGCTCCTTTCCTTAATCTGGTTCCATACTTGAAGACCGCCTTAACAATTAGTATCAGATTGGTCTCCCAAATCTTCTTTTGAATCATCGTCTAACAATATTCTATCAATCTCCTTTACATCATTGATGTTATTCAAATCAAAGGTTGTCATTTTCAAATCCATTCTAGGATACAATTCAGAAAGAAAGTGAATTTAGTCTTACTGTGCCTAGTGAGTGATTATAATATTTCCTGCTTTTACTATAAGGGTGGATCAAATGAAAATGGAACAGTGATCATAATTTGTGTGAGTGCAAAAAACTGTGTTTAGAGATTGAGTGGGAGGTGAAAGAAGAGAAACCTTATTGAAGAATGGGCTTGCCCCCTTTTTAAGCATGCCCAACCACATGATATAAGTTGGTGGTCAGCCAGGTGTGTTGCCCCGGGAGAGGGCCAAAATCATATTGATGTCTTTTCCTTGATTTTCTGGACCGTCGTCAACAATCGACAGTGTTGACTATAATTTCTTTACTCTAAGCTTATTATGAGTATTGCACTACCCTTGCTTGTGTTGCAATCAAAACCATGCTTTCTGGCCTTTTGTCTTCTTGTGTAGTTTTGTTCACGACAAAGCATGGATCACATACGGCTACTCGCACACTCAGCATGCTGGAACAGTTTTGATGGAGTGTGTTGAAATACCCACCGTACAGCTCTGGTCTTTCACCATATGATTTTCACATCTTTGGTCCTCTAAAAAAGACATAGAAGGGTTGACGTTTTCACTTGGTCAGTGAAGTCATGGATAATGTTTGAAACTGGTTACAATTTCAGCTAAACTCTTTCTAAGAACGAGGTATTCGCTGCTTGGTATAACAGTGGGACAAGTGCTTCTGTAATTTTGATGATTACATTTGAAAATAAATAATACCTTTTAATTTTGTGGCTGCTGTCTCATTTTCATTTGATCCACCCTCATACTTTGCCTGAACTATTTATAGAGAAAACACAGTGAACTGTGGACTGGAAATAACAGTGAATTTAATTAAAAATTGTAAATTAGATGGCATTTGAACTGTAATGTGAAAGAAGAATTTCTCCCCCTTATGTGTAAAACCTTTTGTTTTTAACGCCATCCATTATGAGGGATTTCTTTTATTGGTTGAATAGATACTAATATTTTTTTATGTTTGTGGCAATTAAAGATATTTTTTAATTTTTAAAATCTATCATTGTTTTTCAACATTCTCATAGTTTCTCTTAATTATTACATTTTACACAGGGACCGCAGTGCTCCTTTTTTTCCTGTTTTTCCTTTTTTTTTCAATTGGCTCCTTTTTTCCTATTTTTTTTTCTTTAAATACAGTTTCCCCTCCTATTTTCAGCCTTTTCTTCCTTTTCCCCTCTTGCTTTCCCACAGTTCTCTTTCGACTTTTTTTTTTTTTTTTTTCCCTTCTTTTGGAATGACGGCGCCGATAGTGCGGCCAGTGATTGGCTATTCTTATCTATTGAGGCTATTAGGAACGAGTCCAAAGAATATAAATATCACTCGGGTGAAGAAGTCCAGCTCCCATAGGGATAATGTAAGAGCAGAAACGCGCACATACGCAGCATTGGCGGAAACCGTGGTGGTAAAAAGAAACAACTTTACAGGGCTCAAATGCTGATCCGAAACTATTTGAGTTTAGCGTGCCTCAATACTAGGCACGCTAAACTCTATAGGCTACTATATAGGCACGCTATTAGAGTTAGCTGGGAGTTATTTCCCCCCTTTCTTTAACGAAGAAATGCCGTTTAAAATTCTTCCAATCAGATAATGTAGACGGACGCGGATACATTCTAAGGTCTTGCAGATAGTTTTCCAGTAATTCCAAGTTTTTTTTTTTTTTAAATGGATAGTTACATAAATCTTTTTTAAGTCACTATAAGCCAAGCAGAGCTCATTCTAGGCGGGGTCAGCCGGCCGCTGCGCCGATGATTAAAAATTAGACATCTTCTTTTGCCCATGAAGTTTTTTTTTTTTTTAAATATCTACGGAAGCTTAGTTATCCCTTTTATTTGTTCTCTTATTTGGTGGGGAGGAATTTACACAACTTTTATGCTAATAGAACTCCCCTCCCCACCGTACCGATTGGCCGCAGCCAATGCACGCCCGTCTCTGTGGTGAAAAGGGGGATGGAAATCAACCGTGTAAAAATTCATTCATCTACAATTTTTTTTATTAATGGACCGATTTGTTTGGAATTTTGGGAATTACTTTTAAATGCAAAAATTGATTCAGAGTCCAAATTTTAAAAAGACAT
Source organism: Cheiracanthium punctorium (assembly GCA_038373885.1). Lineage (NCBI taxonomy): Eukaryota > Metazoa > Arthropoda > Arachnida > Araneae > Cheiracanthiidae > Cheiracanthium > Cheiracanthium punctorium. The sequence goes on from JAWZYV010000488.1 coordinate 770,469, forward strand.
CTTAATTTGAACAAAAGTTAGAAATTTATTGTCAGAACTTTTTTTTTTTTTTTCTTTTTTTCTTTTTTTTTTTTTGGGTTTTCTTTCCGAGCTAGACTGGGGGAGAAAGATGGGGTTGAGGTTCTTATCTCTTTTCAGGCTGTTTCAATACTGCCACTTATATAGGTGACCAGTGAGATTGTTAAAATCAACAAAATAACACTTATAATGGCTGCAGATAATCCTGAAAAAAATTTTAGCTATTGTTGTCCATTTTCAAAAAAATTAATAAATTACTGGAATTTGTAGTGGAATATGTATTGAATAACTGGAATAGATATTTATACCATTATATGGTAATTTTGAACAGAAGTGTTATTACTAATTTCATGCATTAACTATATTTTAATTTTTTGTACTATTGGATTAATTTTTACAAAGACAAGTGAATGATGAAAAATTGTTTTTAGAAATGTAATAACTTGAAAACTGTAAAAAAATTAATAAAAATGAAAATTTAGGTTTAGAACAACATAACTTTATTAAGTGTTTCTTAATTTAGTTAAACTTTTATTGATGATTCTTAACAAGGTGATCAAATAAATAGTTTATTAAAATGTGCTTCTTATGCAAAATGCTTACTTAATTAAGCATTTTCTTGTCTGTTAAGTATGTTTGGGTGATTATTTTTGTTATAAAAAGAAAATAATCTTTTAAAGAAATATTCTTATTAATTAACTATTTATAATTTATTTTAATAAGTTAATTAACAAAGTTACTTAAAATGTAATTCATTTACATTACGGGCAATTCCATGGTGTCGGACGTAAAAAATAAACAAAAATTTCTCAGATAAGTTCATTTATAAAATGTAAATTTATTTAATATAATTAAATTTGCATATATATGATACTCAGCTCATCATACTTAATCAAAAAACATATCAATTAAAATAAAAAAGATTTTCAAGTTAAATTTAAATGGTTTTAATGCTTGGTGTCGGACGTAAACACTGTTTATACGTCCGACACCAAGTATTAAAACCATTTAAATTTAACTTGAAAATCTTTTTTATTTTAATTGATATGTTTTTTGATTAAGTATGATGAGCTGAGTATCATATATATGCAAATTTAATTATATTAAGTTCATTTATAAAATGTAAATTTATTTATCTGAGAAATTTTTTGTTCATTTTTTACGTCCAACACCATGGAATTGCCCTTACTTAGCTTTATCAACTTAATTAATTTTATCAAATTTTTAATAAAGACTAGTAATAAATTTATTAATAAAGATTACTAATTAATTATTATTATTCAATAAAGCATTGGTTTACTCAATTTTTTTAGGGGATTTTTGCAAATTAGAATTAGGATATGTACTGCCCTTTTTAAGAAACACAATGCCCTTTTAAAATAATGATGCCCTTTTTTAAAACCTTTGCACCCTGCCTTTTTTTCTACTTAGAATGAGCTCTGAGCCCAAGCATGTTGCACTGATGTGTGCGCATATGCATATACACATGTTTATATACTCATTATGTATTTAGTTATCACGAACTATTATGAGTATGCAGATAATTTTGGATTATGTGCGCAGATAGTTTTTTCTTTTATCTGACTATGTTTCCAATTATAAAATGGGGTAACAATCGGCTAAACAATATTGGTGTAATTAAAGTTTGACCATTGTTAAAGTTTACACTTATGGGAAAAAATTTATTTATGAAACTTAATTTATTTTAATTATCATTTTGCTATGGGAATCGCTGCTTGTTTTAAATATAAATTCAGGAAACAATTGATGAAATAATATTGAATATTGGTTTAATCCAGTTGTTTGAATTAACACTTTTGGGGGAAATTTTAACTTGGAGCAAGGGTTGCTTTTATTATTATTTTGTAATGAGAATCGCTGTCACAGATTGAGGAAAATGATGCAAAGAAATCGCGAATGGGCATGCAGGCATTTTTAGTAAATTTTTGTAAATTACTGAAACAATCTTTGCCTATAAATTATTCATTTTTGAAAGATCTGGATCAGCTGCATCCGGCTCTCAGATCCTCTCAGAATGACAGAGCCATTCAAAGCTTATGTGTTTGTCTAGCAATGTTAAATTTGTCTAATAAAATTGTAGATAAAATAGTTTTGGAATACCAAGCTTACAGATTAGATGACGAAGTTGATCTAATTGTAAAAAGCTTTAATGAATGTACTGATGATAAGACAGCCAATTGACGGGTACTGGAAAGAAGTTTTCAGTCTTGTTGATAAGATGAACGGAAAAGAAAAGTTCTGATGTTGAAAGAGGTTTTTCTGTAAATCGCAGCATTCTATCTTATGAATGATATAATCTCACAGAGGCTGCAATTATTGGAATTCGACAAGTTAAAGATACCATTAGGAGAAATGGTACCATTAGTAATATTGCAATTACAAAACAGCTACTTAATGCTGTGACTAAAGCATATGCTGTTTATTCACAAGAAAAAGTGATAAATAAAGCAACTGAAGACATGAAAAAGAAAAAAAGAAGCCAGTGAAGTAAAAAGGAGAAAAGAAAAGAATGAAAAAAAAAAAAAAAAAACAGAAAATTGATGAGAAAGTAAAAGGTCTGCACTGCAGGAAGATCTCCAAGCAGTCCAGACATACCTTAAAGAAAGCAATACGAAATTACAGGATGCAATTAAATAAACAATAATCCGAACATGAAGATCGCTGCTACAGCAATTGAAATAGCAACACAAAGAGTTAAAAGTATTACAAAAGAACTAAAAGAAGCTGAAGCTGATAGAAAAATCTTGTAGACGAGACTTTACTTGTGACAACTGTATCAATTACTATTTGTGATTTTATGTTTAAAAAGATACAAGTTAATGGAATTTAAATATTAATTAAAAATTCTCGATAATTAATTTAACAAGAGCTTCATTTTTTAATTGAGTGTCTTGGAAAAACATAACTAAGTAGCAATAGATGTAAACTTATTTATTGTTAGCAATTAAAGAAAATAACTGACAGAAAGTTTGTTCTTAATAGTTTCTTTTCAATAATAAAACAAAAAGTCTTTTGAATGAAAAAGTAAGTCTTTTGTACTATTATTGTCAAGTCTCTTGAACTTGACAATAATAGTACAAATCGTTACATTCTTATTAATAAAGAGTACCCAGTATTTCTTAAAATTTCTTTAGAAAAGATTCACAGTTAAAATTTTTAATTATGTAGTTTGTTTCGCACGTATTTATAGATAGATTGATCTCCCAAAGAACAGTAAAAAGCTCTTTTTTTTTCTTTTTCTCTCCTTTTTTTCCTATTTTTTTTCCAAAATTTTTGCTTCTAACCCTGATTTTACATTTTTAATAGTATTATTTTAAATATCATTATTGTTGTATGTTTAATTAGCCAAAAACAGTTAAATTGAGATTTCTGAAGATTCTGAGATTTCTGATTTCTGAGATTTACATTTTAATCCTAATTAATTTGATTACTGGGTCGTTCTAATTTTACTGATGTTATATGGCAAATTAAACCAACATAAATATTTTGGAATCATGAGTGAATCAGCAAATGATAGTCTGGTTGATGTTGTGTATTATGGCCTGAAATGACGGATAATATCAGAGAATTTCCAAATGGTAGTTTGATAGCCACCTTATTAGTAATTTTAATCTGATACACTTTTATTTACATTTATTCTCTTTTTGTTTTGAATGAAGTAATATTCTTTTTCCTTTTTAAATTTCTTAATCTAAACACATGAAAACAAACTAAATGTATTTTTCTTTTAAATTTTTAGCCTCTACAAAAGAGATGAGCGATGTCTTTTTCTTTATGTACATAAAAATTCAGATGACTTTCAAATATTTTTCCCATCTGAATGTATGAGGCAACGATTTTACGATTTACTTTTGGAAATGACTGCTGATCAAGATGGTTTGATCACCACTGATTTTAATACTGATATCAACACCGGTGTCATTAAGGTAAATAATATAAATATATTTTAAACTTTACTTTTTTAATGCATGCAAAATGTCAATGATTATTAGAAATTCCATGTATAACATAAGTTTAATTAAAATGTATCCCATAAGTATTAAAGAACGCTTGTATGATTACATATTTATATTTTATTTATTTCCCTATTAGTTAAAGCTATTTGAATTCAAAGTATATATTAGTTTACACAGAGATGCCAACTACTACGGATTCTCCGTAGTTTCTACGGAATTTTTTTTTTGAAAATTTGATTTAATACGGACTACGGAGAAAGTGCATTCTTTATGGAAATTTAAATATAATTGGATTTATTCTACAGCATTTTTAAACTACGTTCTTTTAATGATCTTTAAAAAAATAAAGAAAGAAAACACTAAAAGTTATTGCACAATACGCAAAGCCTAAAACAAACAATTATCAAATGCAATTTGCTCCGAATTAGTAATCAGCACCGGTCTGCACTTCATGTGCGTCTTTCTTCTTTCCACCCCACCCTTTCACTCGCATCTCTCTTCTTCCCCACTCCCCTCCCTCTCTCACGTTTTACTTTTTTCTGTTTTTGGTTTCAGGCCGTGCCAATTGCGGAGGCTCAGTGGTAGACTCAATTCTAACGTGTTTGTTTCTGTCGGAGCGTATTTTTATTAGTTACCTCGCTTTCGTCAGGAATGTGATAGAATTTTAATCTCTGCATAGTGCTGTGTAGTGTCTATATATAATTTATAATTATTTGAATGTTTATATGAAATTCGAAGAATTATTCATCCGCTATGAGTTGCAGTAAATGCAAGGGGTGTATTTAATTTTGTTTAATAGAGTGTATTTAATTTTGTTTTATTATTATTATTTTGAGGGGGGAGGGGTTGAAAAAAAAAGAGCCTTTTGCGACTGACTACTGACAAACATCAAAAACTACTGAAAATTTTCTCAATTACTACTGAAAAGTCTCATTGAGGGTTTGGAATCTCTGTGTACAGTTTCAAATGAAAATAGTTATTTGAATATCTTTAGTAAGCAGGCATAGTTTAATCAAAAAATCTTGTATCCACATAAAATAAAGGTTTTCATTTATTTATTTTTACATCACCTCAAATTTCTACTCTGTTATTTGTATATATTTAAGGGGAACTTTTAAATGCTTTTATATTCTCTAAAGTGTCAATCAATATTTAGAAGAAGAAAGAAAATATGAATTAAGAAAGGAAAGTAATCATTTTGCTGTCTTTGCCTGAATTTTTTTTGTGTATTCTGTTAAAATAACACAAGTTACTCATGTAATTGGACTTGAAAATAACAATATAATAATAATTAAAATAATCTTTTCATAAAGTAAGTGAGAGATACTAACTACTATTGTAATTGCATTCAATTCAAGTATTAAAAAAAATCACAAAATATTGTCTCTGTAATCTTGTGAAATTTTCTGTAAATAATTTAAATATTAACTTTTATAGTAATTTTCTCTTCACAAGTTTAGTCTTATTTCATTAAATACCAATGTTTTCCCCACTGTTTGTTCTGTCAGTTCTATATTTTTGTTTCATAAATTTTGCTCAGATGTATTATCAAGTCAATCAAATACATGTGAATATGTCTACGTAATATTAAAAATAAAAATTGAATCTTATAGCTAAAGAACTGACAGTTTACATCAGTGACCACAAAAAGTAGTCTTTTGCATTTTTTTAATGAATAGATTACTCTTAAAAACATAAAAATTTAAAGCCTAAAAGTTTAAATTGTGATATAGTAAATTGCACATGCCATGGCTTTGCCTTGTATTATACTAAATTTATAGTATAATTTATTTTAGTATGAATATGAGCTTGATGACCAGAAAAGGCAAATTGTCTTGGGAAAAGGCACATATGGTGTTGTTTATGCAGCAAGAGATTTGACCACACAAGTACAAATTGCTATTAAAGAAATTCCCGTAAAAGATATTGGGTATGTACTTGTATTTTTAAAGTTAATAATTTCTTTCATGTCCACAAGTTAAATCTAAATGAATGCATTTAAATTACTTAAATGAGAATTTGATTTTTTGAAATACCAGTAAGTTTGATCTTAGTTGTGAATAGTCAAACATATAAATTCTGAATGTATATTTTCATGAAAATGACATCCTCTTGCAGATCAAAAATAAAATCATGTAGGGGAGAGGGGGACACATATGAACATAGTGCTTTATACTAAGATAATTTTAAATAAAAAATCTTGAAAAATTCTCTATAAATGGCAGTATCAGTCCTATTTCTCTGCCCAATTTTCAAAGCAATAAGTCATTTCGTTTTTCCATAATGACAAGTTCTTTGCTTTATCAGATGTATATAATTTTATCACACAGTTCTTCAAGTGAAAACATAGTCTAATTTAACTTAGAAGATAAAGTTAATTATTGCAGAATATTATATAAACATTCAAGTAACTTTATGACAATTTTTAATTTTTTTACTCAATTAAGAATTTTTTATTTTCACAAGTTAGGCCTAAAGGCAGATGATGAGGCACTTGTGAACAATACATCTGGGGCACATGTGAACAGTTCACATGTTCCCCTCCATGAACAATATTCTTATGTTCATGGTATTTATGCTTTCCTCAGAAAGCATTTAAAGAACTGTTTTTAAAAAGAGCCCTTCCGAAAGTTTAAGCCTGGTACACCCTACACGATGGATGACAGCAAGTAATTTTCTGGAAACTATGAAACATTTCCAACAATTTTGTCATTGCAAGAAAGAAAACATTGTTTAGTTACTTCTTGATAATCATTAGTGCCATGCAAGTCTGGAAGTAATCTTATTCTGTCATGAAAAAGGAATAGTAATATTTTCCTTCTCTTCCCATTATTCACATGTTACAGCCACTAGATCTAAATGTTTATGATCCCTTCAAAGCAGCTCTAAAAATTACATTTAATGACTGGCTAACAACTAATGCAGGAAAAAGAATTTCAATTCATGAAATTCCTGAACTCTCTACTACAACATATTATGAAGCTTTTACTATTCGAAACATTAACGATTAGATTTTTCCTCTTCTAAATATTATGATTCTTTCATTTTTTAAAAAATCTTTTTCATATGTGCCCCCCCCCCCATAGGGGCACTTGTGAACGAATGATGTCATTTTTGAAAAATAAAATAAAGAAATATTTTACAAAAAATTCAATAAGAAAAGGCTATTTAAACTTATGGACAATTTTGTTCTAGGAAATTGGTGATACTGTTTGAAAAAATAAAGAAATAAAAAAGTGGTCACATGAGCCCCCCTCTCCCCTAAATAAATATTACAAAATTTTTATATTTATTTGACAATTTTTTTGAATGCATATAAAATCCAAGCTGAATATAACTATGGTATTCAAGAACCATAGTCGTATATAATAAAGCAGCAATAAAAGAATCAGGTTTATATGGTGTAATATTCATCAACTTTTTGTCCAGTTACATCCTACAGTAATGAACTAAGAGATTTTGCCAAAAGCCTATAATAAAGAGCTGGAAATAATAAATAAAAGCTGGTAAAGTAATTTAAATATAAGCTATATAAAATTCTAAATGAAATGAAATAAATATAGTTAGGAGAGAAAATTATAAAATAAAGATTGTTAGGAGTGAAAATTAAATTCAGGCATCTAGACTGTAAAATAGACAATTAAAATCATGACAACTGCCTGAAAATATTGAGTTTTCTTTAACTCATTTTGTTAGACATTGTTGCTATGAAGGCAGAACAGTATTCTGAACATGAGAAAGTTTATCACTAAGGCTATCCTACTGTATAGTTACAATGATCTCTGACTCTGTAACAATTCCGGTTCAATCACTCGAAGATAAAACTTATACCATCATTACTCCAAAAAATTAAAAAAAAGTTAAGCACGCAAAACATAATAAAATCTACACCATTTGTGTGATCCACTTGAAATTTTTCATAATTATGTATAAAAACATAGAGAACAATCTTTGCTGCTTTAAAAATCTGAAAATTCACCCTTTTCCTAATTTTGAAACAATTTTTTATTTTCGAGAGTAAAAAAAGCTAATCATTTGTATGACAAAATTATCTGCCGTAGTCAACATTGACACGATATTGAAGTCACGATTATCAGGCTTTGAAAGGAAAATTGCGATTTCAATTCGTTTAAAATAGTTTTTCCAGATTATACAGTTTAAATTTTCTTTTTTGGCAAATAAAAGGATTTCCTCTGCATGAAGCATTAAAATAAGAGGGACTGTTCCCACAAAACAAAATCATTCAAATGTGAAAGGTTTCCACATGTTTCCAGAAGAGCATAAAATTCAATTTTGGTATATGATAAAAAATGAATATGAAGTTATTTATTTTACAGTGACTTAAATATATTGAGTGTAGACATAGTTTTGCCAAATGTTTTTTCTATCACCCACTGTATTTGCCTCCACAATGGGCTTTATTGTCTAGTATTTAATATCCTTGGTGTCTTATTAAATGCTCAGAAATGAGGCCTCCTCAAAAATAGTATTGACTTTAAATTTCATCCTCTTGAACTTCATATCTTCTGTATGACACATTTGCTGACATTTGTTTTGTCTACATGTAAGTACAGATGGTTCTAGTGCTATAGCTAGATAAAGGGCTTGTAAATAATTAAAAATCAACTCCAATTCATCAACAAAATCATAAATGAAATATATCACTTTTTTTTTCCATTTTAAAATTAACTGTATGAAATACCATCTTATAAAAATGCTAGTGTTAAAGGAAAATTAATAAGTTTTCTATAAAACATGCAGAACCATAGTGAAGTATAAAATGTGCTTTATTTATTTACAGTAAAATAGTTGCCAACCTTCATGATATAATTTCTATCAGTGGGGTATGTAGATTATCAGTGATTTTTAAGATTTAATAAATAGGAGGAAGTCAATTCATTCTTGAATAAGATGTCCTGTAGTTATTAGTTAAGGCATTGGACTCGTAACTGGAAGGTTGTGGGTTCGATACTGGCATACCATTAAAGACCACCATGTATATGCGGCGTACATACATGTTAAATCCTCTCAGTGGTCGCTAGCAGTTTCCAAGTGGTGCCAATATTCAGAAGTCCCCACCTTCTGATGAGGTTCCATATTGTGGCGGCAAAATTCCGGAAAGGACTTATATGTAGCTCTAAGCTACACATTCAGTGATGCGAGCTGTCCTCTCCTGGCAAATAAATAAATACTTGTATCTAATTTTAAAAACTCATTATGTTGAAAAGAATTGTTAAACAATAAAGATATAGAAATATCAGATTCTGTAAATACACTAAAATACTCAGTTTTACTGTAAATGAAATACTGTAATTACTTCATTAAAATAAGTACAGTGATATTAATGAAATCTTTTACTAACTTATTTGTAACTTTTTGTGTCAGGATACAAATAAGTATTTTTGAAACTAACTTATTTGTGTCTATTTAATTGACTGTTTATCTGTTTTTAGGTAAAACTTTTTTTACATAATATGTTTTTAGTTTTAATGAATTTTATTTTTCTCATATTACCTATTTAGGGTTGTTCAACCGTTACATGAAGAAATTAAACTTCATTCAGAACTAAGGCACAGGAACATTGTTCAATATTTAGGTTCTGCTAGTGAAGATGGATACTTCAAAATTTTTATGGAACGGGTGCCTGGAGGTATATTATTTAATATACATTTGACCTTTTCCTACTGTAGTTTAATTTAATTACATGTGTATAGTATTAATAGCTTGTCTTGTAATTCAGAAATTTGTTGTCAACTTTGTTCAGGAGTTCCCTCTTAACAGACAATCTTATAATTGAAGTATATTTCTTTAGTGGGTTAAGAAAAAAGTATAAATTCTTTTGATTTCATTTAATATTCTTAGCATGGTATTATGAATAGGGCTGGACAATATCAGAATTTTAATCAGATAATATACAACATCCTTATATTTTTAATATGTTTCACTGCATTTACTTGCTTGAAAAAATTATAATCAACTGTGCAATCACTACAAATTAACATAAATATACTTACCAACCTGTAGATTGTAAAATGTTTATTTTCTCTGCATTTCTACTGAAAGCAAAACAAATCTACAATGTTTACTGTGATGCTGATTATATATCTTCAACGGCTTTTCTTTCTTTTCTAAACCAATGTAGGTTACTTGATAGGAACAAAAAGTTGTGCCTAAATTCCGATGTAGCTAATATTGCTAATAGTGATTCTCTTTTGCAAAAATTTGAGACTCGGATACTATTCAGCAGTGATTGTAATTAAATACTACTTATATCTGCAGACATTTAATTGTTTTTTCAACAATGCTTGTCATCTGAAAATATGCAAGGAAACACCCCATCCTACTGATATCACTAGAGATGATCAATTATCAGTATACAGGGTGTCTCAAAAAGGTGGTAACTCAGTTTAATTCTTTATCTGTTATTGATAAGCAATCAATGTCAATTGAAAATTTGTTCAAAATAAGGCAGAAAAAAGACTACGTTAACAAAAATTCCTCGTGTTAAGTTTAAAAAAGTGACACTTTTTAAATTTGTATATGATTCCTGTACAAAAAATGTTCAATTAGTAAAATGTGTCCCATACACTAATGAGGTTATGTACAAAATTTGAAAACTATATCCTATAAAGTAAAATGAAGATAAATATATGATAACTTAAACTACTTTTCAATGACTCTCGAAAGGCAAAATTATGTCTGATGATCGCATCTCAGGGGTCGTACAGAAATTATGAAAGAAAATACTCTAGCATATAAGCATTTCTCTAGCGATAAGCATTTACTCTCAAATTCATGTATAGTCCCTGACCATCTTTGTTTTAAGATATCTCGGAGATGTGCTTATCTTATAATTGAAGTATATTTCTTTAGTGGGTTAAGAAAAAAGTATAAATTCTTTTGATTTCATTTAATATTCTTAGCATGGTATTATGAATAGGGCTGGACAATATCAGAATTTTAATCAGATAATATACAACATCCTTATATTTTTAATATGTTTCACTGCATTTACTTGCTTGAAAAAATTATAATCAACTGTGCAATCACTACAAATTAACATAAATATACTTACCAACCTGTAGATTGTAAAATGTTTATTTTCTCTGCATTTCTACTGAAAGCAAAACAAATCTACAATGTTTACTGTGATGCTGATTATATATCTTCAACGGCTTTTCTTTCTTTTCTAAACCAGCTTATCTCGGAAAATGCTTATCGCTAGAGAAATGCATATAAGCATTTCTCTAGCGATAAGCATTTACTCTCAAATTCATGTATAGTCCCTGACCATCTTTGTTTTAAGATATCTCGGAGATGTTTTATGATGAATGGCTCAAAATTTGTACACGTGACCTAATAAGTGTATGGGGCACATTTTATTGGTTGGGAATTTTTGTAGCTTTTGGAAAATTAATTGGTGGAATTTCTTCTTAATGTAGCCTTTTTCCCTACTTTCTTTTGAGCATTTTTTCAATATACATGCCCACTTATCTCTAATAGATAAAACATTAAATAGTGTTACCACCTTTTTGGAACACCCTGTATATTTTTAACATTGAACACATACCTGGTAATAAAAATATTTCGGCTGATTATCTTTCATTTAATTATTTTAAAACCCCATATTGAAATTTGTTAACTGTGAAAATAAAGTTGGCATAACTTTATTTATGCCAAGTGTCATACCTTATGCATATACTGAAATAGCAAAATGTTTAAGCCCAGATTACATCTAAAATTGTGATAAGATCATAGTAATTTGATTTCAAAGTTTCACTATTCTGTTTTTAAGTATGGGTTCTATGAAATGTAAAAGCTGTAGATATACATTACTTGTCCAAGAAACTTTTGAAGTTTTTTTTCTTTTTTATAGGAAGTTTATCTCAACTTTTACAAAGTAGTTGGGGTCCTTTAAAAGATAATGAAGTAGCTATTTCATATTACACTAAACAAATTTTAGAAGGGCTAAAATATTTGGTAAGTAAATGCATGCTTCTAAGCAATTAAGACTAACAACATCTTCGTATCATAGAATCTTTTCATGATTATTATTTGCTAAGACGAAGTATAAATGTATTTGTATTTAAACTAAACAATTAAAAAAAAGGTGGATAAGAAAGAAATGTGTATGCTGTATTTTTTTTCATGTTAATTAATTCAAAGGATTTCTGTTTTACATGTTAAAATATTCACTGAAGAAATACTAATACATATCGAAAAATTTGAGTAAAATCATGGTTATATTTCTTTTTAAATCATATGCCAGACATTGGTTTTAGCACCATTTATCTGGCAGCCCAATAAATTCTAGACACAACAAAATAAGAAAAGCAAGAAAAGCATTGTCAATAAAATAAGAGCGGGAATACAGATGAACACCAGTCATTACGCTAGTGTTACACAAAGGGCAAAGTGGAGAGTTAGCCAGTCTAATATTATATAAAAAAATTCTGCAAGCAGTCATGTCTAATAAGGATCTCAAAGCACGCAATACACACTTCCCTAGGTAAATTGTGGGATATTAGTGTCCAACAAGAGACTCCAGTCTTTATTCCTCAGCCTATAAACATGAAATCTGAAAGTCTTATTTTAGTTTTAAGGATTTGTTTTACTGCACTATGCTCAAAAGGCCAATATGGCTGGGATGAAGCAAAACCCTTCTTTGCCATCTCATTTCCAAAGACTTTGCAGTGAGTAAGGATCTGTTGATCAAACAGATAAGTTTTCCACTTTCAATTAAATCATTAATTGCCAATGGCTATTTAATTGCTTAAAGATCCACTGAGTAGAATTGAAGTAGTGACACTTATTGATGCCTGCAATTCAATAAATATGACAATGGGTATCTTGTTCCTTTCTTTAATTGCCTCCAGGAATAAGGAAACAGTAGCTACCTTTCCATTGAAATTATTACAATGCTCTGCAATAGCCTTATCTGCGGTTAAACCACAGGAATGTACACCAACATTCCAAACTACTTCAACTATAGAGCCATCTGTAAAAATATGTACCCAAGAATCGGAAAGGAATGTCATTAATTGTGGCAAAAGCTATCCTTTTTAGATTTGAATCCATGGAATATTGCTTAGAACATGGAGAAAGCAAATCAAGCTTACTCTTAGCAATTTTAAAATGTCAAAAAATAGGTAATATTCTGGTTTAGTGGTTGTCTCCTATAACAAAGATGCAAACCATAGATATTTTAATTGCCATCAGAAAATTTTTATTTTATTTTAATCTATTGGGGACACCAGATATGTGGGTCAGGAGTAGGGATGCACCAAATATTCGGTTGGTATTCGGTATACTGCCTATTCGGCAGACAAACCGAATATTCGATTCGGCCGAATATTGTAAACAAATTTAAGTATTCACCAATTGGTAAACAAATACATATTTTTTATATCATGAATGAAAGATATAGCATAGTACCATAGTACTAAATTGATTCAAGTTGTTACTTACTAATATCACGTGTGAATAAGCGTTAGAAACCCTTAGAAAGTCCTCCTACCAAGGGACCCCCATCCTTGGCAGATAGCCCTAACATAGCATTTCACAATCACACAAAAAACTAATGTCACAATGAAATTAGTTTTAATGCAAGAGAAAACATTCAGATGTAAAATTTGAATTTTGTTGCTTTTCAGTTTTTCTTAAATCTTATGACACCTTACATTAACCTTGCTATTACGACTGATTTAAATATGAAACAGTAACGAGGAAAAAAAAAACTCATAACATTAAGCGTTCATAAATGTAAAGTCAATTAACTGCTAAATATTTAATAAAATATTCAGGTAAAAAAAATACCAGCATTTCACTAATATTTAAAAAAGTTAATAATATATAAAGGAAACACACTTGGGTATTAAATTTTGCAGCATTTTAATTTTTGAAGTTTTACACCATATGAAATATTGTTTAAGAAAAGACTAATTAAATCAATCATTGCAATCAAAGTTTAATAATGGTTTAATAAGTTTATAAATTTTAACCAAGTATTCGGTATTCGGCCGAATATTCGGTTAGAATTTTAACTGAATATTCGGTATTGTTATTCAGCAAAACATAGTATTGGTGTATCCCTAACAAATTGTTTAAGAAAAGACTAATTAAATCAATCATTGCAATCAAAGTTTAATAATGGTTTAATAAGTTTATAAATTTTAACCAAGTATACAGTATTCGGCCGAATATTCAGTTAGAATTTTAACCAAATATTCGGTATTTGTTATTCGGCAAAATATGGTATTCAGTGCATCCCTAGTTAGGAGTCACCACTACACAAGAGTTAATATATTTTTATAAAAGAAACTGGTAAATAACTGGAACTGTGGACTAAAGATGCAGATGGAAATAGTTAAGGCGTTAGACTAGTTGACGGAAGATTGTGAATTTTATTCCAACCAATCACTGAAGACCACCATGTAAATGTGGTGTACATGCATTCTAACTCTGTGATTCTGAAAAATCCCTGGTGTCCTCCAGGAAGGACACAAGTAACTCTAAAATGACACATTTGGTCATGTGAGCGGTCCTCAACTGGCAAACAAACTAAAACAGTAGCACTCTTTTTATTCTATCAAATTAAGCTTGATATCCTACTGGACTTACTAATAAAATGATAGACTAATGTATTAAACTATTTAAAATTTCTATATTTTAAACTATAAACAACATTTTTATAATGATGCTTATCTTTTGAAAGTAGTTTGAATTTTTTATTATGAATACTTTGAACACCTCCCTGAATATATATACGAGGTGTGTCAAAAAATTTCTGTGAATGGTATTAGAAAAGAAACAAAACAGAAGATACAAATAAATTACCTTTATTGACTTTCAAAGTAATCGCCATTGTACACAACACCCTTTTGACAACGTTCATAAAGCTTCTGAAAACTGTCAGAAAATGCCTCTTTCGGAATCGATCGTAGAACAGATGTCACACGTCCTTGGATGGCCGACTTGTCTGCAAAACGTGGCCCTTTTAGGACCTCCTTCATGCGTGGAAACAGAAAAAAGTCCGCAGGCACCAGATCAGGGAGTACAATGGATGATCGAGAAAGTTACACCACGCTGAGCCAAGAATTGGCGCATGAGGATTGCAGAGTGAGCAGGCGCGTTATCGTGCAGCAGGACCCACTGCACAGTCCTGCTCGTGGCCGAACAAGCCAGATGCATCATCAACTGTTTTAAAACTTCCTCGTAGAATGCGGGGTTCACGGTTTGACCTACAGAAAGGAATCCTGTTGGATGATTCCATCAGGAATTGTTCAGGTATAGAATGATGATTGTCAAAGAAGGCGATCAATATCATCTTGACCTTGGACTTTTGACAGCGATACTTTTTGGGTCGACGGTGAACGCCATTCCATTGATTGTCGCTTGGAATCTGGATTGAACTAGTAGCACCAGGTCTCATCCTCTGTGATGATGGTTTGCAGAAAGTATGGATCCCGATCACACATGGTAATGAAATCTCCAGCGGCTTTCATCCGTTTCGCTTTCTGATCATCTGTCAGCATGTGCAGCACAAATTGGGAACAGATCTTCCTCTTACCCAAATTTTTGCAGATGATGGTGAGAACGTCTCCTTTCTAATGCTCAATTCCTCTGCCATCAATCGTAGAGTCAGTCGCCAATCTCTTGCCAACATGTTTCGTACTCGCTCAATCATGTCTGGTGTTTCTGCTTGTTGACGGTTGACCCGACCGCGGATCATCTTCAGTCATTTCCTTGCCGTCCGGAAAATGTTTGAACCAATCGTAAACACATTTTCTGCTTATGGCTTCCGTCTCGTACACTTGCACCAACATTCCATGTGTCTCCGTAGTCGTTTTTCCCAATTTGTAACAGAACTTGATGTTCACTCGTTGCTCCATTGCAACACTACCTCTCACACTGACTACATTTGACTGCCCGTAGCGGGTTTTCCCATGACAGCCACGAGGCTTCCTGCCAGGTGGCGCTCCTTGACATGTCTCTGGATCATCATATGCAAGCACGTTCGCATAGCACATGTTGCCATTGAGATATCGGACCATTCACCGGACTTTTTAGACACACCTCATATATGTATATATTAGAGTGGTCCTTATTTTACAAGTTAAAGTTATTTTATGCAGCATTCCCTCAGTTGGTTCCTTTATATAAATAATTAATTCCTGCAAAATTCAAAATTAATCGATTAAAAACAACACATGCCCCAAGCAGCTCAAAAATAAGGATGCCCCATAAATTCATAAACATTTCAAACATTCATTAGAAAGGACTAATTATTATTTTCAAGTGCGGTTTTTACTGATGATTTTATTTCTACGAGTTTTATTTTTGTCATCATAAAAAATTTTAGTTCTTAAAATTTGCCAATGGGCTAAAATATATTAAAAATGCACAGATATGTGCATATAAAATTTATTAATTATTTTTTTAAAAGTTATTGGAGTCTGATTATAAATAAATAAATAAATAAATTTGATTAGATTAAATATGATTTTTAAAATATATGTCAGTCTAAAGCACCCCCAGGCAAATTTTGAGCTAAAATTTTTTATGCTGGAAAAAAAAAGAACTCCCTATTGAAATAAAGTCATTAGTAGAAAACACACTTGAAAATAACAAACTTTCATCAAGAACCATACTTGAAATTGCTTCAGCTAGATAAGACCTCTTACATTATTTGTCATTATTAGATGCTGTTCAAGCTATAATACTTGATATAACGGCCGCCAAAACAGGTCGTTTGAATGGTGCTTCACATCTGCTAGAACCGAAGCTGAGCCGTTATGTTTTATACTTTGCTTGTCGTCATCACATATTTTGTGAACGTTCTATGCATAACGATCAACAAGAGGATAACAGTTAAGGAATACAGTAGGGGACCCGAAATCCGGAATGCTCGGGACCGGACCCATTCCGGATTTCGGAATTTTCCGGATTTTGGGATACCGCCTGCGAACTTTACCGATTTCCGGAAGTCTTCCAAGGTAAGCTGTAGCATAGGCCCTTCTGCATTATTTTAGCGTCTATTATGACGTTAATACAGAGCCGGCCCGCGGGGCCTTTCCCTATCATGTCTTATGAGATAGCAAAAAAATGGCCTAGGAGCGGGGCCTTAGGCGATCGCCTACATTCGCACCCCCCTTAGGCCAGCCCTGGTTAATATTAACTGAAACTCTAGTAAATAAAAACTTTAAAAATATGCACACAATTATATATCTCTGATTAAAAAAAAAATGAATGAATGAATGAATAATAGAGTATGTTAAAGATGAAGTAAAATCCATTTAAAAATTCGAAAGCTATGTTATCGAGCCGAGCAAGGATTATTTCAGACGAATGACGATTGCTGTAACTAAATTGGCTTAAAATATACAACTTATATAATCTTAAAATTTTACCTAACATTTTTTCATACATAGTTTCCGATTGAAATAACTCATCCTACACCACAATTCAGCGGGCTACGGAAGGACAGATAGAGCAGTTGCGCAATTTTCAGATCAACTGCCGCCTTTCCTCGGCCCGTTGATTTGCCTAGCAATTTATTACGCAACCCAACCTTTCTTCACACATCTGCAGTTCTTTGAGAAGGGGGGAGGGGAACAGTCATTCAGCAGACCAAATCCCGTTCATCTTTGTTTACATTTAACAGACTAGATGAATCATCAACACTTGAAGCTGCGCGCCTGTGTGTGTGCGTGCGTAAAGGACACATATTTTTCTCCCCATTAAAGCAAGTCATTCTATAATAGCATAGAATCTATTTACGTTACGAGAAATCAAAAATTACCGCACAAGATGTAACAGCAACTCGCCGATTGCAAAGCGAAGAAAGGCGTTGGGTAGATGTGATCGATCATTCTCCTGGTACGTGCCCGCGCCCTCCTTTCCCTGTGCTTCACAGCGATCGACGAAATTCTTCCCAATTTAACAGGTTTCCTTATTTTTACGTATATTCAATTGAAAACGGTCTTTCAAAGAAGAAAATGAGGAATAAAAAGGAAAATAATATCCGTTTATTTATGCTTATAGGGAGGGGGGAAAAATGCAAAGGGGGGAAAAATGCAGAAAAAAAAAGTTCCGGATTTTGGGTCCCCTACTGTAGTATCGAAAGGAACAACAGTTAAGGATAAAAACTTCACTCACTTTCCTCCAAACACTCATGGCAACCAGATATCACACAGAAGGCGGTGGATAGATATGCTTCTTTGATATCAGACTTGAAACTTGAATTTGAAGATTTTAAGAAAAATCGTGTGCTGTGTTCTGCATTTGCATAGCCATCCTCTGTAGACATGAGCCAGGAGAATTACAAGTGGAACATTGTGAAATGTCTTGTGGTACACTTTTTTTTAACAGTAGACTTTGCAAGTGTTTTATCATGCTATTCCTTTCTGGGAAGCATGGGCGGCTCATCCAGACTGAATTCTTGGAGGGGACCATTGAACTATTTACATAGGTCTATACACTGTTCAAAATCCAAATTGAATGGCCTCCTCACTGTAGCCGCCATTGCTGGGAAACGACAATGTTTTCAAAAGTGCAGCACGCTACCTTAAATTAACAATAAAAATTTCTGAAATTTTGGGCCTGCTGCTGAAAAGGTTGGCCATGTATGTTCTGCAAGGAGTTCTTATCGAAGTTACTCAAATAAGTTACTCAAATTAGTGGACCAGGGGTTCCCTTATTTAAAAGATTCAAAAATTTATTTGTTTAGAAATTAAATTAACTCAAGGAGAAGAAAATGCTGTAAAACGTTTTTATCATTTCATAATAAAGTGTTACAGAAAACCATAGTTTTCAGCTACAAATGCAATCGAGGCTCCGATATTCATTTCTTAAAAAGAAACTGGTAGCTTATAAAAAGGATAACAAATCAGCTGCAGATTTAACTGGATTAGTTGCAGATATAGCTTATTAGCTGGTATTTAGCAGACAAATGTGTATCTGTAGCACTATTTTATGACAGAATAAGTCTGGAAGATAGGAAGAATCTTGCTAAAGAAGTGCTGGTTGAAAAAAGCAAATGAATCTGAAGATTTTAGAAAAAAGCTTCAAATTAGAATAGATGATTTCAAATATTTTCTGAATAAAGATCTTCCTGCACAAATTGTCTCAAGTAAATCGACAAAATTTTTTGAAAGTTTCCATATTCCAACAGATTTTTTGAAAATGGATCCTGTAAACTGGCCAAATGAAGACAGTTACGTAAAAGGAAGGGATATTGCAAAATCCCTTCCATTGCAAAGTTATTTATGATACTGCTGAACGAGGTGTAAAATTAATTAAAGAATTTAATTCCAAGTTTACAAAAAAAGATTCTCAAAAACAATTTATTTTACAGACAGTGCAAGTCTACCACAAAAATATCTAACACATAATCTGGAGGCGTTAGGGGCCCCATACAGTTGAGATAGGTAATATATTAGATCTATTCCCTTAATGCAGTGGTTCCCAACCTTTTTTCAATCTCAACCCCTTTTAGATTTTTCAAAACTTTCGCGCCCCCCCCCCCCCCACACACACACACAATCTGCCATTTTTTACCAATAAAAAAAATTAATGAAAAAATACATGAGATTTAAAATTTATATCTTTTTAATACGTACTGATTTTTAATAGGATGACTGAGGCTGAATTTGACCGACAAGTTTGGCTATTCTTGGCTGAATATTGGTCAAGGTCAATCGCATGTCATCTTAGACATCTAATTTATTACTGGCTTTTGTCTTCTGCAAAAGAGTTGAAAATCCAACTTCACACAGATAAGTGTGGATGCAAATGGCGTCAACATTTGACACGAAAAATTATCGGATATGAGCAACGCACAGTACACCAAAATTGAGTTAACGGTTTTTCTTGGTATAAACTTGCGGAGGAGTCATTTTGCAAATTCAGAAATTCACCCTGCACTTCATCAGGAAGATCGGCGACATCTAAAGATGTGTGAAATGGATTTTGCACGATTCAGATTGAAAGGGCTTCAAGGTGGCTACTAATTACACCTTTAAATTAATTGCAATTCCTATTTCCGATTCTTCTGTCTTAATGCATAGGTTCTCAAGCATTAGTTAACACTCCCAGATTCACCGACGTCAGTTTTTGTAGCTTTGATACTAAAGCCCTGACGAGAATAAGGAATTTTTCTTTCCAAAGGAAAAGGGAGAAATGGTGTCTCATGGCAAAGAAACGTAAAAATAGTTTACTATTAATTTCCTATAAAAGCGGTCTGCGGCGACCCCCGAAAAAAGGCATGGCGACCCACTTGGGGGTCGCGAACCCCCGGTTGGGAACCACTGCCTTAATGTTTGTAACTTGTAGAAATTTATAGTTATATAAAATCGTTCATTTTTAGTTTTATTTGATTGCAAAATTAATTTAATAAGTCTTATATGGAAAGATATTCTACATAAAGTGAATATTCAAGAATTTTATATAATTGAAATACTTTCTTAACTTTCAACGTCGATGGGGCATGTGTTCATGTCCAAATGAGATCAAATTTTGCACAATTATTTATTTACGTATTGACACAGATCTAGGGCGTGCTGCAATTTAATTTCCAAAAATTATTTTTTCCCATATAAATAAGGACCACCCTTTCTGTACTCTCATGTTGACACTCATTAAATCCAGAGAAATGCTTATTTTCTTTACATTAACATTTCTGACCATATATACATTTACAGCTTATCCACATGTAAGTTGACCGACCTTTATTTTCACAACCATTAGTCCTAGATGCATACTTCCAATTACAAAAATGGTTAAAATAAGATGCAGAGTGAAAATTCAAAAAATTTGAAGTGAAAGAAAAAAATGGTAAAAAGAGTACATAATCTATACAGCCTCCAGGTCCTTGCATTTCTATTTAGGAAAATTTTGTCCATACAAACACATTGCAAACACAAAGAGTTTGACATTGATATGACCAGTGTTCATGGTGAAATTTGAGTTCAAAATTTTGATGCATAGTGTATGAGATTATAAATGCAAATAGAGATGGGAACATATCCTTGTGTCCGAAGGAGAACAAGCTTTTAGAGTAGGTATGATCGTGACAAAAATGTTGTTCAAGTAGAAAAGAAAGTATATTTCGAACAATACACAAAAACACAGTACACAAGCATGCACAATTTTAATATTAGTATTTTAAATCATAATAAGTAGTGCTTTTTTTTTTTCTTTTTTTTTTTGCAGATAAACTTGAATAAAACTACACAATAGAAATAAACAAATTGTAAAAGATAAATATCTTGTTTCTTACTTTCTCACTAAATTGTCTCTCTAGGACTATAATACATAGATGGATATGGGAGTGAAATGTCTTTTGAACTTTCCTTGGCATTACAGGCGTGATGCTCTAACCACTCATAAAATGCAATTCTGCAAATCTACCCGAGATTTCATTTCCAAATAATTTTCAAAATGAAATTTTGCCTTTTTTGTTGTATTTTATTTTGTGTACCCCCTGAAGATATGTAAATGACAATGTGTGTAAAGTTGTTTTTAAGTCGCTAAATGCCATATTTTCGTATCTCAATGAATATTCATTGTATGGAATTCGAACTTTTTTATGTTTGCAATGCTTTTCATATGGACAATGTTTCCTTAACCATGAATGTAAGGACCTGGGATCTGCATACAAATTTAGATTGTGTACTTTTTTACTGATTTTTTTTTTTTTTAAACTTTAAATATCTTCACTCTATATCTATTTTTGACCAGTTTTGTAATTGGAAGTATGTATCTAGGACTAGCAGCTGTGAAAATAAATGTCAGTCTACTTATATGTGGATAAGCTGTATATCTACAGTCTTTAAATCCATATGAGAGTTGCCTGTTTTATACAGATGTTGATTTCCAGCAGTTGAAATGATTCATGTTATATTGCAGTCATGAAATATGTTATCTATAATTGTTCTGAGTTATTTAATTTTTTTTTTCAACTGTATTTCAGCATGACCAAAAAATTGTACATAGAGACATCAAAGGTGACAATGTCTTGGTGAATACATATTATGGTGTTGTCAAAATATCAGACTTTGGTACTTCAAAACGTCTAGCTGGTATTAATCCTGCAACACAAACATTTGCTGGTATGGAATCAATGATTTATTTTAATTTTATTACAGTAGATTATCTTTATAACGCAAACCTCAAAATGCAAAGTTTTGCATTATATAGAATTTTGCATTACATAGATCATTCACTTATATCATTAAACTTCCCTCATAAACATATTAAAATATAGCTGGAACAATTAAATATAATGCTTAAAAATAATTTTTAAATACAAAATCTACTTTAAAAAAATATACAATTTATTTATTTGATTTGCTTGTTTGCTAAACAAGATTTGATTGTGATTTGTTTTAGAATTTGCAATCTCTCAACAAATACTTTTTTTGCAGCTTGTAACAGTTAATAATTCTACTTCGGTTACACAGTCTTGCATTTTTAGGAATTTAAAATATTGATCTCTTATGGAAATTTCTTCAAATACTGAAAGTTTTTCAACTTTCTCTCCAGCTCAGAATTGTTTTCCTCTGGTTTTGAAACAGAGGAAATTATTTCAGCACTGGTCAAATGATTAACAATTTGTGACTTATCATCAATTTCCAAAAATTCAAAATGTTTTCTTCATGCAGGTTTATAAACTGAGTACTTCCATTTTGTGCACAATGCATTAGTTCAGCAGTTTTGATTTTAACTATTGATGACTTAAATCCAGTTCCAAAATTCAGTTTTAAAATAGTGTTAAATTGAGAAAACTCCTCTCCCCCCCCCTTCTCATAGACTGTTTAACCTTCTGACTCTGTCGATACAACAATTGTACCAAAAAATAAATGTGACTGAAGAACGGTACTGGTACAATTGCGTTACTCAAAACTTCTTTCCCCTCTTGTGTTGGGAAATCCATTCACCCTTCATAGAAGATGGATAAGGAATTTCTGGAGGCGGGAATTTCTTTTCTTATACTCTGGGAGAGTAAGGTGTGTTTGTAGATAATTGACTGGAGAGAAAGTGGTAGTGAATTGACCAGGGTTCTGCATCCACATTTGCAATTTTCTTTGAAGACTTGTGTGGTCAGTAATATCTGCCCCCACCTGCCAAACAAAAGGCGTAAGGCATGCTCTTCAAATCAAAAGTAGGGGAATGAAATCTTACAGATTCTGCCTTTTTCTGGGTCAAAAATGCTCAAGAGTAAGCCGTGGGTGAAAAGGTTAAAAGTACTTTACTGCTAAGTTGAGAGAGAAGCATATCATCGGGCAGAGGAGGGGGAGGACAAGGGGCATGTGCCTCCCCAACTTTGTTTAGAAAATCATTCACTTTAAAACCTTTTTTCTTTCAAAACTTAAAGAACCATAGTTATTTTTACTTTAGAATATACTATGTGCGTCCCCCCCCCCATGCGCACACACACACACATACATAACAACAAACAACAACAAAAAACTTTGAGTGATGCTACGCCTATGACTTAGGAAGCTAAATAACAGCGTATGATTAAATATAAAACAAATCAATATTTTTAATTTACAAAGAGAAATAGTATTAAATAAATAAACAACTGTGTTTGGGTAGTCAATGGCAGAGGCAGGCGAAAGAGAGGTTCCTGTTCTTTTAAAGTAAACAGTTCTTCTTTGACTGGGCCGGCCAGCTGTTATGCTGATAATGCATAATGTGTGCATCAGAGAATCATTGTTTGTTTTAAGCTTGACATGTGGAATTTATCTAATGTCTCAAAATTAATTCACTAGGAAAGCAATTAAAAAAAAAAGCAGATTGTAGAGAGAGAGAGAGAGAAATTTCTTAATTGTGATTTTCTCTGTTTACTTCTGCAGTGTTAAAGCAGTTTATAGAATTGTGGTATATCAATCTTCTACCGTATTTCTATCACTTTTATGATTTTTTAAAATGCATTCATAGATGAGCTTTCTATCACGTTTTCTATACATTTGTATTTTTGTTAAGGTTTCCTTAGAATCTATTATCTTTATAAAGAATATTCCGGCAGCGTATTTTATTAGCTTTACTTAAAAAATATTTTTACTTATTCAGGGTGCCCACTGGCTACTAAAAAGAGACTATTTGCTACTATAATCAAGAATAGGCTACTATGGCCATGTAAAAACAGCTAAAAAGCAACTATTTTTCTAGGAGTATCAATGCAATTTTTGTTTTTCACCTAGAACATTTCAGTTTAGGGCATGTTGCCACGCTACTAACAACATGATAAACACTGAGCATAGTGCAACAGTGTCCACCCGTAGATTTTGAGAAATATCTGGCAGGAACAGATAAGCTAGATTCATAGCACCTGTGTCGTTCCATTGTTGTTCACTATAGTAAAAGATGTGTTTTCATAATCAAAAAATTGACAAAACTTCAAAGTTCCAAAAACATAATGCAGCCATCTTTCGGAACAACACAGTGGTATATCATTGTTGCAGAAACTCTGCTGAATTGTCGGATTCGTATTAGAGAGTATGCTTTAAAGTCTGAGGTTTGTAGAAAGTTTTAGTAGCCAGTCGAGATGTCAGGACAAAACATAAACATAATTGTTTCTAGAAACTTGTCAAACAATCTTCAAAGCACAATTTACGAGCAGTAATTCTATAGATAACTAGTCGTCAATTGGAGCAACTTCCTCAAATACTGCAATTTCTTTACAGCAAATAAAAATGTTCCATTTGCTAAAATATCAGAATACTCAAGCCAAACCCTTGACTGCTCCTCAGCATACAACAATACAGAATTCATAAACAAATTTAAAAATACAGCTTGGCAAAAGAACAATGCCTGGCATCAAAATTATTCTAAGCGATATGTTCTTAAAAGATAGCGTTTGGTAGAAAAGCAAATTAAAGACTGAAACAGTGGGATGACCTACTCACATATTTATAATTTATGGGGAGTTTCCTCAAAAGTTCTGGTAAAATCTGTCTAGTAAATTCTCTATCATTTCCCTTGCATCATATGTGTTATGTTAAACGGGTAAGATTGCAGGTCTCCAAAAAAAAAAAAAAAAAAAGTCATCTTGGCGACTTTTTGGCAAAATACTGACAAAATTGGTGCAAAAAAATAAGCCCCAAAACTTAACCCAGACAAGTGATATCGCCAATATTTATCAAGAAACCCCCAATTCTGATGCTACCCTATGTGAATATTAAATGTTCCTATTTTGCGTTCTAGTTAACCAATTTACATCCAACAAAAGGCAAAACTTAATTTTAGTAACACTATTAACTTTTATCAGTGGTAATGTATGCTTCATGAAAATTAATACACATGCTGCTTGTTCTTAAACTGTGTTTTTTTTTTTTTCATTTTTAAAAAGAATTTTTTTTAATTTTTATAAAAGGTCATGTTTTTGTTTTGAGTATTTATTTATTTTTTAATTAACATAATAATTCAATAAAAATTTATGTTACCAATTCTATGATCGAAAATTCTATAATCTGCATGTTTATTGATTCTGGTGTATGTAGTTTTGAGAGAGTCTACTGTGTTTTGCATTTTATGTTTAACTAAAAATACTTGAAAAGACATTGAAAACTGTCTACTTTGTAATGTTATGTTCTATGAACTTCTGAATCTATGGAAACAGAACTAAACTGCAAGCATCATCTGCTACAGTGTAATACATAATGAATTTAATCTTCACAAATATTATATAAACTTCATAGAAAACAAAAAGGTGTATTTAACATTTTTAAAACTTTATTTAGAAGATTTCAGTCTGTTTAGATTGTTAAAAAGGATACTAATTTTACCATAAAGGCTACTATTTTGTGTCCTGAAGGCTACTAAAGCAACTATTTCTGTGGCTGTGCTGTGGTGGGCACCCTGCTTACTAACTTTCTTTTCGATTAATTAATTTTTTTTTCTACAATGGTAATTTATAAAATTTGCTGAGTATTTTTATCTTATGATACACAATTAAACATCTTTATCCATTATAATAATTATTATCATTCTAGTAATTTATTTATTTATAATTTTTGGATTGTTAATGTTGTTTTCAATTATTCATACATGAATATATTATTAAAAAACTGTTCTACCTAAAATTTATCGTCATTTGTTGATTTTTTAAATGTATGTTGTATGATGTGAATACTTATCCTTATTTCCTTAGGTACTCTTCAGTACATGGCTCCCGAAGTAATTGACAAAGGTCAAAGAGGTTATGGTGCTCCTGTAAGTCTTATCATGTTCTGTTTTACAGTTGCTGAAAAAAAGGCTGACCTACCCTTTATTTGGCTATTGTTAGTCTTACAGCAAAGCAGTTCATGCCAGTAATTTACAAATAACATATACCATATACACTCGAATCTAAGATGCTGTTTTTCTGCCAAAGTTTCAGGTATACAGCATCTTGGAATCGCATACAAAACCGTAATAGCATTGATAGTGAAAGTTTGTGTTCAGACAGTGAAAGTGCTTAAGCAGAATGTCCTCTGTTCACTTTTTAAGTAAGATTGTAAGATGATACATTTGTTCTCTTTTTAATTTTAATTTTGATTTGTTTGAACAATAAACACATCTGATTTAATTTATACTGTCAAATTTTGAGTTGCCTCATTGAATATCCAAGATGCATCTTAGAAATGAATACAAGAAATTGACACGACATTTCAAGTTCAGAAGTGGTGGTGCATCTTAGATTCGAGTGTATTTAATTTGCTTTACATTAAACTTCCATAAAGGCTGTCTTCATATTTAAATAAGCACCACCTTATATTTCTTTCAAAGACAACACCTAATTTTCAACTTATATTTTAAAAAATGTTTCTAATTTTAACTCTGAATACAATTTTTCAATGCATTTTGATGGCAAGAATTAATGATTATGAACTTTCAAAACATACCTCCCTGATGTACAGCTGCAGAAAAAAAAGGCCCACTTGTACTTTATTCAGCTGTTGTTCGTCATACAGCAAAGTTACATATACCAATCATTTACGATTGACGTACACTTTAAGTTGCTATACATAAAAATTGCATAAGGGGCCGTCTCCATATTAAAATTCGCATATACTTTTTTTCCCCCCCAATAGCAAACCCTAGATTTCACTTCATGTTTAAAAAATCTAGCTCATTTTAAACCCCGATACCCATTTTCAATAAATTTGGACTGAAAATGTGTGAGTTATAAGCACCCAAAATCCCCCTCCCCCTATGTCAAAATATTTTTTCATACTTTAATTCATATTTCATATAATATTGACAATAAGAAGCTGACTTTTATTCGTACTATTAGAACTAAACGACCCAAACATAATTTACTATTATAATAATTTTTAATAAAATATTAATATGAATTATGAATTATTAAATTAGTATTCAAAAAAATTATAAATAGCAACCTAGCCAAATTTTGATGGAAATAGATGCAAAAAGTGATTTTACATGGCTGTGCAAAATTTCAAATTTTTACGATGAGTAGTTAAATTTATATTAAATAAAATGTGTTGTTTTCCTGAGTTAAGGGACCATATATAAATTTATTAAGTGGCAATTTTTTGAAAATTGTGTAAAATAAACGTAAATTAGATTTCTTTTGTGCAAAAACACAGTAAAAGATAGCGGTATTAAAAATATCAAATTTTGAATCAGATAATTTGGAGGCTTTTACATTTTGATGGTGATTCTAGAAAACGCCTATTGTTGGTCCGCTACCATATCCCACCAAATAAAATGTTTTCCATGTATAGAATTAGATGCAGTAGATGTATGCCTTCCAATACAACGTCCTATTTCTGAAAAAGTAACATCCTCAACATTCTAGGCATGAATTTGACCTCTTTTAATATTGGAAATATGAGGTCTTTGTACTTCCCCATACTTTATTAAACATTCAGAATCACGTTTTTCCATCTAAATTTTTTATCTGACTATAAATTAAAATACCACCAAAAGTCATAAGAATATTGCACATTGCAGACAATAATATTAAATGAAGAATGTGAAATAACAAACACAGTGATAATATTGGGTCGGCAAAAAAGTAATTGCGTTTTTTACATGAAATTCAAACAAATAAATTTTCAATCATGAAACCATTCTTCAAGTTCGACCGTAGCTGAGTAGCATTCATGATTATATTCAGAAGAGCAGAGAACAGCCTCTCACTTCTGGTAACATTTCACCTGTCTAAGAGAACCTTCAAGAGAAATACTCAATAAAAGTTTCAAAATTAGAAAGATTTTCACAATCCTGAGCAGCCCTTTTGCATTTTCCCTTTAAATGATGTGTACGAACCAAGGAAGTTATGAACTCACGGGTCATTTGAACCACTCCGCACTTTGGACACTCCGCAAAACCCAATTCCCCCCCCCCCCCCCCCAAAAAAAAAAAAAAAAAAAAAAATATGTTTATCATAAAGGGGAAAAAAGAAAGAAAGAAAAAAAAAAAAGATCCATTGCCTTACGGGTTTAAAAGTAGGAGTGTGTGACTTCAGTACTCGTATTTACTTTATAGTAATTACATTGATATACATTTTTTTAATGTTTGAAATATATAAGATCAATTGAATACCATTTTTAAGTAAATATATCTTACAATTAATGATTAATATTTTTATGTTAATTATTATGATATTAATTAATTACTGATGCTTATTCAGTTAATTTTTAAATACCGTTTATCATGAATAAGTTATAACCTTTTCAAAATATGCGATGAACTGCTCCTAATGGCTTTTCAAAACTCTGGATATTTTCACAATTTGCTCCTGATAAATGTTTTTATATGTTGGCAGGTATGATTGTTTAATGCTTATCCAGGAATAAATATAAAATGTTTTAGTTTTGCCATAAATTATGTTAATATTTTAATTTTATTATGAGTCGTGCCCTATTAATGGAAAAGTACCACAAAATATGTATTCTGCAGAGCATTAAAGTCAAAAATCACATAAATTTTAAAATAGAACTATTTTTTACTGAGGATTATTCTAATTTATTTATAATTATTGTGTATCAATATTATATTTAGTGAATTACATCATCAATTTTAAAAACAGTTATATTACTGCAAACCAAAATAAACTACTGTCAGTTAAAATATAAATAGAAGATATCTTTCATAGTAAATAATCATAATTACCATTCTTCATTGCCTAGTTTAAATTGAAACGGATATAAGAATTTATATTGTTGCAAAATTACTCTGCTTGTTTCTGGGGTTCGTCGTTCTAAAGTCCAGTTGGTGTAGAAAGTTGTAATAAAGAGTCCATTTATCAGGATGGAACACAACTTTATTGCTTCTAGAACTTAGTAGAATAATCAGCTGTACAAAATTCACAGGCACTAACGGCCAGTAGCTCGTTTATAACAGTCCACTCAGTACCGAAGCTTTCAGAAATGCTGTAATTCTCACACAAAATAAAACACTTCCACAGGAAGAAAATGTGAGAATGGGACGCTGGAAATGAACGGGCAGACAGTTTAGCTAAATTTCCCCTAATTCATAATTTACCCATTACAATATAAGAGTTAATTTTGCTACTGCCCTGTTTTTGGATAGTATAATAGCACTTTTTTTTCAGTTATTTGTATAGATGACTGTAGGTGTGTTTTTATTTATATTAGCATTATATGTGGAGTCTTGATGTAAGTCACATCTATAAAACTATTGTAAATATTATCTGCATTGTTATACTTTTGTACTGTAAGTAACTGCAGATTAAAACGTAAAAATTAAATTAGCTTTAATGTAAAAATACACTGATTAAACAATTAAAGCAAAATTACAGCCAATATTTTTCATAAATAAAATTATGAATTTTATGCCTCTTATATTCTCTTCAAATTTAGGAATTTTCATATTTTTTAACACACAAAAATTAATTTATACAATTTTGATTTTTTTTTTTTTTTTTGAGGTACTCTATATATTATACATAGAATATTGTTGCAGAATAACTGGTTGTTTCCTGGGTTCATCGTTCTAAAGTCCAGTTGGTGTAGGAAGTTCCAGAAAAAATCACTTGTCAGGATGGAACACAAACTTCATTGCTTCTAGAACTTCGTAGAATAATCAGCTGTACAAAATTCACCACTAACGGCCAGTAGCTCGTTTATAACAGTCCACTCAGTACCGAAGCTTTCAGAAATGCTGTAATTCTCACACAAAATCGCATCCATTCATCACAACCTGGGCGCCGCTCGCAGAGGGGTGCAAAATCGTCGCTAAGGCAAAGAAAATTGGTCAGAAAATAGCATGGAGGTGCTCCAAAAAGTTATCATATCCCGGGTGCTAGTTCTGCTCACTATGTCACTGCAGGATTGATTATTCAAGTAATAATTGCACATCGAGTACAGGATGATTGATTATTAATGTAAATGGTTAACAGGTAAATGAAAAGGGCATTTCTGAGCTCACATTCCTGAGTGATGTATTTAAATGGCAACAAATATTTTTTTAATGAATTGTGAATTTTTAAAATCAAGTAATAAGTAGCCGCCCAGATGGTGTAGTGGCCAGCACGCTCTACTAACATCCTTTGGGTCCGGGTTTGAATCTTGGCACGGGCATGGATGTTTGTGTTTGTCCCATTGTTGTCCTGTAAAAGTGTGCATGTACTACTTTGAAATAAATAAAGAACTTGTAGTTTTTGTAACAATCGAGACGACAGCCTCATGGCTAAGGGTCTCAATCAGCCAACCTCTCAAGTAATAACTAATAAGTCAATATAACTTTTATTAGTGTTTTTTTATTTAATAGAACAAAAATGAGTTACAGCTTTTTAAACGAAAACCGTGCCCCCCCCCTAAAATTGCTACTTAAATTAGTGTGGGAGGGCCTTGTAAAACTCACCTTGCCCACTGCTAATTTTTGTCTTACCCCACCACTGCATTAATCTAGGATTTATGGAAATTTTAAATACTTTACACCTAGGAAACTTATAGCCACTTTTAACCAGTTCCTTTCTTGAAACATTTTTCAGAATATTTTTATAGTATAGATGTGTTGTTTATGGAATGCGTAATACAGCTGGTAAAGATCTAAATTCTTTTTAGTCTAATTTAATTCTTGTTAAAATTGTTCTGAAGTCACATAATATCTTTTTTCAAAAAACAGCCTTAATCACTTTAAATATAGCTGTGGCAGTGACACAAAGCCGGGGTAATAATGTGTGGCACAATTTATGGCCATCTCTATTCATCGACGTTGAAAATGATGACTATGAGTTGTCTGGATTTAGGAGAATATCTGCAAAGGACAGGGCAAGGGAATTACTCCTGTATGCCCCCCCCCCCTAAAAAATCACTGTATGAAGAAGAGAATACTGTAGATTGGATCCTCAAAGGGTATGAACCTATCAAATGACAGACAAAGAAATCACTCAGTGGTTTGAAGCAAACACTTTTTAAGGTTCAACAAATGAAGAAGATTCCGACTCAGATTCTAATGCAGAAACTGATAAAATTCTTTTTGATGAGGGGTTAGAATTGGGGGAGAAATAATTGGAATTCCTGGAACAACAGAAATGTGTTTTTGACCAGGAAGTTATGCTGTTGTACAATGTTAAAAAAAAAAAAAAATCTGATTAGAGCATTCTAAGATTTTAAAAGAAACAACATTAACACAAATGTTTGCAAATAAATAATTTAAGTGAAAATTTCATTTGTTTCATCATATTTTTCAAATTTTTAGTTTGCTTATTCTTAAATAAATATTGTTTTATGAAATTAAAATTTTTATGAAAAAATAGTCTGCTCTAAATTTATCCTCTGAAATGCACACAAGCCCTTCCCCTGTGCTGGGCAGATTTCTGGGAGTCCACTGTATAACCATAGATTTTTATCCAAGCATAAATCCTTTTAAAGTTTTTTTTCTTTTTTTTTAAGGAGCGGGTGTATTTTTACCTTTACCTTGTTATTCTGGCAAGCCTTTTAAATAACCTATTGCGTATAAAGATTTTTTTCCCTTAACTTGAAGTTTATATTGAAAAATGTTTGGTTCTGCAAATTTTCAATATTACCCTTATCCTTTAAACTTATTTTAAAATTTGTATTAATTGTAATAAAATTATTGCTAACAGCCTCATCCTTTTCTCTTTTAAGGCTGATATATGGTCATTAGGGTGTACTGTTGTTGAAATGGCAACTGGAAAACCTCCTTTTGGTGAGGTAAGACAATTATAACTTTTGAAATTTACTTTCAATAAATTACATAATTCACTCAATAAAGTGTGTTATGATTCATTGCATAGGTGAATTCATGACCTTTTTACCCATATTATGAATTAGAACCAAGTTATTGAGTAGACTTACTGATTATATTTAGCTGGGGAAGAGAGCTTTTCATGGGTAAATATAACCCTGATCACTGAAGTTAATTTTTTTTTTTTTTTTTTTTTTTTTTTTTACACAGACCTTTAAGATTCTTCTTGCTAATATTTATCCCTTCCAACTTTCAATGCCATATTTATTCTAATACGGTAATTATATTTAGTTTTTTTGAATGATGTCATAATACTACCATGACATCACTGACTTCAATAATAAAGAAATATAGTTGTCATATGAAAATTGAGCTTTCTAGAACATAAAACACTGTATTTCTTGGCCTCAAAACAGCCAAGAACTAGACTTGGTGAATTTATTTGTTCTTTTTTTAATTAAAAGGTTTATTAATTGTTGATTAGTGGATTAAATGATTTTTTGGTAGCTGCATCCCATACAGTGTTTGAAGAATCGTACATAAGAGCAGACTTATGCTTTTAAAATTCATATTCACAGTATGCATTTTTAGTTGTGAAAGTAAGCATTCTTTCGTTGCATTATGTACCAATATCTGATGCCCCCAGGCAACACCTGAGTATGCAGCTAGTTATTTATTCAAATATGGCACTTAAAATTGTTTGATTACAATTGCTTTTATTTATTAATTTATATTAAACTTCTTTACAAGTATAGTTTACACATACCTTCTCCAATTTTTTTGTGTCAAGAAATATCATTAAAAATATCAGGACCTTTTTCTGGTTGTAACCAAATACAATTCTTTCCTCTAGATTGGAGGTAATGCAGTTTTAAGCTTTTTCCTAAGTTACTTAAAAAGTTTAAGGAATGACTTATTTATATGAAGCACTGATAAAGTTTGAATTGTTGTTAAGATATATTATGAGTACAGTAATCATTTAGGAGAACAAGCATTTTCTGTACAGTTTTAAAACTGTGTGTTTACTTATACAGGGAAACATTAGTTCTGAACTCTAGTCCATTCAGGATTGTCCATGAAATTGTAGGTTAGCCAAGTATGTTGTTACAGGGCAGGGGCAAAACATTTTTATCTTAAGCTTTTACTTTCAACTTAAAAAATATGTCTGCAAGAATATTTCTGACTAGTTTGTCTTTAGCTAAACTTTTTTTTTCTTTTAGAAACCTGTAAATACTATTTTCTTAAGGTAACTAAAATGTGAGTTTGGGTTCTCATCTCACTTCGAGAATAAGTTGTAAATTTTTCTGTTTCTGAAATTGTTTAATGATTTTATCAATATTATAGTTAATATTTTATAATTATTTTGCAGTGCAATTTGTAAAAAGAACATAAATTGTGAAATTAATGCAAAAGCCTTCTTAATTAAAATTACTCTAGAAGTTAATTTTACTTTCATTTTAGTATTCTGTTATTGAATTTCTTTTATATTATGTAGTAATTTGTTGTTCTGAATATGCAGTAGTCATTAGTAAATAAAAATACTGAGCAAATTTTTTCTTAAGAGATTTCTTTCTGCCACTGAAGTTAGGATCACCTCATGCTGCAATGTTCAAGGTTGGCTTTTACAAAATGCATCCTGAAATACCTTCAAGTATGTCAGAAAGAGCAAAAAATTTCATTTTGAGGTAAATTTTATAAAGTCTTTATTGAAAATAGAGATTTAAAATTAACAAATAAAATCTTATTTTTTTCCTGTAATGAAAAAAAAAAAAAAAACCTCCATAAAATACCTGATACTTTTCCTGAATACTTCCATAAAATACATGAACTTTTTCATGCAACTTTCATTTTTTTTTGCTAAGACAATTAAATGACATAAAATATATCCGTTATTATATTAGCTTTGTCAATTAATTGGTTAGAATGGCAAATGCAATTTGCATTTTAATTTTTTTTCTCTGTTTTTACTAAAAGAGAAAACAATTCATTTAAATATAATACATAAAATTACAAATTATTATTATTTAGTTTTTAACACATAAATTTTCATGTTTACTTCCATACACAAAAATAAATAAATAAATAGAAATGTTTATATACTAAGATATAAAAAAAAAAAGTGATATAAAAAGCTGTATATAAGACAACTTTAAGGCTGATATATGGTTCGTGTTATATTTCTTACTACTGCAAATATATATTTTGTTATATTATGTTTTTTTTTAGGTGTTTTGTGCCTGATCCTGATCAAAGAGCAACTGCCTCTGATCTCCTTGAAGAACCTTTTATTTCAGAGTAATTACTGTCTTTTCAATTTTAAAATTGACTAACATCATATTACGTGAAAAAAAAATATATAGGTTATATTATGGGATTTTTTTGTTTTGCGGGTGTTTTTGGCAGCCAGTAAAGCTTGCTTAGGAATAACCCCGCCAGTGATAGTGTTACAAAAAATGTTCAGTAGCTTTACTGTATTAACTGTAAGTTTTTTAAAATTGTTTCAGTTTAATTGTTGCCTTTAGATAAGTTTGTTTTCTGATTTTGAAGGATAAAATAAGTAAATTTGTATTAATTTTTTTTATTAGTAGCACATTACTTTTTCATTAGTGTCTTATATTTATGTACTTGCTTTATCCAGATTCGCATGATGATATATGAGTATTCTTTTTTTAAATGATATTTCTGGATATCTCACACTGCAATCGTTATCTCTACTCTTTCCCAATCTAAACAAAATCAAGTCTGAACAAATGTAAAAATCAATAATTGCAACTAAACAAGCAAGTGCTAACTTTATTCCCCCTCCCTAAAAAAAATACTGGCATTAAAATTCTCCTATTACGTGAGCTTTTAATTTTGAAATTTAAGATGCCTGTGCAACCCCTGCCAGATAAGTTTGTGTGCAAAGTAAATGAGACATAATCACAAATTTAAATCAGGAACATTTCTTTTAAAATATTAGTTACTTTTTATATAAATAATTATGAAGCAAAATTCATCATCCTGACAGACTGCATTCCAATGAACATTTTCCATATAATTTTCTTCTTAACAACATTTTTGTCATCTCTATTACAGAAATGTCATTGTTTTTTCAATGTGCATGAATTTGTTTCTAAGTTTGTACCATATGTTTTTTTGTTTAATAAAAGTTGTATGCTTAACTAATCAAGATAAACAATATCGTATTTTTTTTTAAAAAGATTTTTTTAGTTTCCATGGGTTAGTTAAATCTAATCCAATTAAATCATGTGTAGAGAATCCTACAGAAACAAAATTTTATGTTCTCAAAAGGTCAAAATTCCTTTAATTAATTAAAATAACATTTTTACATTAAAAAAGGGGTTAAAATTTCAACGTGTTAAAAAAAGTTTTTTTAAAATAACACACAAGCACTTGCCAATTAAGCATTTGCCCCCCCCCCCCCAAAAAAAAGCCATTTCTTACTCCAGTTGAATAAAATACTTAGTTTTATTTCTTATGTGAAGATCTTTAGATGAATTCTTTGAAACAAAATTTTAAGTGAAAGAAGTGAATTTTAAAGAAGCTTCTGTTGATTCCAATCATGCATAGCATGTACAAGATTAGTTTCAGCAAACATATCTGTATAAATAAAGCAAAGTGTAAACTGTCCATTAGTTAAAAAACTGTCCATTAGTTTGTTTGTCTGTGTCTCGCGTAGCTTGCAGACAGGTGATCGTAGACCTACCAAATTTTTTATGGAAATTCTCCAGGACGGGTCCCGACATACCTCAAAGCGATTTTTTCGAAATTCGAATTATTTTAGGAGATATCGATAAAAAACATGTCGCAAAAGGCTTATTTTTTCACTTCGCCATTTCGCAATTCTAACTCCGCAGTGGAATGAGTGAGAATTTAAGCTTATCTAGGTTGCCATATTTGGCATGTTTATTAAATGATTCAGACTCTTGAAATAAAAATAAAGGAACAACAATTTTTTTGTTTAGATTATTTGTAAGGTTGTTTCTTAATTAAAATATCGTTTGCATGTGAAATCAGAGCAGGAATGAAATGTTTTATACTCAAAAGAAAAATAGGATTTGGAAATTTTCTGAGACTAAAATGTGCAAGTTTTTAATTCGACGAAAAATAAAATGGTTGATGTGCAATTTTGGGGAGATGATTCTAACGCTTGGCGCAATTTATCGTAATTTTATCGTCTGCTGGCTACACCTGAGAATAAGTTTTTGAAATTTTCATTCAGTTGGAATTGTGCACTTTTCTGTGCAGCTTTTTTCCATCTATTTCTAATGTATTACATCCAGAAAAAACATGCTAGAAATATCAATTTTAATTTTGTTTAATCACACTCATGAATAATAATATACTTTCCAACTTAATGAAATAAGGAACAAAAATAGGGAAGACCCATGGATTATAATACACTTTTAATATATAGCACTTTAGTGCATATTTAAAATCTGAAAGTGTTTCAGATTTTTTTACTTTTTTTTTTTCCCCTTTTAGTTTTTTGATAAAGGACAGTATATCCAGAAGCTCTTCAGAATAAATATTGGATGAAAATAATTTGTACCTTTTTGTAGGTTTTTATCATTTAACCATATAATTTTGTAACTAGGGGCGGCCCGACACGGTAAGCATCGCATCTGGGAGCCGGCTTCGAAGGGGGCATCATTTTGAACTCAAAAATTAACTAGAGCATAAAAGTTGGAGTCTTCTTTTAGCAGAGGGCGCCACTTACCCTAGGGCCGCTACTGTTTTTAACCATCTTAATTTTAAATTCCATTCAGAATCCTAGAGATTTCAGTGCCAAGAAAGCCGGTGAGGAACAGGATTCTCTCTGAACAAGATTTATTAAGATGGCGAACCAACTGATCGCCGGAGGCGGCTAGTTAAAAATAAACCCACAAAAGAAAACTTGCTTACTGTGCAATAAGTTGTCAAGGTGTAGTAAAAATTTGGATCATTTTTTGCCATTTCACCATTGTTTTGACTGGTATGCAGTAAAGCACATATCTCTCCCTATCAAGGGTCTCTAAGGCTCACTGACGTGACTAAACAATACTGGACACTAAAGAAGAATCTTATGCTGTTATGTGCTTACAATGATGAGAGTGAACAGGTTAAAATGAAATAAATTAAAAATATTCTTTAATTATTTTTTATAGTGTAAATTACATGTCACACACACAGAAAAAAAAAAAAAAAAACACCAAACAAAGACAGAAAAAGCGGAATCTGTAAGTTTTTGAAACACTGTAGTATCTTCTGAGTTTTAAATTTGAAAAGCTCTATTAACAATGTCAGTAATTTAAACAAACACATCCCCACCTATTTAACATAGGTGGGTGGGGATATTTAACATAGGACTCTTTTATCTGTTGGTGCAATTTAGTTTTATTTTTCCCTGCATGTATTGTTTAACTACTTTGAATAGAAAGTGAATGCTTCTTTTGAATGTTTTCATAGCACATTTTAGATGATGTAATGTTTTTAGGTGATGTATATTGTAGTATTGTTTCTAATATAAATTTAGTATGTGGTATTTTTAATCATTAATTAATTTACTTTTATTCTAATGCTTTAATGATCTGACATTAATTTAAGATTTTTTATAATATATGATGTTTTAATTCATGAGCTATAATAGCATGTAATTTTTTTA
The DNA here is from genome assembly GCA_038373885.1 of Cheiracanthium punctorium. Taxonomy (NCBI): domain Eukaryota; kingdom Metazoa; phylum Arthropoda; class Arachnida; order Araneae; family Cheiracanthiidae; genus Cheiracanthium; species Cheiracanthium punctorium. The sequence continues at coordinate 808,302 of JAWZYV010000488.1, forward strand.
ATGTCAATAGTGATGTGCTTTGATTGCAACTAATTAACTTTTTAATTATGTTTTGCTAAATAATTACCTTTTTGGTTCAATTTAATTATGTTCTACATTCTAACGATCTTCGGATGTGTAAATTTAGATTACTTTCGACTAGCTTTAATTCCATTTTTTTTTCCAACCCTTACGCTTTTCTCAATAGCTTAAATTGTTTTCTGTTATTATACTCTGTTCCTTTGTTTAAGTCCAGTTTTTAATTTTTTTACCCACTTCCAGCAAAATTACATGCACCTAACTTTTACAAATGATGTATCAGGCTATTATCTATCTCTCACTAAATTTTTGAAGATTTTCATTAAGTTTTTGATGCACTTTGTTGTTGTTTTATTAAATTTTCCGTTCAATATGGTGACTGAGTTATCATTTTTCATTAAGATTTTTGCATCACCATCTTCTCTTCTCCCTCAGCCAGTGCAATGAGGTCATCACTTCAGCTTCGCTATAAGCATGCTAATTGGTTCCCTGGATGACGCTCTTGCTCAGTCTTGGCTACGAGTGCGTTGATTGGTTTCTCTAGACCGTGACTCTTCCTGTTGGGGGTGGGGAAATTCCTGGCGTCGGGATCATTCTGAGCTGGGCTTTGGAGGAGAGTGGTTGTACGCATTTGTTTTCTGTTAGTGCAAATTTCTTTGTGCGTTGTCTTTAATAGCAAAGGCTTGCCTTTCGTGCACCTCATTATGTAGTGGACAACCCTTTTGTTGTCTAATTAGCCATACCTTTTTCTTTCTTTTTTTTTTGATCAAAAAATAGTTGCTTCGTCATGATCTACAGCTTCCAGGAGGCACATGTGTAATGGTGGGGTGATAGACCTACCAATGGCCCCGAGTGGCATCAAGCATGAAATCCAACATTTGATCATTGAGATCTAGTGTCCATGGGTCTACCAGAGATGCTGATCAGCAAAATTTACTGAAGAGAATCCTTTGTTTCTGCACCATCAACCCTGCTAGTATCTCCAACTCTGCGGTTGCCCCATTAGAGATAGCAGCCCCACTCAGTTTGCCATATATCAACATGTTTCAGATGAGCCCCTGGTGTTCCTAAATCCCGGCTGCCAAGATGGGTGAGAGAGATGCCTTTTGTTACCCACCAAATTATCCTGGAACTTTTTTCTAATATATATACTCTTTTTTTGTAATGCTAAGGAGATTACAGCAATTATTTGACCAAATTTTGATTAGTGAATCTTTTGTGTAAACAGTCATAGTTTAAAAGCTTAAAGTGCTCCACTTGGGATTTTTGCTCAGTTAATAGAAATTTCAGTGTTGTCTTTTCTTTTTTTTTTTATTAATTCTCTTTTTTGGGGGAGGGGGAATGCTGTAATATGCTAAATATCTTTGGTGTGATCACTTATGGGTTCAGGGATGGGTTAAATTCTTTGAAATATGCTTATTTGACTTCAATATCCTTGTAAAGCATTAAAAAAAAATCATTTTCCTTTCTGTTGGTTTCTAAAGTCATGCAATCTAGGCTTTGTGTAAAAGTCTCTGTTTATGACTCTCACTTTTTCTTATAGTATGGCAGGCACGTCAGTATCTTAAATTTTGTGTTTTAACTAATTGATCATGTTTGGAATTAAACTACATACAAATAAGTTAACCCTCCGAGCGGCTGAGATGTAAAATCCCATCAACTGCATTCCAGTTTTCACTGCAATGCATCTATAATTTAAATTGTTTATAACTCTCACGTATAAAAAACAATTAATGTTGTACATATTTTAAAGTTGATTTTTTAATAATTACAAATCTTCCTAACAAAATTTAATTTTTTTCAATAATTTTAAAGGTGCTTGAAAATTTTACTGTGAAAACAACTTTACATTATTTGCCCATTTCTAGATGCTCAGAGGGTTAAAATGCTTTAAATGTTTTATTCTATATTGTAGGTTTTTCTTTTTATGTACTTCGGGAAAATAGTTTTGAAGTTAGAATAATTGTTTTTAAGGAGACCTACCCACATTAATATTTCTTACTTTGTTTTGTCTATCTGAAACACCAAGGGTACCCTTTTCTCTAATCAGTTTCTATAGTTGTGCCTTCATTCTGTTTTGTTAATTTCTTTTGAATGTGCTCCAAATTTCATGAAGTGTGTCTTGCTAAGTAAAAGCCAATGTTTTTGATCAAATTTTGACTCAGTGTTGTTTTGTTACTGAGCCACACAGACACGGCAAGTTGTCTCGGTTATCATGCTTTCTTAGTTTGATAAATTCACAATGCAATGTTTTTACCATCTTGATATTTTTTACAATGCTAAACTTTTCTCTAAAGCTTTCACGGCCGTATTAGTGGAACACTACAATATAGAAAGTTATTTGATTACTAATTTATATGCAGTGTTATGTACCATCAGTAAAACTTTTCAGGTTTACTATGCTTTGGAAGCTTTGAAAAAAAAGCAGTCTTGATCATGTTTAGAAATGAACTACATAGAAATAAGTTAAAATGCCTCAAATATTGGTTTAATATAAAAATATAATATTTAAATTGATTTTCTGTTAACTCTAAAATGTGGCATCTAACATTAAAACTTATAAGAATATTGTTTTTAGTATAAGGATTTTAAAATTATACTCAGATATATTCAATTGTTATAGAAACAGAAAAAAGAAAACCCACCGTTCTGCTGCTCCCGATTTCAGTAGGAGCATTTCTGGTAACTATTTCATTTTTTCATTTCGTACTATTTTTATTAAAGTTTTAATATTATATTTGAGAAAACTACTTGTTTATCAGAGGTTTCTTGTTCAGTTCCAGAAAGAGCAACCAAGTTAGAGAAGCCCGACAAAGTTGAAAGGTATGCGAGCACTGGTGATGAAGGGTGAATATATTTGCATTTTTATTGATATTCAATGTCATGGAATTTACTTTATTGGGCTTAATGCACTTTCTAATGTTTGAATGAAGTTTGACTATTATGTTCTAAATGAAAATTGTGTGCTTATTTAGCTCTACTGTTGTTGCATGCAAGAGTCCTTCTAACTCATTAAGGATTCCACCACTGACATTTAGGTAGGCTTAGATTTTAATTTGTTTGTTTACATTTGATAAGTTATGCGCCAATCAATGCATGCTTTTTTTTTTGCATTGAAGTATTTTGTTCATTTGAATCTTGTGCTTCATTCTGGCTGTAATATTTTAAAGATTGCAGCTTTTTACTTCTTTATAGACAATAAAGAAGAAAATAAAACTTTTTGATTTATTCATTAATAAATTTAAGATTTGTTTGTAAATTAAAGTGTTTATTATTATTGATTTGTACATTTTGTGGCTATCTCTTAAATATTTATATAATGCCAAATTTTAAAAACTGATCTTAGATTTTTATTTTACCTTATGTTCTGTGCCCCCCCCCCCCCCTATATATATATATATATATATATATATATATATATATATATATATATATATATATAATTTTAACACTATCCTTAAACGTTTTATTCAATAATGTAGGTTTTTCTTTTATGTACTTTGTGAGAAAGTTTTGAGGTTACAATAATTGTTTTTAAGGAGACCTACCCACATTAATATTTCTTACTTTGTTTTGTATAGAATGAAACTTTAAATTCTTTAAAATTTGATTTAAATTTATGTGCTTTTAAATGTCTAGCATCTGTATATCCTTCCAAATTAAAGCATTTTAGTACTGTTATTTTGGTGCCTGTGGGCATTCCAATGGTTTGTGTAATATGTATATACATCTTTATTGTATTGGACTGGCAAGCTTTCCACTTTGCCCTTTGTGTAATGCTGGTAAAATGACTGAAACTCATCTGTTTTCCCATTCTTATTTTGCTGACAATGCTATTCCTGCTGATCTTGCTTTTCTTATTTTGTTGTGTCTAGAATTTATTGGGCTACCAGATACAGATTAATGGTGTTGGAACCAATGTCCGATGTAGGATAACATGATATAATCTACATAAACTTGAATTAATTGATCCCTTCCAAAAATACTATTTATCCTCTGCAGAAGAAATGTTAAATTGGTCTCTGTCCCTGCCAAGTTCGCCAGTGCCTAATATTTTAAGTACTGAGAATAAGAATACTTGCTTTATTTACTAGATAAAGGAAAGAGTTACAAACATTAATTTGAAATAAATGTACAATGTCATTCTATAACTGGCGTAAAAGGAAGACTGCAAAATAAACAAAGAAGCACTACTCTGCTGCATTTCTTTCAACTTCAGCTTGATCATACTTCTAAACCTTATATATTCAAATTAAATGATCAGTCACATAATATATGATGTTCATAAACAGCAAAATTAAAAGTACTTGTACTCATAAATGAAAGAATAACAATTTATATCTTTGAAATCAATTAAAATGCTATTTAATTACTTTCTGGATAATGCTAATTTATTAGAATTTTTAGGGTATGATTCACATTAGTTCAAACAGTTAAATCAAATTCAGTACTTTTTTATTAGACCAGTTAAGATCAAATTTTGAAAAATATAGAATTCTTAATGATAATTTCCAAATTAAATGCTTTACTTACACTGTTTAATTGGATTAGATCGTGAAATATGCAAATTATGATAATAACCTGCAGTTGTGCTTGAAAGCTTTTTAACTATTTCCTTTTCAATATTTAAAAAAATATATTAACATTTATAATTGATTAATTTTTTGGGGAAAAATACATGTATTCAAACAAAAAATATTTTTAGTGTTTCAGAGTAAGGTCTGAAAAACAAAATAAATCTTGGATATTGAATCTTATGAGGAGATATGATATTGATTGGAGATATGGAAATGTGGGTTACGGCCAATTATCTACATTAGGGATCTAGGCCGGGGATGGGATTGGCTTCTGTGGGGGACTTTCTAAGGGGTCCTAACCCGTATCTATGTGAAGTTTTGGAGAAAACCACAAAAAACTCCGAACGATTAGGTCGGCGGATGCGACCTCATTTCAAACCAGGTACCTTCTGCCTCCCAATTCAGTGTCAACAATGGATACACTGAAGTTGAAAATTAAAAAAAGACTCCTCAAACTTCAAACTTGGTTCCAAGGACATGATATATATATACAGCACACTCCCTCTAATCCGCAACCCTATAATCTGCAAATGCCTATAATCCACCATACATTTTACATGTAAACAAATAATTTTACATTTCAGTTTTTCTACACAGACTCTGAAAGAGGGATGGAACTTTCACATTCGTGAAAATAAACAGACCCAATAAAGAGGTCCACTGAAATATTAGCCTATTCATATTAATAACTAGAATAATCATTTGTGGAAATTCACTATTTGTACTGACGTACCATGGAAAGGCATGGGATTCGAATTTTCAATTCATTGTAATGTTGCAGTTACTCTAGGGAAAATTATCCTGTTCATTGGACCCCTCCGAATGTCCCCAATGCACTAAATATTGTACGATACATGAAAGGAATTAATTTCGTAAATTGCATATCTACAGAAATATCTTTTAGGTAGACAAACTGTAAATACATTGAATTTTAAAACTATAAACTAAGCTAAAAACATAATAGCCTTTCACAATTGAAAATTCAAATGTTTTATATTATTTTTCATTTATTATTACAAAATAACTATCACGACCAGTTTGGTTTCAGTTCTGTCTAATTATATGTGTACTGTTGCCACTATTTTTTAGTAAAATACACATTTTTCCCGTGATTACCAAATGACCTATAATCTGCAAAATTCTATAATCTGCACAACCCTTAGTCCTGACCTGTGTGGATTAGAGCGAGTGTCCTGTATATATATGTATCATATGTAGCATCCTGGCCAACAAGGAGTCTTCGCTGGCTGGGGCAATCCTCCGGCATGTTACAGCTGCTGGCGAAACTGCTTTGGAGTCTGAAATCCTGTTACATAATTCTTTTTATTGGGCAATTTGATACATCTTTCCTTAGCAGTTGCAGTCACGTGAAAAGTTTTTCTCCCGGGCTGCGTTAGCCCTTTTATTAACTTTTGAGGTCGTGTCACATGACCTGCATACATTGCAATTATTTTTTATAATAGATGTGCTTACTGTTTATATCACATACCAAGAATGCTTACTGACTCTAGGTGGACCAAGGGTGGATTAAGGGGGGGGAGGCAGAGGGGGCAACCCCCCCCCCCCCCCCCGAGGCTAAAGAAATCGATGTAAAAGATCCTATTTTACTTCCAGAAAATGGACATATCTGTCAATCTTCTAACTAACCGCCCCCCCTGAGAAACTTGCATTAATCTGCGACTGAGGTGGACAGTATGTAAACCATTTAATTAAAAAAACATTCTTTTAAAATATACATATAAAAAATAAGGCAAAAATATTATGGATTTAAATCAGTTATATTCATAAACATGACAAATATCTATAGGCAAGAGATATTAAGCATTTTGTATTGAACCTTATGACAGCAGATAACTTCTATTTTGAAGCATAACTAAAACAGCATATCTAAATTTTGAATAGATTTCTGTAATAATAATAGACTAATTGTTCATTGTTGAAAAAATGCACAAATGCATGCTTTCATTTTATTTACCATGTTATGGAATTAAGAAAGCATAGTTTTATTAAAGATTTCAGAAAAGTGTTACTTTTATTTAAGAGTATTATTCTAAATAATATACTAATAAACCTGGTAGCAGAGTTTTTGTATCTTAGCTACAGCTCTAGGATCCCAAACCAGACTTCCTCTGTGACCTTAACAATACCCAAATAACCATCCGCAAGGTTAATCTACTGCCATGCTGTACAAGGTTTTCATTACGTTAAAAAAATGGGAGAGGATTTCTCACCCTCTCCCTAAAACTGAGTGACATTTTAAAAGAATGGGAGAGGATTTCTCACCCTCTCCCTAAAACTGAGTGACATTTTAAGAAAATGGGTGAGAATTTTTCACTACAGTGAACTCTTACTTATGTGCGCGCTGGTTCAAGGGACCAACAGAAAAAAAGTGCGTAAGTGAGAGAGACGTATAAATGAAGAAGTCCATTCAAATTCTAAAACATAGCATGAATAAGAGTTTTTTGATTACTGTAGCTATACAAAGAAAACAGAAAGTGTAACATACATTTATTTATTTCCTTTCAAAATAATCCATGATAGATGCTTGGTTTTGTTTTTGCCGATGAATTTTCAGTTTTTTCAAATTCATTCAAATGAGAAAAGGGATTTTCAGCAGCTGAATAAAATTGCAAATGCTCCGAATAGTGTCTAAAGCTTCTAACACTTTCGTAGGATTTGGAAGAACTTTTGCATCATCTTCTTCAATATCATCATCTCCATCACCATCAGCTATTTCATTAGCGATGTCTTCAATTTCTCTTAATTCTGTTGTTACTAAAATATCAACAAAACCATTAAAATGAACAATTCCATCAGATACAGTTTGTCATTCTTCATCAGTGAGACATACATCACAATCTTGTTCATTTTCGTTAATTTGGTCGCAACATTCATATTCATTAAGAAATAAAAATCCAGCTTTTCTACAGCAATTCCTTGTGGTATAATCATCGATAATTCTCCCTGCAGTGCATACCATATTCATAGCATCAAGAATTGAAACTTTCACATCGGTTGCAGCTGAATTGCCTGTTTCTAATTCTGCACACATTTCAAAATCACAATCAGGCAACACATTTTATTTCTGTTTAAGGAAAAAGAATTAAAATTTTTGCTTTGATAAAAAGAAATTTCTATACGTAAGTAAAATATTTATTTCAGAGCGATACATAAACAAATGATTATATTACTTTCCTATACAATGAGCTGGGGCCACTGAAAATTGTCGTATAAGTGAAAAAGCGGTGTGTAAGTAAGAGTTCACTGTATATATTTGGGTTGGGTAAATAAATACACAGTCAGTACAATATTTATAAATGGGTATTTATCTGCCTCGGGTAAACACCCAAAACCAGATTATTTATGATTTTTAGTTAGTTTTATTGCATGTAACTGGACCTCCAAGTCTAAGTCAGGCCCAGTTACATGAAATAAAAGTAACCCAGTTCAGGAACAACCGTGTTCCCAGGATGCCCCCCCCCCCTTTTTTATTTTATTTCATAGACTTAGGAGTTCTTGAGAATTTAAATTTACAACTGTTTTCTTTTCTTTCTTCCTTTTTTGAGAAACCGGATTGTAGGGTGTGCAAATCTCTTGCAGTAATAATTTTTTAATGTGAGAAAAAGAAAAAAAAAGTGAGATTCTCGTGTTCTCGCGCTCTAGGGAAAACACTGTGATGATCATGATGAGATTTGATGAGTATTATTTCAATACATTGTTGAACAGATTGACAAGACCTGCTCTAAAATTTGAAGAATTTTTTAAACTTTAAAAAAAAAAGTAATGTAGCTATTTCTTTTTGCCTAGTTAACTGCATTTTTGAGACATGGCTGTTTGTTCTCATAATGTAATTTTTGTGGAGGATACAGAATCCAATTCACACACGTACACAGTGTGTAAGTACATATTCAGTTAAACTTGGTTATTATGATCCCAGATTTAACAAGAACCCAGGTTTTTAACAAAGGAAATTAAAATAAATGGATGGCCTAATGTTAAAAAAAATTGAATTTTTGATAACAAAATTAAAACAAAACAATTAAAACAATTGTTTTTACAAGTCACTCAGCTTCAGAACTGACACATTTAAGAATTTCATCAGAAATGCTAAAACTATATGCTCTTTTAATTTTGCATATTTCTCTCTTAGTACGGATTCCTCTGAAAGGAGGTCTAGTACCAGCCTTCTTAGTCCACCCATTGATAGTCCCCAGATTGACCAAGAACAGGGAAATTTTTATGTTTTAAAAAAGGATTCTCAAAGAAGGACATTTATTGTTAAAGTATTGTCTGATAATGCTGATACAGTAAGTAGATATTTCCGACTTTTTATAAGATTTTATTCTCCCCCCCCCCTTCCTCATTGTTGAATTTCAGTAACGTGCACTGATTTGTATGTCATTATCATTATTATTATTATTATTTTATTCAGATATGTGAAATATGGATGAATGAACTAACTCTAAAGAATCCTGAGATGCTTTTGAGAATGGTATGAACATGCTGTGTTATTTTTTCTGTGATTTCTTAACTCTGTTTTAAAGTTAGTAAATATGTATTTAGTTCATTATGTTATAATATTTCTTTTAAAGTATCAAATTTAGTCTTAATTTAGCTACAGTCCATAATCCTCCAGACCTCAGTGATTCAAAGTTTGACTTTTTCTAATTTATCATCATTTGCAGTTTTCCCCTTTTTTCTTGTACAGTGGGAATGTGAAAGGAAAACCAATCTACACTCAAAAAATTGCATTACTTTTATCCATACTTTGTATTTTAATTACTTGTAACTTAGTGCTGTAATTGGATCATGTGTTGGTTTACAAAAAACGTCACATTGATGTGGTCCATTCCTTTCTTTTGAGAAATGATTTTGTTCTCAACCCAGCAAACACACACCTGCTGGCAAAGTACCTTACCAGTGCCATTCTGCCTTTACGTTCAGCACTGGCACATCACTGCAAAAAGTAATTGAATCATACCAAAAGTGGTTGCCCGAGAAGTACCTTGTCAGAAGCCCGGGAAGGCAACAGCACTATGGTACGTGGCGGCAATCATTTACAATAAAGGCACTGCCCCATTAAGTTTACAATGTCTAAAATGAAACGGCAGGGTGCGGACTATTACTGAAAACGCGGGCACGAGCCTGGTATCTTAACAGTGGCTGTAATATAATGGCATGGTGCTGGCTTAGTGCCTATTTAAAATAATGCTGCCATAATTAAAATAACAGCCAGTATCGTATCCAGGGGAGGGGTTAGGGGGCTTATTCATCAACCCCCCTCCCCCCCCAAAAAAAAGACATTGCTTAAGGGTAGCATTTGGATTTACTGTACGTTTTGCTTAAGTAAAATAAGCTTTTATTAGTCTCCATCCAATCAATTAATATTCAAGCCATTTTTTTAATCAGCCCCCTTCTCTTGAAAAAAAAAAAACTGTTACATTAATCCATTGTTGCACTTCAGCTTTCAAAACAGTCCCACTTTCACAAATCTTAGAAGATTTTTCTTCACAGTTCAGTATTATCATCGTGATCTGTAAGAATTTAATTTCTTCATTTGATAAAATCAACCACTATGATTTTTCAACCGCGGTGCTCTACACAAATTTCCATGCATCATCAACATAATAAATTAAGATAGTCCCGGATAAGTCGCAACCCAGAAAATCCGATCTCTGTTAATCGAGAGTCTAGTGTACTTATATGGTGCACATGGGAATAACTCTGGATGAGAGCGATTAAACTACGCAATAAATAAAACAAAAATCAGCAGCAAAATCCGTTAGTCCATCGTTTGCAAATTATGCTCACCCGCCACCATTTGTGAATTCTGTACAGTTTTCATAAACTGCAATTTTCTTACAAATACTTACAATATACTTTTACAATATACATACATATATATATATATATATTAATCAAATTCTTACAGGAAAAAATAATAAAAAAAGTTGTACTATGGTTACACACACACACATAACTTTAGGGTAACATTTTGCTATGTATTGTACATGTTGTTTAGATCAAATGTGTTATGTATCTGGCAACAGCCAGATTAGAGAACCTTCCAAGCTGTATTACGTGCACGTGCTTTGTTTACCTTTTTGGGTTCCGTAGTTTCGTATTGTACATGTTCGGTGTAGTTGTTGTTATGCTCGTTCTTGCCTGTGTATCTTAATGCTAATAAATGTTCTTTGCGTGTATGTAAAACGAATCGGTCTACCTGGCATACATGACAAAAGAGTTGGCAAACGAGGATGGGATATTAGGCAAGTTGGAGTGTATAGGCTGATTAATTTTTATTTTTCACCAACTATGCGAAAAATTCCAGAGCTGGGATTCGAACCCAGGACTGCCGCATAACGTGCGGGTGCTCTACCAGAGCTACTCTGGGACGATTCCCAGATGAAATTTCTCGCATTAGAACCGTTGGCATTTATCATCTTCCTCTGCAAATCACAGATAGAACAGATGAAACAATTAATTCGCGACAACTCCATTACGCCGCGGAAATTATATATTTTTTTAGAAAGTGATTCCATCAACCTTTCAAGTTATTAGGCAAGTTGGAGTGTATAGGCTGATTAATTTTTATTTTTCACCAACTATGCGAAAAATTCCAGAGCTGGGATTCGAACCCAGAACTGCCGCATAACGTGTGGGTGCTCTACCACTGAGCTACTCTGGGACGATTCCCAGATGAAATTTCTCGCATTAGAACTGTTGGCATTTAATGCGAGAAATTTCATCTGGGAATCGTCCCAGAGTAGCTCAGTGGTAGAGCACCCGCACGTTATGCGGCAGTCCTGGGTTCGAATCCCAGCTCTGGAATTTTTCGCATAGTTGGTGAAAAATAAAAATTAATCAGCCTGTACACTCCAACTTGCCTAATAACTTGAAAGGTTGATGGAATCACTTTCTAAAAAAATATATAATTTCTGCGGCGTAATGGAGTTGTCGCGAATTAATTGTTTCATCTGTTCTGTCTGTGATTTGCAGAGGAAGATGATAAATGCCAACGGTTCTAATGCGAGAAATTTCATCTGGGAATCGTCCCAGAGTAGCTCAGTGGTAGAGCACCCGCATGTTATGCGGCAGTCCTGGGTTCGAATCCCAGCTCTGGAATTTTTTGCATAGTTGGTGCAAAATAAAAATTAATCAGCCTATACACTCCAACTTGCCTAATAACTTGAAAGGTTGATGGAATCACTTTCTAAAAAAATATAGAGGATGGGATCTTCGAACATTAATTTTGAATCTTATGATGCGTCTGTGGAAGACTGGTCCAGTTATGTGGAACGTTTAGAATCTTACTTCGTTGTTAATGGGATCGAAGATAAAATGAAAGTCCCTGCTATTTTAAGCCTTATGGGAGCAACAACGTATAAATTGTTAAAGAATCTGGCCACTCCGAACATTCCTTCTGAATTGACTTATCAAGATATCGTAAAATTACTTTCGGAACATTTGAATCCTAAACCACTAGAGATGACAGAACGGTTTCGTTTCTACAAGAGGAAGCAATTTGAAGGTGAGTCCATTGCAAATTATTGTGCCGAATTACAAAAACTGTCGATACACTGTAACTTTGGGAACAATTTAAGTACGATGCTTCGTGATAAATTGGTGATGGGTCTCAAAAACGAAAATATACAGAAAAAGCTGTTAGCAGAGGATAAGTTAACATACGAAAAAGCTAAGAGCATTGCATTCGCAATGGAATCTGCTCAGAGAGATGTGTGTGAAAATTCAGAATCAAATGGTATCGATAAAAAAATTACATAGTTCGCAAGATAAAACTATGAAAAAAGATTTTTCTAAATTTAAGAAATCTGAACCTACAAAGAAGTTTGATAAATCTCGGAAATGTTACAGATGTGATAGTACTCAACATTTAGCTCACGAATGTAAGCACAAGAACACTCAGTGTAGGAATTGCTTAAAGAACGGGCATTTGGCAAAAGTCTGCCGCTCAAAACGTAACGAAACAGTTAAACAAATAGAATCTTGTTCTGAAACTGTACCAGTTAATAGCGTTAAATCACCACGACATGCAAGGGATAAGATTTTATTAGAAATTTTTGTTGAAGGGAATAAATGTTTATTTGAATTAGATACTGGAGCTGCTATTAGTTGTATGAATGTGAATGAATTTAAGAAACTTTGTCCGGATGTAGCCATTAAGCCTACCAAATTATCGCTTAGGAATTTCGATAATTCTATGATAACATCAGCTGGCCAAGCAGTGGTGCAAATTCAATACAAAGATCAAATTAATACAGAAACTATTTATTTGGTACATGCAAAAGTAAACGCAGTTTTTGGTCGTGAATGGTTGAGAAATTTCCAATTAGACTGGAGCTCAATTAAAGCAGTTCGGGTTGAAAATTGTAATTCTCGAACCAATAAATTAAATATCTTGCTTCAAAAGTATGAGAAAATTTTTTCTCCGGGTATCGGGAAACTGGAAAAGTTTTGTTGCCGTCTTCAAATGAAACCTAATTACAAACCGGTATTTTTTAAATCTCGACCAGTACCATTTGCTTTAAAAGAAAGAATAGAAACTGAACTTAATAGGTTAGTTGCTGAAGACATCATTGAGCCGGTGACATATAGTGATTGGGCTACACCAATTGTTCCTGTTATCAAACAGAATGGGAACCTACGAATCTGTGGTGATTATAAGGTGACTATCAACCCAGGACTAAAAATTGAGCAGTATCCTTTACCCCGTATCGAGGACATTTTTGCTAAACTGTCAGTAGGGGAGTTCTTTACTAAAATCGACTTATCTGAGGCATACCTTCAAATGTTAGTTGATGAGCAGGACCGACATCTATTGACAATCAATACTCACAAGGGTTTGTTCTGTTCAAGAGAATGAATTATGGTATAGCCTTAGCCCCGGCAGTGTGGCAGAGAGCCATTGAACAAGTTTTATCAGGCATCGCGGGGGTACACGTATTTTTAGACGATATTTCCGTAACGGGGAGAAATGATCAAGAGCATTTTGAAAGGTTAGAATTAGTACTACAGAGACTAGAAGTCTATGGATAGAGACTATGGACTGGATATGGATATGGACTAGAAGAATATGGTCTCAGAGTAAATAAGCAGAAAAGTGAATTTTTTAAGAAATCTGTGAATTATTGTGGTCATACTATTGATAAATTCGGCCTCCACAAAACACAAGAAAAAATCGATGCAATTACGAAGGTACCAGTTCCAAAAACTATCTGATTTGAAGAGTTTTTTGGGTTTAGTCAATTACTACGGAAAATTTATTTCCAACTTATCTACTCGTGTCACTCCTTTCAATAATTTACTGCAGAAAGGTACTAAATTTTTGTGGACTGCAGAATGTGAAAAAGCTTTCAAGGCATTGAAACAAGAAATTGCTTCAGACTGAACTTTATGCCATTATGATCCTAAGTTACCTCTTGTATTACAAACTGATGCATCATCAGTTGGAATAGGAGCAGTTTTAAGTCACATTATGCCAGATGGTTCAGAAAAACCAGCAATGTTTGCATCAAGGTCATTGACTAAAACGGAACGTAATTATTTGCAGATAGACAAGGAAGCATTGAGTATCGTATAGGGAGTAAAGAGATTTTATCAATATTTATTTGGTCGACATTTTGATCTCGTAACCGATCATAAACTCCTAGTATCAATTTTCGCACCTAATCGTAGTTTACCATGTCTATGGAATTCCCTTAACTTTGGTTAGTGATAACGGTGCAAGTTTTACTAGTTACGAATTTCGACATTTTTTGAAACTGAATAATATTAAACATATAACTTCAGCACCGTACCATCCTGCTACGAACGGACAGGCAGAAAGAATAGTGCAGTTATTCAAGGCTTCGTTGAAATCGAGTAGAGGTTATTCTGGAGATCTAAATGTGAAATTACAAAGATTTTTATTACAGTATAGAATAACTCCACATTCTCTCATGGGAGAAACTCAGAGTGCCTTGTTTTTGAAGAGATGTATTTGCACTAGGCTTGATCTTTTTAAACCAAATTTGAGTGACAAAGTTGTTCAGAAACAGAGTTCGAGACTTCACACAGAATCTATCTTGCGTGAGTTTCAGGAAGGGGAGAAAGTACCCGTAAGAAATTATTCCAGATCTAACAAATGGAAAATTGGAACAATTATAAACCGAGATGGAACTTTGAGTTATAGCATACAAGTTGGAAGAGGCACGTAGATCAAATAAGGAAATGTGGGAAGTCGATTGAATTATCCCAAGCTGCTACTGAAATTCCAATTTACGATAAAGAATTGAATTTTCCAGATGAGCCAGTATCCGATGATGTTGCTGAAACGGAACTGCCTGCACCTGTACCTGAAGTTGTCCCTGAACCTAAAGATGTACCTGTACCTGCCACTCCAAGTGATGCTATACCACCTAAGCCTGTACCAGACGCTTCCGGAAAGCCGAAAACTGATGTGCCACTCCGACGCTCAAACCGAATCAGGAGACCTCCAAAGAGACTCGACCTGTGACTCTATATTTTGTCGGGGAGGAATTGCTATGTATCTGGCAACAGCCAGATTAGAGAACCTTCCAAGCTGTGTGACGCGCGCGTGCTTTGTTTACCTTTTTGTGTTCCGTAGTTTCGTATTGTACATGTTCGGTGTAGTTGTTATGCTCGTTCGTACCTGTGTATCTTAATGCTAATAAATGTTCTTTGCATGTATGTAAAACGAATCATATCTTCTCTCGGTCTACCTGGCATACATGACAAAATGGTTTTTATTATATTAGCTATTCTAACAGTGATATTCACGAAACATTCTACCGGCTCGTTACAGGCCGATCAACATATAACCGGAGGATTTAACAAAAAATGGTATTCACCAGGCCAAATCAGCTGGTTACATCTCGTTTTTAACAGACAAATGTAACCGGACGAATTTGGGCGATTACCGGCCGGTTACATTTAACGCATGCGCTGTGAGGCTCTAATCTGTTAAGAAACATGGCGGACTACAGCGCTGTTGAAGACAGAAAATATGGAAATTTTAGAATTTATTGATAGATTTGCAAAATTTATGTGTGAGGAGAAAGTAAATGGTTTAGAAGGTGTGTGCGACACGGATTTTCCAATACATTACCATCAAAGTAAGTAAATGGTAAACAAGAAAAAAAGGAAATGTTTTAAACTTATCGTAGATGCATCAATGAAATAATGATGCTGCGGTAAAGTGAGCGATTGGGAAGTAGCAGTTCCAAGGTTCTGTCCTTGCTGTGGCCTAAGTTTTTCTTCTTCTCTCTCTCTCTCTCTTTTTTTTTTTTTTTTTTTTTTGCATCTCTTAGAACATCTAAAAATATCTCAATTGTTTCAGTCTGTTCCATTTTCTTAATATATATATTTTACAATGAAAATGTTATCATTTATTATGTAAATATAATTTATGAAATCTAATACATATGTTTTTACCGACGGAAAAACAACAACTAGTTTTTGGTTAAGTAATTTCAAAGACATCCATTCTAAAGTTCCATTAAGTACTGAAGAAATAATAAACACTCAAAATCTTATTCCTGTAAGTGCGTTTTAACAAATTTGTTTACTTTTATTTCACTCAAAATCTATTTATATGTGTTATTTGACTAATAAAAATCAGGAATACATTTCCCCCAAAAGTCATAAGCACCATTTTTTCTTTTTACTTTGAAACGGTGAAAATATTATTTTTAAAATTAATGCTGAACTTCCAAAAATATGATCTTTTTATTTCTAAAAAATAAGGTAAAGTCTTAAGAAGGAAGGAATACTTAATCATTTTAATTAGGTGTATAAATTCAACATTATACTACAATAACATCAAAATCAATAATGATCCTAATCCTGTCAGAAAAAAAGTACTACTCTTAATTTTATTTATTACTATTGATTTTTTTTCCCTGCAAGAGCATTGCAAAATTTAATAGACAAAGCCATGTGAATAAGCAGGGATTAGCTGGGCTGGAACAGGTTTCTTTAATTAGTCCTATCATAGTAGCTGTATTCCGTATTACCAAAAACACAAGGCCGTAACCCCGGGAGGGCGATCATGAGGGTTTGATTTTCCACTCTCCCCCTGAAATTTTAATCAATGAAATTAGTAGTTTTTTATTTGTATTGATTCTGCAGTTCAACTATAGATAAAAAAATTTCAGCCCTACATATTCCCCCCCCCCCCCTCTCTAAATTTTTGAGCTGCCCACGACTTTGCAAAAGCAAGAACATGTAGCAAAATCTATTGATCCATTGACAAAAATCCATTGACATTTGACCTATTCGTCCATTGACATAACCTTTTTACTTCCTTGTACTCCGTACAAGGAAGTAAAAAGGTTAAAAATTGAAGTTTATATTACAAATAATAAAGTTCATTTAACAGAGCTTTAAATTTAAAACAAAAAATAAATAAGATTAGAGCTTAAGTCTGAATTTTGCACCTTTCTGAATTTTGGAAGTTTGAATTTGAGACTTTCTATGGTATTATACTGCTGTATGATTAAATACACATACTATTCAAAGTATTAAATTTATTTAAAATTAATAATAATGATAAAATTATGTTTATAATTGTGGAAATTATATAAATAGCCTAAATTGTTCATTTTTTATTTTGTAATTTTTAAGCTCATGTTTTATATATTTTGATTTTTTTAAATCCAAGCTTATTTTTTTATTTAATTATGTAAGATTAAAACTAACAACTTTCTTATGTGTCTTTTTTTTTTTTTTGTAATCTTGTACAATTTTTAGAAATGTGTTATGTAGAAATATCATTTCTTTAAAAAACTAGGATCATTTGAATTTGTTACTTGAAGGGCTGAGAGAATTTATACCTGAACAAAACAGGATACCTCTTCAGCAGGCAATCAGTAAGTTTATGGTGACTTTTTTTTTTATAATTCAAAAGCTGTCTTTTGATTACAGAAATATAAACCTCATTCTGTAGGCCAGGATTTCTCAAAGTGGGGTAAATGAGCTTGCAACAAGATTTACATTTAAAAAAAATTGCATTGAGGACTGAGTAATATTGACAATTTCCCTTTGTGCTGTCTGATACAAACTAGAATCAGAAACATTGTTATTAAGAGGTAAACACTAAAATAAGTAATGGTCAAAGTAACACAAACAATGAAGTGCTTGAAATTTATCTTCTCTGTTCACACACACAGTATCACAGTTTTTCATGTTGGTTTGATGGAAGTGTCCTTCTGCATTCTTTTCGATGTTTTATCTTTGGCATCACTCTCCTGAGGTTTTCATATATAATTTCCTGTTGAACTCAGAATAGTGAAAATTTTCTGATTGGAAGGCCAATTAATAAAAAGCTAAGGAAAGCTATAGCCGTGTTTTGCCAGTGAGTCTTCTTTCTCATTTTTGGGAATGTCACAGTAGCTGGGTATCCATTGGAAGGAAATTAACCAACCAGAATATTTGAGTTCAAAGATTTTTTTTTTTCACCTCTTCTACTCATGCTGAATCGCAATTATTGAAAGAGCAAAGAGAAAGAATTACTGACTGAGTAAAAAAAAAATGCCTGTAAGCAATAGCTGTCAGATAAATAAGAAGTTGCTTGTCTGATAGCTAAGTTTCAGCCTCAAAGTTTGTAGCATTTAAGCCCACACCACCAGAACCCCAAAAGAGATTTTGACAATTATAACCGACTCTATCTGAACAATGATTCTAGACATAACCATCAGTATATACATATTCCCAGGTATTTTTTGGATGTCCAGTTACAATGGTTTCAAGAGCATGAGAACAGAAAAAGTAGGAAGTTCACACCTTAGTCCTGGAGAGGTCCAACATAGAATTTGTTGGTTGTGGCAGTAATGTCTGGTGAATAACCCCTTTAAAACGTTAGACAGTCATTTAAAGAGACTGCCTGCTCTAGCTTTTTTCTACATCCTCCTCCTCCACATGTCCTCTCTGTGGCAGTTTATCATCAAAACTAATGCAAGAATACCTGAAATTATTTTGTTTATAAAGATCTTGGTTTTTATATTTAACCATGCAGTGTAAGGGAAGGCATGCAGGGGTTAATAATTAGCTTAAGGGGAAAGGGTCCTGATTTGCTTATCTTGAGCAAGTCAGTTATTATTTATTTGACAATATAAAAAGCTGGTAAACAGTTTTTTCAGTGTTTACAGGATTTAATTTTCCTCACACTGCTTTTCAATCATTAACATAGCTTTGTTAATATTGGAATTAGTATTAAAAATGCCCCAATCAGTCAAAAAGACAGCAGTATTGTCGACAAACATAAGACATTAGATTTACAATGATATCATTTTAATGTATCATATTATGTATAATATATAAAGTTGTAAAAAGTGTGCATGTGTATTTGTAAATTGTGGCTTGAAATAGCCGTAATTTTATTATTCATAACTATTCTATATTTAAAGCTCTTTTTGTATGCTCATTCTAGGCCAGCTTAAAGAAGATGTAGAGTTTGATGGAGTTGCTGTTAATCAGATGCATTTAGCTCTTTATGTTTTTCAGGACGCTGTAAGACACTTATTTTGAGTAAACTTGGTTAACAAAAATATAAAATAAATAAGCTTATTGATGTAGCTGTTTTCTTAAGTGTCTTTTAATAATTTGTCATCCTTCAACAGATAGGAATTAAAGGATGTTTACTTGCCATAAAACTTAAGAATTTTTTTAAAGAATGTCAACTTTATTTTTAAATTAATTTTTTTAAGTGTGTATTTGCATATGGATATATATGTACACCCACCCACTTATATATATTAGATAATACAATGGTTGCTGCTTAATTATACCACAGCTGCTTTATGAAATAAAATCATGGAAAATAAAACAATCGCTCATTTACATTAAAGCTCTGCCGGATATTTGAGTCAAAACCCTGGATGAATTGATAATTTTTTTTGTGATTTAATCCTTCTTTTTCATTCATGCTCATAATACATATTCAGGGGAGGATTTAGAGGTTATTCAAGAAGGGGGAAGGGGGTTGCGTATACTGTAGTATTGCAAAAAAAAAAAAAAAAAAATCCTTTCTCTAAATTCTTAATTTTATGTGTGAAAATGTAAGAACACATTCAAAACTTATATACAACAATGTATGTTTCATGGATGTACAAGGCCATTGAGAGCTGGTTTCAGGCCCAGGGACAGACATTGAGCCAGGGACCCTATTATTTTTTACAGAATTTTCTATCTGGTGTGGTTGACACTCAGGCCCAGGGAAAATTGTTCCCTCTGCTTCCCCTCAACACTTGTGTGTGTATAAATATGCTGAGTAAAACTAAAACGAAAGTAATCAGCACTGCTTTTTGAATCAGCTACTTTATTGGATCAAACATCGATGGTACGAATGTGATCCAGTTAAGTGGCAGCCAGTGCAAGCATCAAAATCAACATACTCAAAGACAAGACAGTGAATTATGAAATACACAAAGAACTATAAAATCAAACTTCAAAAGATGAGAAACAACCTTAAATTAGAAAAATTAACTAAATAACAACCTAGAGTTTCAAAATACATCAAAATACTATATTTGAAGTTGAACAGACAATCAGGATAAAAGCTCAGTTATAAATAAAAACAAAGAAAGTACTTTAAAAAATAATAAAAAATCCCAAAAGTTAATACAGTAAAAGACCCAAAATCCACAAGGCTCTAAAATCCATACTGTCTGTTCAATGTAAACAATGAAATCTACCCTGTCAGCTGCACTTCAGAAAACTGCAGGATAACCTCAATGTAGAAACTAAATAATTAGTTCCCACTTGAAAAAAAAAAATTGGAATTTGTGAACTCGGTTACATTGATGGCCTTCAGATGACTGACAGGGACATAATTGACATTAGATTACATTCATATGATACAGACTCTGGCACAGTAGGAAGTGAGGATGGTCAAAAGATTGATAAAATAACATTAAATGAAGGTTTTGCTCTGAGAAAGAAGCATCTCAGGTTTGTAGAGCAGCAAAGCTATGTTATAGAACGTGAAATAATGACAGTATACAAAAAAAAAAAAAAAAAAAAAAAAAAAAAAAAAAAAAAAACAACTATAGTTAGAACATCCCAAAGTCTTTAACTATTATTCAAAACATGCTATGAGTAACTCATAATTTTATAATTTAATCACTCATTTACAATGAAGCTGTGCTGGTTATTTGGAACAAAACCCTGGCTAAATTGATAAAAATATTTTGTGATTTAATCCTTGTTTTTCATTCATGCTCATTTGTATATTGTATTATTCTACTGTATTTTTATATCATGATTCTGATTATAATATAAGTAATATAATTTGTTTCCTTTTTTTTTACTGTATCAGGGTTTACACTAGGGGAAAAAATTGAGTGAGATTCTCCCACTCTGGCTCCAAAATTAAGTGGGATTTTTAAAAATCCGAGTGAGAACGAGAATTTTGTTTGTTTCCAAAAAAAATTTTTTTTTCATATTTTACAAGCAAAAATAATGTCATTACAAAAATACAATGTCTAAGATTAGAGCTCGTTCTAGGTAGGAAAAATGGCTGGGTGCAAAGGTTTTAAAAAAGGGCATCATTATTTTGAAAGAGCATTTTGTTTCTTAAAAAGAGCATTACATATCCTGATTATAAGCACTTCTACTTCATGGAAAAAAACTATGAAGAATTCAGTAAAACAATGCTTTATTGATTTATAAATTAATAATAATTCATTAGTAATCTTTATTAATAAATTAATTGCTAGTCTTTATTAAAAATTAGATAAAATTAATTAAGTTGATAAAGCTAAGTTATGTAAATGGTTAAATTACTTTTAAGTAACTTTGTTAATTAACTTATTAAAATAAATTATAAATAATTAATTAATAAGAATATTTCTTTAAAGATTTTTAAGGCTTCTTTTTATAGCAAAAATAATCCCCCAAACTTACCTAACAGACAGGAAAATGCTTAATTAAGTAAACCTTTTGCATAAGAAGAAGATTTTAATAAGAGCTTTATTGGATCACCTTGTCAAGAATCATCATTAAAAGTTTAACTCAATTAAGAAACACTTCATAAAGTAAAGTTGTTCTAAACTTAAATTTTCATTAAAATTTTTTTTTTCAATTTTTAAGTTATCTCACTTATAAAAATAATTCATTTAATTTTTCATCATTCACTTGTCTCTGTAAGAATTAATTGAATAGTCCAAACAATTTAAATATTATAGTTAATACTTGAAAATATTAATAACACTTCTGTTCAAAAGAACCCTATATAATGGAATAAATACCTATTCCAGTTATTCAATGTCTATTCCACTACAAATTCCACTTATTTCTTACTTTTTTAAATGGACAACAATAGCTAAAATTTTTTGCAGGATTATCATGCAGCCATAATAACTATTCTGTTGATATTAGCTATCAGCTGGTCACTTATTTAACTGGCAATATTGAAATAGCCGGAAAGGAGATAAGAACATCGATTCTATCTTTCCCTCCCCGTCTAGCTTAGAAAGAAAACCACAAAGTAAGAAAGGGGGGGGGAAAATTATGTTTTGACAGTAAATTTCTAACTTTTGAACCAATTAAGATGTCTTTTTAAAATTTAGACTCTGAATCAATTTTTGCATTTCAAAGTGATCTCCAAAATTTCAAAAAATTCGGTCCATTAATAAAAAAAAAATATAGATGAATGAATTTTTACATAGTTGATTTCCATCCCCCCTTCTCATCATGATCGGCTACTCTACTACCCCGACTGGGCCTCCCGAGCGCTTCTCATCTTCACAAAGAAGGAAAAAAGGCGTGGGAGTTCTATTACCATAAAAGTTGCGCAAATTCATCCCTTTCATTTATCATGTATCATTAGCGCAATGTGTGAGCAAACAAAAAACAGTTGAACAAATAAAAGGGTCAAAGAAACTTTTAGAGATTAAAAAAAACTGCGGCAAAAAAGTGTGTCTAGTTTTTCATCATCGGGGAGCTAACGTTTTTTTTTTTTTTTTTTTTTTTTTTTTTTTTTTTTTTTTTTTAAAGGGCATTGGGGCGTGGCACCCCACTGTCCCGGCCTAGAATGAGCTCAACAGATTATAAATATCAAAATTAACAATGTAATACACAAATGATTTTGATAACAATACAATTTAATGATATCTTTGATTCTTTATCCCATTAAATATTTTGCTGCAATATCAAAATTGAACAACCCAGCATGTGGGCTTTTCCTGCGACTGTTATTTTTTTTAGTGGGATTTAATGTGGCATTGCGGAATTGCGCAATCCCGCGGTCTAGTGGGAACCCTGTGTATTTTATTATTTTATTGGGGGGGGGGCAGAGGGGAAATATAATAATTTTCCTGTTATGACCCAAAATCTGCAAAATTCTAAAATCCGCACAAGGTCTGAAACCGAGTTGTGTGGATTTTGGGTCCTATACTGTATTATGTTAAGAATGACTAACAGTCATCCAAAATGAAACACAATGTGCTATGAAACTTAATCACACATACAAATATGGAAATATTATTTTAAAAAGGGAAAGAACATGACTAAGCTTAATCTGAAAATATGTGACAATGCAAAAAGATCAATAAAAATACTGCAGTAACCTTGTGAAAAACAGTTTTCCCCAATACAGCTATGGCTAAAAATATTTGCTACCAATGTAAAACATCAGTAACTTACTTTCATACAGAATTAATAATTATCAGTTGAGGAAAATAGGAATTTGCAATATATTAATCTTTAGTGGAGGAACCTTTCCTTGTTATTTATTTATTTGTTTTTGTAAACTTGATAGTGTCAGCATTCTTGTGGAGTTATGACCTGCCACTCTTTGCATTGAAACAATTTTTAGTGATTCGTTTGATGTGATAAAGTGTTCTCTCGTGATTAGTGCCTAATCTTGCACTTCAAATAGAAAAAGATCTCTGCCACCATCTATCATGAATAGCATCATAAAAGCAAAGCAATAAAATAACCACCTATATTCTTGTATCGAGTCATTCCATCTCATTTCAGGCAGGCAAAGCCAAAACATGTCAGGTCACCATCATAGATTTCTTTGAAAAAATTATGGTAGTTACGACTGTTGGAGACATGAAATATTCCAAAAGGATTTTTTCCAAAAAATTTTTTTCTTCTGCTACAGCAGTTTCAAATTTGGCTTAAAATCGGGTATTTTTAGAAGATACGGAGATCATGCAACACTTAAACTGCTGTAACTTCAAAGTTATTTCATCTATTCACTTAATTTTTTTTTATCTTTTAGCTATTGAGTTGCCCTTTAATATTTTATATTTAAGAAAAACCTGATTGCAAATTTTATATGGGAAAAAAAAATGTTTATTTACCCTACAAAACTGCAATTTTTCAATTTTTAAGAATTTTTTTTCCTATTAATTTTTTTCTTTTTTACAAAAGTAAAGGTGCCAATCAAAACTACTCTTAAAACACTATTAAAGTAATTTTTTTTTAAATTTTAGACTGCCCACCTTTTGGGAAATTTAGCTTTGAAAAGTCCAAATTTTCCCAAAACTTCAAACTTCAAACGGGTGGCAACAGCACAAAAACCCCATTTTTTAAAAATCTCAAAATTTACACATTTGATGTCTCATGCATGCTTAACAAATTAAACATAACTAGATGTTGTACTTTTGCCTCATTAATTTTATATGATTTTTTGAAAATGGCTCATTTCAACCATTTACAAGTCTTGCTCTGAATGTTGTTTCTGTTACATCTCACCATAAATGTTTCATATAAATTCAACTAGAGATTTTTATTTTTCTATAGCTAAAGGAAATTTATTATTTTGCTTAAAATTTAAAGCAATAAAATTTTATTGATATGTACATATACGTGTAGATAGATAGATAGACAGATTAAGCTTTCCAAGAATAGCAGTACAGATCAATAGTAACTTAAAATTCAGTAATAAAATGTTTAACGAACTAAAGTATTGTAAAATTAACATGTATATACATTTACTTACTCTTAGCTTAAAAGAAATGTTGACTTCTGATTTAAAAATTTATTCTTTTAAATCAGAAAGTTTTAATTCGACAGTTCGAAAGTTTTAATCCTCCTGCCAAATAAGAATTTCACTGTACAGTTAATTTGCTGCACTAGATTGTTTTCTGCTTTTTTTTTTTTTTTTTTTTTTAAATATACTGTTGTAACATTTATAAAATGTAATTCTTTATATAACTATAGTTCTTAAGGACATAATAAAGGCATAATTGTTTTCATTAATTAAAAGGAATGTAAAGAAAATGTGTTAGATTCGTTTTAATTCCATTTCATCAAAAGAATAAAGCTGTGCAGAGTGCCTTTGTGGAGTTGGACGTGTTACTTTGAGAAGAACATTCTCTAATGGCACAGAGCATTCGTCTTTCCTTTTTCTGGATTCTTCTGGCCACTGAAATCCTTTCGCTGGGCCATGGGGATGCATGAATGATACATTTACATCCATTAGTTCTTGTGATATTCCAGTAATTTTTCCCATCCACCAATTATATTCATAGATGCATCCAACAAAGTCTCCCATTTTGAAGTCATCAATAGAGTAGTGCTTTTTCACTTGGAAGGATGTTTCAACTTTTTTAACCTCATGCTTTACTGTACGTCCTAGATATACGTCATTGCCCTTAAATAGCCAATAATGTTTTGACGGAATTCCAACAACCGGTTTTACATTTGCCCAAGCTTTTTTGCTTGATCTGCAAGCTGCAATTGTTTCCTTTTTGAGATCTAAAAGCATGATATTGTTTACAGTATTAGATAGCACTCTAACAAATGAAGTTGCATCTCTAATTGCTTGCACACTCCTTTTGTACTTTCCTGACATCATTAATTGATAGACTTCTTTTATGCTCATGAATCTCTTTACTTTTTTAATTTTTTCACCATTTTCATCTTTAACAAAAATAACATCCTTTATGCTAGGACTGTGTTTTGTGCAATCCTTACTGTCAACCAAATAATATGACAGTGCAATGTTAGTGGCTTCTTCTGATAAAGGGTGTCCATTGTAAGGATCGGCATGCATATAAATACCTTTCTCTTTCCTTAATTTCCTTGATTTATCTATAAGGTATATAGATACCACGGGTAATTTTGCTTTTATTTCTGTTTTACTCAGAGATTTTGGTAGCAAGGTAAGTAATTGTAATTTTTCAGTATAATTGCATGCTTGTGGCACAGTATTGAAGCTATCAAACCACTCGTTGCACAAACAATTTGGTTTTTCTACAGGGCTATCTTTCAAGTCATTAACTGCATACATATTTTCTAATTTACTCACTGTTGAAGCACCCAGTGTTTCTTCTAATTCTACTTTTTCCTTTTCATTTAACTCGTCCTTCTCTCTGATCTGACATGTGAAGGAGTTTTAAATGGTGATACATTAGCATCAAAGGTCTGAATATTTTTGTTTATAGTATCTATAACCTCATCAGCAGGGATGAAAGAATGCTCAGATGCTTCTTCATTTTTTTCATGTTCTTCAGAAATGTGCAGACATTGTCTTATAAAATGCTACACAGCTATAACACAAATTATCTTTCTTATTTACAGTAATATTTGGGCCTACAATCTTTTGAATATTATCAGCTAAATCTTAAACATTAGAAAATCTTCTAGTATTAGTTTTGTACACTGCTTTCTTATGTCTTTTAAAGTAGTCAACACATTTAATTCTTTCAGAACTGTGATACTCTGACATTATTAGATATTAAAATAATTATATGACACTAAATAATATTTACAAGAATAGTAATCAATATATTTAGAGGTATATACTACAAAAACACACTAAATAAACAGCAGAATTGCTAATGAAAAAAAAAAAAAAAAAAAAAAAAAAAAAAAAAAAAAAGAAAGAAACTGCAATCTATAAATGAGAGATAATCTTACTCATCCTTACAAAAAAAAAAAAAAAAAAAAAAAAAAAAGAACTAATATCTAATAAAACTGCAAAGTTGTTCTCAGAAAATTAACAGTTTTGCAAAACAGTGTTCAAAATTGATACTATTTGAAAGTTATTTACAAAGCAAATATCTACATTGTATATGCATGTTTATATTTTAGAGAGCATGTGTTATCGAATTCCATCTGCTTAGTGTATAGGGCTTACATAATGTTTAAACTATAAATTAAAATTGATTTTAATTATTTTGCAAATATTAATTTAATTTTCAACATTTTCACCAGCGCAACTACTGGAAACATATAATAATATGAAGGGTCCATGGGAAGAACGATGAGAGTCCACTTTTCGTCAATGTTGAGGTTTCTACTGCATTCTGTTGTTCATTAGTGGCACTATATCCGAACCCATAAGGTGAAAGAATGATGAGAATACACTGAAAAAATAGCCCAAAAATACACTTTACATGGGGAAGAATGGTGAAAGTCCCGTTCACCTTTTGATTTTTGGAAAATCAGCTGTATTGGACTCTTATCGTTCTTCCTGTGGACCCTTCATAAATTAATAAATAAAAATTTGCCTTAATTTCTAAGCAAAAATAAATAAAAAAATAAAATAAAGATTTTCTTTTAGCTATAGAGAAATCAAAATTTCTAGTTGAATTCATATGAAACATTTACGGTGAGATATAACAGAAACAACATTCAGGACAAGACTTGTAAATGGTTGAAATAAGCCATTTTCAAAAAATCATATAAAATTAATGAGGCAAAAGTACAACATCTAGTTATGTTTAATTTGTTAAGCATGCATGAGACATCAAATGTGTAAATTTTGAGATTTTAAAAAAATGGGGGTTTTGTGCTGTTGCCACCCGAAGTTTGAAGTTTTGGGAAAATTTGGACTTTTCAAAGCTAAATTTCCCAAAAGGTGGGCAGTCTAAAATTAAAAAAAAAATGACTTTAATAGTGTTTTAAGAGTAGTTTTGATTGGCACCTTTACTTTTGTAAAAAAGAAAAAAATTAATAGGAAAAAAAAAATCTTAAAAATTGAAAAATTGCAGTTTTGTAGGGTAAATAAACATTTTTTTTTCATATAAAATTTGCAATCCGGTTTTTCTTAAATATAAAATATTAAAGGGCAACTCAATAGCTAAAAGATAAAAAAAAAATTAAGTGAATAGATGAAATAACTTTGAAGTTACAGCAGTTTAAGTGTTGCATGATCTCCGTATCTTCTAAAAATACCCGATTTTAAGCCAAATTTGAAACTGCTGTAGCAGAAGAAAAAATTTTTTTTGGAAAAAATCCTTTTGGAATATTTCATGTCTCCAACAGTCGTAACTACCATAAATTTTTCAAAGAAATCTATGATGGTGACCTGACATACCCTGCCTGACTTGAGATGGAATAACTCTATCTATAAATTTACAATGCATTCTCATTAACCTGCACAATATTAAGTGGAATTACCAAAAATTTTACTGATTATAGATTTTTTCTGTTGACACTGAAATACTGAATACTTTACTTAAAAATAGTGTCATGAAGTTGTATTTGCATTTTAGAATAAAATAAGAAAAAGTAAAATATTAAAAGACCTCTTTTGCTTTAAAAGGATATTTTTTGTGTTTATTGAAGCAAAGTTCAATTTTGTCATTTTAAAAATTTATCTAGCAGTTGAAAGTTATTCTTTTGTATATTGAAATTGAAATTTACTGCAATACACAAATGATACTAAATATGCACATATTATGCATTATATGTACATTATTAATATAGAATGTAATCTGTTATAAAAGTTAAAGGAAAATATATGTCTGTTTACAATTATTTTCAGGAGGGAAGGGAGGAGAGGGCAGGCTTTTTAAAGTTGCAAAATTTTTTATCATTTAAAGTTACTAATTTAAAAATGTTGAAATCAAACACACGACTGATATTTAAAGGAGCAAAATTCAACCTTGACATTCACAAGGAATGAACAGTAGGTATATTATTAAACAGAAAGAATATTTTATACTTTATACTCTAAGGATAATATATACTGTTTATGAAATCTAACAGTTCAGTTTTGTCATAGCATAGCATATCATATCATCATCATTGTGCTAAAATGAGGTGAAATTATTCATGGTGTAGCTTTATAGCAAAACTTATATTCAGTAGGGTACTTTAGTCCAATCATTTAGAATGGAAGCATCAGACCCAATCACTGAAAAAATATAAGCAGTTGAGATTAGTGAAAGGACAGATTCATTAGAAATTTCCTACATCCTGATAGGATAAAAATAAACGACTGTTTAAAATCTGATTCATCTAGTACAGTTAATCATTTTTTTTAGAATATTTAAGATCAAAAGAGTGGTTAGTATTCCAGCTATGTTTATAAGAGTTAGATTTGAGTAACCTATTATTAATATGGATTTTTCTACTCCTTCCTTGTCAGATGGCAGAAAATCTCTTAATAAATTTTTTTATTTGGTATCCTCCTAATTAGTTTTTTCCCCATTGATCAATTTGATCACAGTTGTATCTTGCGATTGGCTACTCTTAAATACTTCACTGGATCTAAGTTCTACTTTAAGGCCAGGGCATGTAAATTCCTCCTTCCTTGAGCTCTCATATATGTCAAAACTGGTCTGTTAGATATATTACTTCATTTAGTCTATAGTTATTCTTTGTTTGTTTTGTTTACTTTTGTCACCAAGCTACATTTATTTGTTTATTTAGACTCACTGTAAAAAAGATATAAATAGAAGATTGTTACCACTTGGTCTGTTTACTCATTTTCAAAACTATAAATAACTTTTGTCAATTATTTTATTCTCTATGATTTAACCAGTTAGCAGCAATATTCTTAATTAACCCTATCTCTGCCATAGATGTAACATTTATACAGGGTGTTCCAAAATATCTTACATAGACTTTTTGTTCCTTAAATATGGATTATCGATATATAGAATAAATCATGAGTGTAGCCGAGAAACATTTTTAGGTAAGGATATGAAATAAATGTGATTTCTGCATGACATGAAACTTATGCTAACTGGTTCAATTTTTTTAGGGGGGGATATATCTCAATATCCACCCCCTTGCCTATGCTCTTTCGATAAGATATATAAAAAAAAATGTCTAGGATTTTATGGTATTGATTAAAAAATTCCAAAGATTAAATGTAAGCAAATACAAAATTAAAATTTTTATATAGCCTCCTGTAAAGAAAAATTCTCAATCAGTAGATTGTGCCCCATACATCATTTAGGTGATATACAAAATTTCAGCCTTTCATCGTAAAAAAAGCTCAGTTATGAAAATAAATATTTGTTAACTTAAACCACTTTTCAATGACTTGAAGAGAAGAAAAGCACATCTAAAGGTCTTGGGCTGTACAATGAAATTACTAAAGAAAACAATGATTGCATTAATACATAATTCTTTAGCTTTTATTGTTATTTTATAGCTTCTTACCAACTTCTTTTAAACATATCCCTTAGCTTTTTATAATGAAAGGCTGAAATTTTTTATATCACCTGATTAATGTACGTGATACATTTTACTTATTGGAAATTTCAATGTGCAGGGGCCAAATAAAAATTTTTCATTTTGTATTTATTTAGATTTAATCTCCTGAAAACTTTAATTGATACCATAAAATTCTGTAGCTCTTTATTACAAAACTTTGCCACATATTGCATATGTTTTTTTTTTTTTTTAGTTTTTTTTTTAAATTAATGTTTAAGAAATAAAAGCCTAGGTCAATACTTTTGGAACACCTTGTAAAATGTTGCTTGCATATTGAAGTAATAATTTTATTTATTATTATTCTTTTTCAAATTGTGAATTTACTTATGAATAATTTTTATTCTTATTTCTAGGTAAAGCATGTACTGAAACAACAGAATATAATGCCCCATTGGGTATTTTCGTTAGATAACTTAGTAAGGAGCTCTGTAACAGCTGCCATATCAATTCTATCCCCAGGTTTTTATTTTTAATATCTTATAATCTATGTTTTGATAGATGAAATTGCAAACATTAATGAGAAACAAGTGAAATCTGGCTTTAATATATGAACCACTCAAAAATTAGCAGTTTTACAGTAATGGGTAAAGTTTTGTTTACATAGTAAAAATTGAAAATCTTCTATTTTCTCTTCTACTCTAATTTATATGTAGAATAGTTATATGGAGACTAGAGAAAATTTTTTTCTCATAAAAATTTTAAATTATTTTGGTGTCTAATTTAGCTAGTGTTTTCAGAACTTAACTTTTGAAGTAATTTCTTACATTAAAACAAAATAAAAGATATGCAAATTATAAAGCACATTACATTCCCTCTTATCTGCACAGGTTTGTACCAAGAGCTTTTCAGATTATAGAATTTTGCTGAATACAGATAATTTCTTTGTTGACATCTGTGAAATCAGGGGTTCCCAGTGCTGTGATACCCCAGGGTGCCGCAAAGCAACTAGCTAGAATTTTAAATTAGAACTGTATTAATTAATGTTCTTACTGCTTTAATCTAATTAATTCTTCACAATCATACAAATATACATATAATACATACAATATTTGTGGAATATTACAATATTCGACAAATATTGTATGATGAGGGTGTCATGAGAATTTTCTGATTATCTTAAGGGTGCCACAACTTGGGCAAGTTTGGAAACTCTTGTATGAAGTACTGAATATAGCAGATAATACTGAAAAGTATTATAGTTATCTGTATAACTAGATCAAAATAAATCATAATATTTATAAAAAACAATAATAAAACGTGAAATATGCAAAACATTTTTCAACTTTAGAAGGCTATTTTTAGTGATCAAACAAAATTTAATGGCAACTTATTGATAGGCATTTTTGTATATCTAGAAACCAAAGTTTGTTTTTGTCTATAACGAATTCTTCTCTGGAGCAGGGTTTTACAAAGCATGCTCTATGTGAACTTAGTTGGTGTGCCGTGAAAGAATATTAATAACAAAGCTTTTTTTTTTGTGACATTTTACCTGTAATAGTTTTATGTTTGAATAATTCATGACATTCATGTTAATTAGCACCACAAAACATCATGCATGTTTACTAACCAATTGCAGGAAACTTAGAAGGTAGTTCTCACTAATGCTGAGGCAGACTCTATGTAACCTAACCCAAATATGAGATGGTATGTTCTATCAAAAAGACTAGTTTTGGGAGGAACAAGGGAAAAATAGTGACTTCTTTCTATGAAATTCAATTTACATAATCATACTGATGTCATATCAAAGCATTGCACTTGAACCTCAATCTATCGTTTTTCAAAAGGTTTGTGGGAAAAAAATGATGCATGTGGGAAAACGACAAATACTGGTTGAAGTCAAAATACGAAGAAAACAATGTTTATGGATGCACACAATCTATACAGTACGGCAAAAATACTAATTTGTTAACAAACTGTAAAAGAAACAAATGGAATTTGTTCAAAATTAAGTTATATTTATTTTTAAAAAATCAGTAATTTTACGCTGGGTGTTTCCTTAATTTTTTTTTAATGAAACGAAAATTTTAGAGATTTATAATATTTTACTTGTTTTTTTCTGGGTTTTCATGTTTGTATATAAAGGTTCATACACCTTCAAATACCATTATAGCATCGGATAAACTTGGCACTGGTGTAGGCTCAGTCCCTTTGTCATAAATATTATTCTATGCTTCTTTGCTTTTATTTTCATTTTTTGCATCACTACTTACCTTTTCCATTCTTTTGATACTGCACGTCACTATGTCTTGATCAATGGAGATGCAATTATCAAATTTCACATCATATACATCCCCTGCTACATCCATCATCATCAACTCATGAAATCATACCAGGAAATAATTAAGCTCGTATGCCATATAGATCCACTTGTCCTTCAATTTCATTTCGGTCAAGAGAAATATTTTACAACAATGAACGTGGGAAAATGATTTTTTGACAAACTATACATGTGGGTTTTGTTAGCATTATTTAAATACAACTTGTGCAGGGACCACAGAAATAAAACGATCAATATGGGAAAATGATGAATGCGAAAATGATAGACCGGGGTTCCATTGTACATTGTATCTCAAAGACAACAGAAAACCAAAATTTTTAAGTGTTAGCACTTGGGAAAATTTTTTTGATGTTACTGGCATTACTGTGTTCCATACAATAGATGTGATGGCAGCTTGGCACATGCGACTGTAAACCAATTTATCATGGTTCTATCCACTGGTACCATAAAGGTATTGAACATCCTTGTAGCAGGTTTCTTAATATTATTTGAACACTAGCTCCAGCAGTAATAAGTACTCCTTCCTTGATAAGCTAACTTATTTCTTTTGCCTTGAATTCACTAAAATAGACTTACGCTAGATGCTCCATCAAAATTTAAAAGTTTTCAAAGGGCTTTATCAAAGAAAAAGTATAGGAAACTGCTCTAGAGTGACTTGATATCTTACTAATATAAATGCGTTCCCATGCCTTACCCTGTATCACTTTTTTAGGATGCATATTAAATGATTAATATGCATCATATAATATGCATCCTAATTCCATACACATGTGAACACAATCTTTTGTACTACAATACTCAGTTTTTCTACCAAGTCTCTCAATATTACACATTCGGCCCAGTATTGGTAGTACAAGAGATTTCAAACATTTTGTCACAAAAAATGTTCATATTTTTCTTACAGCTGTAATGAACCTGGATATGGTTAAGAAGTTGCATGTTATTTTCTAGAGATCTTTTATTTTGGCTAAATTTGAGATTATTACCAACCAGTTCTACTTGTCTTTAAGTGAGAACAGCAACATAGTCAAGGTAGGGACATAGCAAGAAAAAAAAATTGAGGAGGGTCCAAAAGGTGGAAAAGGTAGAATTTCTCACAAAAAAGCTTGATAATCGACATCCAATCAAAAAGTTTTGAAATGTTTTAAGTCTTAAACATTTTAAGCACAGTAATATATATACAATATATATATATAATTTCAGTCTCTCAGTATGCAAACTTTTCTGTTGTCATTCATTATTTAGTCATTTAAGATTCTATTATGTGTAAGCTAATTAATACAATTTGTCAGGTATAGAAATAATTTATATTCCAGAATTTTACTCTGAATAACCCTTATATTTTACAGTAAGTTTTTAATATCTGAGTGCTATCATATTAATTACAAAAATTATGTTGGTTATTTATTAATTTATTTTTAATATTATGATTAATCCTTAAATTGAATGTTTATAAATTTTTATTTATTTAGAACTAAGTGATAATTTAGAAGGTCGAAATTATGAAAATGAAACTGAAGAAATATCCACTTTTGGTGTTTCTACTGCAAACTCTACTAAGTCACTTTTAAATCCCCCTGTTTATGTAAATTCTGAAATTGTGCAGCTTCAACACAAACATGAAAATCTTATTCAAGAAAATATTAGGCAAGTTGTTTAATTTATTATTATTTTTTAAAATAATGCTGTTATTTTATTGTTGTATAGTAGTATAATAGTTTATTTATTGTTTTTAGTGCCATAAATTATTATTTTATTGCTCTTGTTAATATTTGTATTCTAATGACTAATTATCATGTTTCTTCCAAAATCCAATTTTGGTCATTTCAAGAAACATCAGGGTCATTAATACTTCATGAGTTTTCATTTAAGAAACTTCACAGATGTCATTTGTAAAGGTCATAAAAAGTCATGAAATGTGTCTTGCTCTATTTTGTTTGATACAATGCATATTTTTGGAAGAAATGCATTAGTAGCATTTTAACATCAAAGAGGTGTTCAAAACTAAATATTGGCACATAGTTGATTTTTTCTTCAAGTTTGGAGAGAGTAAGCATAGTAATTACTGTTTTAGATTTATAAATGTGATGTAATTTTTGGTATTTAAATTTTGTATATCCACTTAATTAAAAAATTGTCCAAATGTTATGACAGATTTAATATTTTTTTACCTATTGTTCTGTCAAAGTAGTTTTTTCATTGCATTTGATGTTATTCGTATTTCAACAGTTAAAATAAATTTATAAATTATAAGTTTATGATAATGAAGCTGCTACTTATGTACTTGATTGCAGTTGCATTGTATTGTATATTATTCCCTTTTCTTCTATTTGGATGCTTGGTTTTATTAAACATTGATTCTAACTGTAATTTCCATCTCTATATTTTTCTGTGGAGATATTACGATTGGGATTTATTATTTTGCCATCTGTAATAGCTTGTGCTGTCTGGAAATCTTAATTGTTTATTTGATTCCTTAATGTTCATTTTAGAGTCATTAGTTTTGTGAAATATATTTGCTTATTATCTGGTATGATTTTTGTTTCATCAAATTAGCTTTTGTATTCTTGCAACCACAATCATATTGACAATGCAGTATTTTGGGAATTTTAGGAATGAAATCGCAACTTTTTCACATTAGAAGTCTAACACTAACAAGTCTTTGTTATAACCCTTTAATGGGCCATTTATTTCTACTCATAAAATGCTAAAATGTTTTGAGGTTGATTTAAGAAAATCAATTCATTTGGCTTTTTAGATAAAATTAATTTTTAGCACTATATTTTCAGAGTGAATATACTGTTTATTTTTTAAGTTTTTATATTTCTAAAATCGATTTTGCAAATACCATAAACATAATAATTTTTTATTCATAGATAACTAAAATTAACAGTATTTGCATGAAATTTTAGAAAATACATAATTGACATCACAAAGTTGTGTCTGCATGTGGTTTGTTCTTTAGATATGCCTTAGAGCCTAATTGCATTGTCAAGGCGTTTATTATGGTTTTTTGCATATGGAATGTAATTAAATAACATAGGCAAACAGTTGAAAAACTGATAAAATTGGTGGTAAACATACTACAGCTTTAGAAAGGGCAAAATATAAAATTTATCACACATGCAATTGCTGTTGTTCATTTTCGAACAACATTGCTACTTCCAAATGTAATATCTTATAAATTAATATTATAAAGCATATTTTTATATATTTTATGTATACTTTCAATTGGCTTACATAGTATTTAAAAATATTTACCATTACAGACTTATGAAAGAATTAATTGCTGCGAATTCAGCCTATCAAGAAATGCTAACAAAGTTCATAGAAGAAAGAAAAACCCTTTGCAAGTTAATGGAAGATAGGTAATAAACTTACATTAAAAATTATGTTTGGTTTTTAAGTATATAACACTCTTAATTTATTTCTTATTTACCTTTTTAGTGTACTAATAAAAGGCAATTCAGGAACAAATTCTCAGTTACTGAATTCTGTTGAAGATGGTAATTATAGTTTTATTAGCATATAATGGCTCTAAATATTAATTTTGAAACGACCTCGATTAACTGCTATGTTTTACAGCTCATACTGAAGGGCTGAACTCTCTCATGTGTTTGTAAAAGATATAAATATTGTGTATAAAGTTTTAGCACACACATTACTTATTTATTAATTTAGTATGTTTTACCTCATTTAAGGTGCTGATCTAACTGTGGCAAGTGATTTTAAAGAACTGCATGACTGGCTCAAGGAGGGTGGAGTAGATGAAGGATCCATAAAAAAGGTGTGTGAGAATATTTTCAATTTATGACAAATTGCTCTCAGATGTAGGAGGGAAATGTAAAAGCTTCCTGTTATTTCTAATATTTTTTATATAACAATAACTGTTGAACAGCAATACCAAATACAGTGAAAAATGTTTGACACAAAACTGAGGGAACAGAAATATTTTTTCATGTTATATGAA
Source organism: Cheiracanthium punctorium (assembly GCA_038373885.1). Classification (NCBI taxonomy): domain Eukaryota; kingdom Metazoa; phylum Arthropoda; class Arachnida; order Araneae; family Cheiracanthiidae; genus Cheiracanthium; species Cheiracanthium punctorium. The sequence continues at coordinate 844,573 of JAWZYV010000488.1, forward strand.
TTCCATGTTAAAAGATTCTTAACCCTTTAAGACCTGGACTTCTCCTGCTATCCAAAACAAAACTCACTGATATTTTCAATGTCATCAAATTTTAATTCGATTTCCAGTTAAATTTCTAGTTCAGTAGCATCCATTGGAATAAAAGCAAGTAAAAAAATAATTTTTTCTCTGGGGGGGGGGGGTGTCGGATATTAAAAAAAAATTTAAGTGTCTGTTGGAGCACTATATAGTCCACAAAATGCTCAAGGTCATCTATTGTTTATTCATTTCTCAATTCGAATGACTATCTAAATAACTGTGCATATTTATAATTATTTTCTGCATTTTTGAAGCAAAGGGGACAGGAACTGTATCATTTGATTCTATTGTCAGCTTAGTTGTTATAATCATTTCGATCATAAAGGTGGAATCATTTGGATTATAAATGATCTCCAGTATCTCTTTGTTTCTCATAATCCTTGCTGTATTCCCATAAGTTAAGCAATTCCATAAATAAATTCTACAGTGACTGATAGAAAACATGCCCCTGAAGATTAAAAGCAAAAAAATTTTTTTTTCATGTTAATTTTTCATGTTAACATTTTTGTGTTAAGCTTATTTCACTGTATTGTGAAGTCTGTAGAATTTTTATTGTTTTGTTTATTGAAGGGGTAGGATATATAGTAGACTCTTGATACAGTGACCCAACTACAATATGCTACTGTACCAAACATTTTAACATAGTAATTATGTTTACTTATGCTTACACAGAAGTTGCTGTTTTCAATTATTTGGAGACTCAGATAGGAAGTAGATCAAAAACATTGTCTGCTGTAGATGAGATTCCCGATTCTTTTATGTTATTGAAAAAAAAAGTTAAAATTTTAGTTTTCTATTTTTAAAAATTAAACTGAAATGGCCTATGGATTTTAATAACATTACTTAAGATATAATAACCATAACAATGTGATAGTAAAATATGTCTGAATCCATTTCGCCCTGATTATTCCACCTGAAAATTTTAATCAAAACAACTTTTAATTTAAAATCTTTACCTTTTACTTTATTTTCAAGTGAAATATCAGGCTTATATTTTTAAAAATGTAATCTTAATTTTGAATGATACTTATTTTACATTTTGTACAGAAAATGCTCTTTATTTCATGTATTGTATAAAAAATGTTCATCTCATTCATTTGAAAATGAGAGAAGAAAAGAAAATGTAGGACCCCCCTCAATTTAAATTTTGGACTCAGACCCTGGTTTATCATAATCAGTGTCTGCATGGAACACGTGCTTTTGGTCCATGTTAAGTTTTGGTGTGGAGTACAATACATTTAACGTTATGTTCAGCAATATTCTAAATGTGGCATTGTCTTTTTCCAATGAATGCTTCTTTAAATTTGCCAAGATGCTATTCTTACAGCATTTGCTTACAAATTTCTGTACCATTTTTTATTTTAGAGATGCGGTCTGTACAATAAAAGAATTATTTGTTTCACTTATCCCCTCACTATAGTATTTTATAAGATCAGATTAGGTAATATCAGTTTTTGTAATATCAGTAATATTTTTGCCTTTTTAGAAGATCATTTTATACTTAAAATACACTCCTACATTTGATGATAAGATGCAATTGACACAGCTACATTGCTATTCCATCAACTATTGAAAACAGTTTCATTACTTCAAAAATCCATTAATCCTCTGGTTTCTTTAATAAATGTTTTATTGTTTGGTGAAGGACATTGCCGGATCTAGTTACTTCATGCAGTACCTGTTGCTTCCATTCTAGAATTTGCCAAATTTGATAATAAATTGTAATTAAATTTATCAAATTAGATATTGTCCTTGCCCAGATTTTCAATAACTATACAGTTGTGCAGTTTCAATAACTATATCAGTTAACTAAACAATATCAGTTGTGCTGACTAACTGCATTCCAATGCCCTCCCCATGGGACATTTCATGTGACTCATTCTTCTTTCCAGAATGAATTTCCACTGCATATGGATATCTTGATGATGAATATAACATCCATACTTTAACACCAAACCTTATAGATTTACTTTTTATGAACATTTTACAGGTGCGACGGCTATAATAAGGATTTACATATTTATCAATGTTAATTTTTTTGTGAAAAGCACCAAATTTACATAAATGTTTTCTCACTTCTTCATAAATTGCAGCTATTTTTCCGAGTGTAACACCTGACTTTAATTTAGTATTATCATTCAGGTGAAAAAACTTTTTTATCCTATGAAAATGGGTACTTGACATGACTTGAAACAATATCAGTTTTCAGGACTTCAGTTGTGCTCCAATAATGATTTCCTTTTAACGCTCTGTAGTAACCATTCTAGAGGAGCAACTTAAGAACTGGCAATATCTGCGCTGTTAATAGTATTTCTCTCAGATTCTAATATTTCAATGTATTCTTTAGGAAAGAATTTAGGAAAAATTTGAGTTGGTTGTTAATCTCATAACACTGAGAAATCAATTTTTAAGTCACTTGGTTTATTATTAGAAAATATATTAATTTTTTTCTTTTAATTTTTTTTTAAAACTGCAATCATCACTACTTTCAATGCTTCCTTTTTTTGTACTCTTGTATGGTAATGTTGATGGCACACATTTCTTCTTTATGAGGTATATCCAATTCTTCTGTCTCATCCGTTAGGATAATTTTTTCCAAATCATCATTGATGCTCTCATTTTCTGTTGCATGACCTTTTCATTTTATAGAATAATTCATAAATCAACATCTGAAACATCAGATTCATTTGAAAGACGTCAGGACTGTTTTATAACATGTAGGAATGGGAACTTAACTCTGACCTCTCTAAACACTGATAAGAACACAAGGGCATTAAATATTTCTCCTCTACTTTACTTCACTACAATTGTGACACATTTGTTTATACTTATGAGACTGTAATAGATATTCCTAGCCAAAACAAGTAATTATTTGGTATTTTCATGTATAAAGTATCTCCAAACTTTTTGTCAAATTGGTGAATCACAATAACTTGAGACATACAAGTATAATCACTAAAGTTAGGTCTATGTATTAGATTTACTAGCAACTGTTTTATTTTCTCTAATAATTACATGGTTTTAAAGGCTGAAAAATGCATTGTTGTAGACACTGTAATGGCTTATAATGCCCATGCCATACAAGTTTGCTGCAGTGTCCTTCCAGAAGCATTGAATCTCGTCTTTTACCTGGTTGTTAGAGCAGAACTGCTATCCGGACAAATGTTTCTTCAACTTAACCCTACAATACATGATTTTTTAAAAATGGGCTGAAAATAAAATTGTAACTCCTTGCTTACTCGTGCTAGGAAAAATATGCCTGTAGTTTCCCAGAAATATCATGAGAAAAATTCAAAATCAAAAAATTAGAATTCCTACCCTCTAGCTCTCATACAAAAAAGAAAGTGTTATAGCTTAATTCTACTTTATTTAGTCCTAATAACTACTATTTTTAATAGTTTTTTATTTATTTTCATTTAGCAATAAAAATTAGAAACAATCGAAAATTCGGGCAATTTGTTCAGCGAAGCGGTTGCACACACTATGAATTCATGCTTGTTTGCTCAAAAAATAATGGTCCATAATGGTCATATATTTATTTTAAATGCATAATTTAGACAAAAACTACAAACTTTTCTTTTTATTATGGGGAAAATGAGAGTATAACCAATTGGCTGCAGTATGCACTGTAGGGTTAAGGAACGAGTGGTATTCAGTCAAATTCAATCGAAAGTCCAGACTCTTTGGTGGGTGGGTGATGATGTTCAAACCAAAGTTTTGCACAGTATTGATGGCTTGACAAGTGGCTGGTAAGCTATTGCTGTGGAGAATGCTTTTCTGCCCTTGCTTAAAATTCCTCTATTAATTGGAATTTCAACCAATGTCTTCTTCATTGAAAATCCTAGTAACTGTCTTAAGTACAAGCTCTGAACGAAGTGTTTTACAGGCGGTAATATCAACAAGAACTTTATTTTGAATTGCTACTAAGACAAGATTCTACATCTGAGTGAAGTTTGTGGTGCTTATTTGGGAGTAAAAGAAGCATCAGTCACAACAGTATGGCCAGAAACTGTATTAATAATTTCTCTATAATCTTAAAAGATAAAAGACTACTTTTAGAATTGCCTTTTATAAAATAAGTTCTTGCAAGTGCCAACATCCTCAAATGTATCAACATGAACATGTATCACTTCATAATAACTGAGCTTTAATTTTTTATATAACTGAACTGTGTTCAACCTATAATTTTAAATTTTTATTTCGTAACACATTCGAATTTAAAATCAATTTATACTTTCTGTACCCATTTTTAAGTAGACACTTTCTCGATATGAAATAGGTAAAATTGTGCATGTTTACATTTTCACTTCCTAAATAAACAAAATTATTCTAATTTGAAACATTCCACTTTAACCCCCAACCCAATTATGCAAATGAACATGTATACACCTATCTTGTACATTTTTACATTTATTTGTTTTTTAGATTTTGTATTTAAAAGGTTTTTACACCATGAAAATTTATTTCCTACTAATGTAGGGCAACCACATTATATTTTTTACAGTACTAGTTGCATGTATATTTTAATTTTTTCAGTTTGCTATTCAAATGTATACAAAGGATGATGTCTTGAATCTAATGACAAGAGAAGATTTAAGGCATCTAGGATTAAGGTATATTTTCTATAAGTTATATTTTCAGAATAGATAGACTTATTTCATATAAATATTCTGCACTAATTTTTATGATGCTTTCACATTTGAGGACCAGCATTATGCATACAATTTGTATAATATGATATATTAACAAGGGGAGGCTCAGATGTTAGGATCACCAATTTTGATGAAATGTTGATGAGTTATAGGGTACCCATACTATAGTAAAATGACAAAAAATTAGCCGCCAACTATCGTGCATTTTCGAGAAAATTCCATTTAAACAATCATTTGTACATAGCGCATTATACGGGGTCATAGAGCACGTTATACGAGAATACTCCTAGAACGCGTTTTCCTATAAGGCAGAACGAATCTACCATGTTATAGGCGGGATTACTGTATTATGTATTTTCTGCTATCACAACCATTATTTTCTGACATCTTAAAACATGCATGCTTTGCAACAAAATTTTCCAATGAAAGACATATATTTGTAGATGTAAACGGAATTTCCCCCCCCCCCCCCCCCCCCCCCCCACAAACAGTAATGAAAAGATAATATGAATGAAAAAAATTTTTGTCATATGCTGTAGCAGATGTTCAAACAATTTGTTTCGAATGTTTTTAGGACAAATATCACCCATCCTTCCATCTGTATCTGTGTACCATGCTGTGTAATTTTACAGTGCACATCTGTAAAAGTAACGAAACGAAATGTTTTCTAAATGTGATTGATAAATAATGTTTCTATTTTTCATTACTTTCATAGAAATAGTGTTTATTCAATAAATCACATCAATTTTCTAATGCGTGTCATTTTGCACTGTTTTATTACATTTTTAAGGGAGAAAAAAAAAAAAAAAACTGAGTGGACTCCACCGGAGTCGAACCAGGGACCTTCAGATCTCTGGCTGAAAGCGAAACCGCGGCACCATCGAGTACATCTAACAAACTGCGAAATAATTGCTATATAACAATATATCAAATGTTTAAATGGAATTTTCTTGAAAATGCACGAGAGTTGGCGGCTAATTTTCTGCCATTTTACTATAGAATGGGTACCCTATAACTCATCAACATTTCATCAAAATCGGTGATCCCAATGTCTCAGCCTCCCCTTGTAAGTATAAATGTTCTCTTTTCCTTATTGCATTTGAATGAAACTATTTTATTAAGCTGTTCTAGATTATTTCGGCTAAATGTAAAAAAAAAAAAAATTAAGTAAAGAAAAAGTTTTGTTATAAACCTGAATTTAAAACCACGAACCTTCTACATAGATTACTTTATCCAATCTGTTTAGATATTTTGAATTAGATTTGATGTTAACAGGTAAGTATTTAGCTTTATCAGTATTATGGCTAAATAACTTAAATTATGGGTATGCTTCTCAAGTTAATGACTAACATTATATGATACAGAGCACAAAAATATACATGTCTTAGGTCTGCAAGTTATAGGCTAGCAGTTTTTTGATCAACATTCAAATCTGTTCATTTTGAATGACAACATTTTGTCTTTTAATTACTTGTGAAAAAGATGTGAGGTGTATGCTATATCCTAAGTAATAAAACTTGCATGCTCATGATCTAAGTTTTATTGTAAGAAATGGTATTTTGAAAGTATTCAAAATGTAATCCAGATAACATCAATAAACATTTGAGTACAATGTCAATTTTTTTCTGCATTAATTTGAAAAAGTAAATAGTGTTAAAAACTGTATATTATTTTTGATCAATTATAAAATGGTTTCAAAATGAATAACATTATGTAATTATTCTTTTATAAAAATTTTTCTATTTGTGTAAAGCTAATCTTCTGTTGTTTTTTCCTCAGAGGTGGTGTTGAATTAAGAATATGGCAACGTATCACAAATTATAGAAAAGAGAATGCTTAACTAACTGTGACTTTTAAGTTTATTTCACTCATCACTGGCTTCCATCTTCTGGAGACTCCTAATTTAAATTGAATGATCATTCTTATATTATTAATTTTCAGTCTGTATACAATCAGAGACTCACTTAAGTGACTTATGCTCTTAACTGACATCGAGGCAGCAATGGTTTTTATTTTGTAGATTTTAATAATTGTTTTTGAATTATGATGTGCATTAAAGTTTTAATACATAATTTGCCATGTAGTTTTTATTCTTTTTAAAATATCAAATGAATACACCCCACATTTGAAAATACTTATAAGTAATAGTTTTTAACTGAAATTGCAAACTATAAGTGGAAATGTGAAGTGTGTGATCATTAAAATACATGTATCCATGGGCACCCATAGGAATTTTTCTAGGGGGGGGGGGCAAATTTCAAATTTTTAATGAATTTAGTTTTGTTTTTGCGATTTGTTTACATCATGAGACACTAACCTAAAACTCTAGGGGGGGGGCAAGTGCCCTACCCTGCCCCCCCCTATGGGTGCCCATGCATGTATCACCCTGTGAAAAAATATAAATAATATGCATATTGAAATACACTCACCTAGAAAATGTGTAATCTATTCTAGACTAATAATTAAAAATAGACTTATTTATTTAAGTTTCAAGCTATTGTTATTATCATATTTGCTGTATGTTTGTAAGAGGCATTGATATTTACTTAGGATATAAAAACGAAGTTCCTTTTGGAATGCTTTTTGATATTCCTTTTGATTTTCATTTTTTTCCTGTATATCTGTAAGGATTTTGAATTGTCTATGCGTCTTACCTGATGCTATATCAGCAGCATTATAAATGAATTACGCCTCACCATTGCACAGTGATTATATGCCACTGAAAATGGTAGATGGCCGAAGTGTGAAGGTCCCGGGTTCGGGTCCCATCGCGCGGCTGTCGATCTAACGGTCTGGAGTTTTGGTAGGTTTTCTCCAGATGTAACGTGAATATGCATTAGAACCCCTTAGAAAGTCCTCCTTCCAAGGCTCCCCCTCCCTGTGGCAGATCGCCATCATAATCACACACATCAATCACGCACATAAATTAATTACAGTATCTCAATTTAAAAATTAATTATTCCTTATATATGTAAAACTAAACATTTGAATTTTGAGATCATAATTTTAAAATGTTATAGATCTAATAAAAATAAAAGAATGATTTGCATTAAATTACTTGCACACAAAGTAGATCATTTTAAATAAATATTATATGCACATTTTATACTTAATGACATTCCATTAGACCTATTATGAAATATCCCATTGGACCCCAAATGACATATCATTGCATTTAGCCTCATTGCAGATAAATTATTGACTACTGGCACAGAAGAATTATTTAAAATGAAAAACATTTGTATGAAGCGTCTTAATAACAAATTTTTGTTTGAAAGCATTAATGGGGGATCAAAACAAGCATTTATTCTATATGAAAAAAAAAAAATAATAATTACTCACCTCCTCAATTAGTAAGCTTTTCCTTCTTGTTCTAACAAGCTGTTAATTAAAAAAGAAATGTTTCAATGTAAAGGTGAGAGAGAAAAAGCTGGTATTGCTACCTATATAGTTGAAATTTTGAACACATTTATAGTATTTTATGCAATAACTCACCTTTATCATTTACCCCGTCTCTTTTATCGTACTATTTAAAGTATCTTCTTAAATGGAGTGGTTGAAATAGTAGTGATTCAATAATCAGAGTGCAATATAAGAAAAGGTATAAATAACTTAAATCTGGCCTTAATAATGATGACGTAGTGAATGGAGTGATCTCTTATCCAGGTGACTTACATCTGAGGTTTGACTGCATTTAGAAGCTTTTTAATAAAATTGTATATTGTCTTTCGGTCATCATGTCATGCTTAAAAATAAAGCACCTCCAATTTATACAAGTAAATTGAAGTTGCTGCTGAATCTCATTTGGTCTAGAGGTTAGGATACCTGGCTCTCGTCAAGAATATCCAGGTTCAATTTCCAGCAGAGGAAGAGGGGCTTTATTGTATAATGCAAGTTTTATGATAATTATAAGAAACTTTCACAGGGGTCGGCGTGGGTCACTTTTTCCCCTAAAAGTCACTAATTTGAGCATTAGTCCCTTTTTGTTACTATTTTGAAACAGGGTTGGCATGGTTTAAACCGCCTGGTTTAATCCAAATGCTTTTTTTAAAAGAATGATTTAAAATTGCGAATACTACAGATAGAATACGTTCTGATATATTTTAAAATTATCCTCATAAGTATCAAAAATAAGTTTTTATATCAATCTATAGATACCTTATTGTTTTATAATTATTAGAAATTATTAATTAAACTTAAATTATAGGCTGCATTTTTAATTTGTTTCTAAAATTGAGGTTTTGTGTTTCAACAACTTATTTCTAAACCTTAAAAAATGTTATTCAAAATAACTTATCACCATTATTACTGATGAGTCTAAGAGCAATACTCCATGTAAAATGTAGCTAACAATTACTGTTGTATTCTATTATACTAGCTGCCAAGGAGGCCAGCTTTGCTGTCCCATACTTTACTATTCTATATACTCAGTCAGTTTTGTTCAAATTATCAGCCTTTCAACGAAAATCATATTTTGTTGTTTTAACAGTATTTGTCATGAAATTTATTTGGGTTATTGTTGTTACAAATTTTGGGGGTATCATGACAAAAGCTGATGGTGGCCATGGGACATGGGAAAAGATCTGAAAGATTTTGTGGGCCTCACCATGGCGCAGTGGTAATGTCACTGAAAATAGTAGATAGCCAAAGTGTGAAGGTCCCGGGTTCAGGTCCCATTGCGTTGCTGTTGATCTAACGGTCTGGAGTTTTGGTAGGTTTTCCCCAGATGTAACGTAAATATGCATTACAACCCCTTAGAAAGTACTCCTACCAAGGCACTCGCCATCCTTAGCAGATCGTCCTAGAGTAGCATTGCTGTAATCAAAACAAAAAGGAACATTTTGCTTTTTTACGTATGCTTTGTTATTTTGTAATCTTTCCTGACACCACTACAAATTTTGTCATTCCTGGCCGAAATGAAAATTTTCCTCACAGGCATTCGATTACATATTCCGATTCTCTGGAACTCTGTACATAGACTGAGATCAGAGGGAGAGGGCACAAACATTGGTTGGAGATTTCTGTCAGTTGAAGTGCAGCAGTCTTTCTGGGATGCTGCTGATCGCAGCCTAGATGTCGGCGCCACTGGGCATTTGTACCATGCCGCCGCCGAGGTCTAGGCCGGCTTGCTGGCAAAGAACGCTGATTTTACACCGCGGCGTACAGTCGGCTTCAAAACTTCTTAAAAAATTGTACCTAAACTATCAACTGCAGGCATGAAAATCTTCCGCTTTTCGGTGGATTTCCGCTTTTTTTGTTTTTTTTGGAAGACCTCCGCTTTCCGAAAATGCTTTAAAACCTTTCCGCTTTTTCAAAAAAAAAAAAAACCCAGTGATTACCGAACCTGAAGCAAAACATAACGGACATAGCAGAGTAACAAGAGGACGATAATGCGCGCCTGGGATGTACGTTTTCACTGCATCTCCTACTGCGCCTAGACTAAAGTCAGCTAGAGTGCAATGTTACTGATTTCCTGAGTTGGTAAATTCAAAACTTAGTTCAGAGGGGCAAATTGTTATTTTAGATCTTCGATGTTTCGAAAGGCATCTGATACATAATTATGTACTTGGCGAACTACTACACAACAATAATTATCTATCGAGACCTTTCGCCACTGGAAAACCGTTGTCGGTGAGCTATTGTTACTCGCGACGTGTTTTTATTGCTGTTTTGCGCACTTGATGAATCTATAAATTTTTTTCAAGGACACGTACCAGCTTAACTGATACTTCTATTGTGGATTATTGAGAAAATGGCAGATTTATCGAATATATTAGAAAACGTGGATTGAAAACGAAATGTTTGTGGTCATTTTCGGATCCAAAAATTTGCTTGGTTTTGGAAAAATCGTCGGCCGAACGAGAACTTCCAGACATTTTATGAATGCTAAACTGGAATTTTTGTTTAAATAAAGCAAACTGACGGTCTACACGACAAATAAAACTTGTATAAAAGTGCAGCTTTTAGTAATGGTATTTAAAATATAAATCTTGTCGTATTCCTTTAGGTCTTCAACATGCAAAGGAAGTAAAATAATTTATGGTAGTTTAAATATACTTTTCTTAAATAAATAAATTATTAATAATAATTCCAATAAATAAATACTTCGATATTTATAGCTATTAAAACGTACACGTCTTAATTTTATGCTGAATAAAAGAATAATGCTTTTTTAAAATGTGAGTTAATGTTAAGAAATCCGTAAGAAAAAGAAAACCAAAATTTTCAGAGTTTTTTTTTTTTTAAACAGTTACGCGGATTTTACTAAAAATATGTACCGTAACTTCGTGAAAAGTTAACTAATGGTAAGACCACGGACGGATTAAAGGGATTGGGGGGGGGGGGGGGAGCGATTACTCCTCCGCTACAGGAAAAAGAAATTCTATTTTACTTCCATAAACTAGACAAATTTCAACTAACCGACCATAAAATTGCATTAATCCGTCCTTAGGCAAGACGTATCGCCTCCTTAAATAAATAAAAAGATTACTTTTATTAATCATTTATGAAAATGTACATAACCAAGCAAAAAAAAAAAAAAAAGAAAAGAAAAGATCATTACTAATTTTCATGGGTCAATCCACATAATACTTAATTTTAAACAACATTCAATTGATACTCTCTCTGGGTTAAAAGTTAACGAAATATGAAATTTAAAAATGCTCTTTATTAAAAATTCGCGTTCGCAATTGGAAAAAAAAAAGAAAGAAATTGAGGCGACTAGGCGACACAAGTCATGTTTTAACGTCTCAGCAGAATTCGCTCTCTTGCTTTATTAGCCAGCTCGCTGAGTGAAGACAAAACAATAACAACTTTCTCGATGTTGACGTGACGCGGCGTCGGTACCTCGGTTTGTGAAGGCCCGTTTTCCCCCGTATTATATAAATTATTATTATTTTTTTTTTTTAAAGCACATTCAAAATTTGGTTCTTCTGCATATCGGTCGGAAATATTTCTAAAATGGTTTCACGAAGCTTGTCCGCACCTGTAACTACGTCGATGCTTTAAATGACATAATGGGGGGGGGAAAAATTCAAATGCTCCCTGCATGCCGACGTGCCGTCACTTCAAGTGCATCTATGTGCTTTATTTTCTACAGAAATAAATTTGTTAGCATCGGCTTCACTGGAGCTTGCGCGCTAACTACAGATCAAAAAGCAAGATCAATATACTAAGTTTTTTTGCAAAAGAAATTTATTTCAGCCAGATAGTCCGTGTCCTGGAAAAAAATCCCTTTTTGACATGCATAGTCCGCGGACTATACTAGCGAAATTATGGTAACTAACTATCCCCGATCTCCGGGTTCCATATTTGCCAACTGAACTTCAATCTATTTGCAGCCTTTTGGTAAATGAATAATTTTAAAAACAAGATGTAAAACAGAGTTTTTAATACTCTATTGTTAAATTAAAATTTAAGGTATTTTAGTAACTCAACAGAAAAGTATTATTTTCCCCATAATATGTTTATTGATTTCTGAAACATTTTCACTTCAATTTTAAAATCAGGAAAATCGCTATTTCGTTTTATTCTCATGTGCAGGTTTTTCTTTGGTAATTATTTTTACAGTTAATTTTAAAAAGCATAATCTTGTGAGTTGGTATTTTGCAGCTAATATAGGAAGGAGCAGAACATATGTCCCTGTCATAAGTTCCACTTCTGTGTGCTGATGTGCTGCAAGACTGCTAAGATTCTAAAATTTTACCTGAGAAAATATTTAGACATTTATTAAAGAATTATTCTTTTTCCAATAAAACAAGAAAACTTCACTTTTATTCTATCATTTGAATGCTTATTTTAGAAAATGCCAATGCCATATGTATAATTTTTCATTCCATTTCTGATCAAAATTTAAAAAAAAAAAAAAAAAAAAGATAGGTCTTAAAATTTTTGAGAATCAATTTTTATTTTATTTTCATATCAAAAGAATAATCTGAAATTTGGATGTGAGACTTATGATTTGTTTTGATCTAGGATTTTACGATATTGTTTAAGATAATTATTTTAAATAATTATAGCCTGTTTTCTTTTAATAAATATTGTATATCTAAAACTGATTATTAAACATTTACAGTGCATAATTATTTTCTTCAGGATCACAGTCAATTTGTTTGTGGTTGAAATTTAAATGGTAGAAATTGTTTAGTACACCATTTAGTTTAACAGTGGTTGAATTTAAGCTCACACATTATTCCCCAGTTCCATGTTTTTGCATTATCAACAGGCGCGTAGCCAGGAAAATTTTTCGGGAGGGAGATATGAACTTATATGTGTATAAATAGATGGAATTTCATCACTAATCCAAACATTTCGGGGGGGGGGGGGATATATCCCGATATCCCCCCCCCCTGGCTACGCCCCTGATTATCAACCTTGTTATATATGCCTGAAAATACGTGCACGTAAATTTTTCAATTTTTTGCTGGAAAATATGTCCACGTGTATTTCCTCTTTTTTGCTCTTCAGCTGTTTTCATGCCTGCAACTGTTTATTTTTTTCTGAATACTTAACGCTAGTAACTATAAAGATGCAATTTAAATTTCTTCCTTCATTGGCGTAATTTGATTGCTTAGGAAACTGTTTAAACATTTCATTATACCTCAAAAGTACATTATAGGTTTGGAATGGATCAGCGTTGTTAAAAACCCAGGTTTTTTCAGAAAAAACCCAACCCTCTGGGTTTTTTCAGGGTTTTTCAGGTTTTATCTGGGTTTTTTCAGAAGAAGGGATGGGGTTTCAGAATATTTGAAAAAAATTTGCATATTACTAAATACAACTTAAAGCAAACTAATTGATTATGAAAATCAATTATAAATAAAAAGTGGTTAATTTAATAGTAATAACTGATTACAATTATTAATCATACATGAAAAAATGTATAAATCAATTACAAGAACAATCCCAATCATGGTTTGCTCTTAGATAAATTGACTATTAGTCATAATTTTAACAGTGATATACTAGTGCTTAGTTACAACACGATTTTTTTATGGTTAAAAAATCTTTATTCATTTTAATACAGATAGGCATAAAAATTTACTCTAGAAAGTTTTAATGCCTATGTCAAGTCTGATTTTTTTTTTTTCTTAGGTAGTGGTGGTGTGGGGGGGAGGTAGGGAGCTGTTTATAAACTTTACAAGTGGTGTACTGATATTAAGCAATTTCCGGTGTCGGGGAAAACGGTTAATTTTCGTTCACATGTTATCTTACGAAACGGTTTTTCTCTATTATTTTCAGTCACAGAATCGGGTTTTTTTCCCGTTATTTTCAGGCAGGAAATTCTTTTATTTTCCTATTAGAGAAAAGTATTTTTCTTTTCCCCCTATATCCCAAAGAAGGATTTTAAGCATTATTTAAAATTATGGAATCAGGTTTTGTATCACAACTGAAAGATACTATGCCTTATTTTCTAATAAATGACATTATTGGACAAAACCGGGTACCTACATACTTCCAAAAAAAAATTATTTACTCTAGAATATAGTATTTATGCATTAAAAAATAGTTATTTTTGAAACCAAAGTTCTAATTCATTCAAATACATTGAAATACATTCGAACAGTAATTGAAGCACTTTATTTATGTAGTTATTTTACGCGTGAGAAAAAAGCTGTCCTAGTCAAACTTTTCCATTTATATAAATTTGTAGTAGGTAGATGGATACACAACGTTAACAAAGCTTTTACGCATTCTTTGTTGTTAAAATATCGAATTAGTTTTTTGTGACTGCACCACCAGTTTTAATAAGAATAATTTTTTGGGTGGCGGGGGAGGTGGAGGTGGTCTGGTGCTAAAGCACCAGAGTTGTTTTAAAAAAAACTACATACATGTACATATAATGTTATAAATAGTGTGCAATTAAAAATATATTTGAATTATTCGTTTTCTTCATTTTTTTATTATGAGAGCTTTAATCTATGATTATTAGCCCGAGAAAATAAATTTTAAATCAAGGCAAATGCATTACATACATCTTAATACACTATGCAATTTTTAAAAAAATAAATGGAATATAATTTCACTATAGTCTCTAGTTATAAAACGAATTCACAGTACAGTCAGAATACAGAAATGCAATCATGGTTAAACCAGCTGTAATATATAATTAAATCAGCAACCAACTTATTTACATGAAAAAGGTAAAATAGTACTTGCAGTTCACTTCTTTGACTGGAGATATCATAACTTCATTTTTTTTACAACAGCTACGAGATTTTTGTAATCGAATCATAAGGAACTATGTCCATTAAAGCAAAATGTTTACCGAAATCATCTCCTCCATATTTAGGTTGAATTTATTTCACAACTCCGAATATGTAAAAGAGGCATTTGGTATTTGGATATAAATTAAAATTATCACAAGCGAATACACCGGGAAGTAAGCTTCGTCGTGTCCACCGCATTAACGTAGCACCATCAGCAAAGGGACTTAGCTTTAAGTAAAATACTATACTTCAATTATCTGCAGCCGTCTGTTACATGCGTAATGCGACGATATTTTTGTGCGTTTAAGGAATCTTAACTCCAACTTGAGCTGCAGACAGAATCAACAACGAACATATTGCATTCAAAATTGCTGAAATCAGCTTTGTGGACATTATTTTGATAACGACTGGAAGTGGCTCGGAGACATTTCAGTTGTCCAAAGTCGCAGGTGCCAGAAAGAGAACGGAAAATGCCCTTTTAGAACTAGACTTTCAGAAGAATCACAGATAATTTTCGTTTTTTAACAGAACTTCCGTTAAAAAACAGCAAAAATCCTTTATTCACCCATAAGGGAGATTCTCCCGTGAAAACCAGGTTGATATTGTCTGTGAAATTCAGATTTTTTATAACTGTATGTAAACAACATAAACCTATCCGATTTTGATAAAATCTAGTGTTTCACTTTTGCAGTAGAAATATTTTTAAAATGTACCACAACGGCAAGCTCATACTCTGGAGCCCCACCAGTGGCCGAGCGCATAGCGCTCTGAGCTGGCAGACGGAAGGTGTCTGGTTCAAAACTAAGTCTCGTCCACCGACCTAACCGTTAGTAATTTTCCGTGGTTTCCTCCATACAGGTTAGGACCCCTTAGGAAGACCTACATGGAGGGCACCCCCACTAGAGATGAGTTAGGGCTCATTTTTTAAAGCCCAAAGTCTTTCAATTTGAGCCCGCCTGCCCGATATTATTTAAGTCGGAGGCCGAGTCCAAAATCTCAGCTAATAGATAAATAAAAGTCGATTACTTCATTGATAGACTATCAAAAATTTTGCCGTTTGTGCAAATTAAAGACAAATATAATCAAGCCCACCCGAGCCTGAACATAATCGTGATCTCTACACCCCACCCCCTCGGTCTAATTGGCGGTAATCGCACAACATCATACTAAAGGCTAATTTTCATAAAAATTCTGCGTCTTCATTCTAATCTCTAAAAAAATCTCATTTTAGCTCCAATTTATATATGTATATGTGTGTGCGTGTATATGCATGCACCCATTTTCATTATGCGCTTTTTAAAAAAATTTCCCACGCTGCTGCGAATTTCCGAGTGGCGCAAATTTCTATCGCAGCCTTGGTTGATTGTGTTTGAACCACAAATTATGCCTTTTAGACATGGACTGTAGGTTCTTCTTCCAACTTTTGAAAACTGAATAGTATGTAAAAGAAAGTCCCCTCCCAGTGAAAACGATTAGAAGACACGATCCTTTAAATTAAGTGGAAATAAGGAATCAATTGTGCCCTCTTGCAGTTAGTAAGTTACGCCTAAGCCTAAAATGCTTCATTGCTTACACTTTTTATGGCATAAACTTTCACTGGAAGGGATTTTTTTTCTTTCAGTTAAAAATTCATACCCAAAATATGTAATTTCAGAACTGCCAAAAACAGTTTTTGCAATTTTGATACATAGATCATAGTCGTTTAACCTTTTAAAAACAGTATACAACGGATCACGATGTGATTAAGCCAGTAATGAGTGTTGACTTCGTGTCTTATTTCTGTTAGTCGACAGCAAAAATTGTAAATAAATTGCTGGCATCACTTATCTTTTCTCTATCAGTATTACCTGCTGTCCGTGTCCCGCTGATATACTAACACTAAATGGCGTGCAAGATCAATATGAGGTCTCAAACAATTTCCTGATTCAGTATGTAAAACACTCATCAATTATAATACTAAGAGTCACAACATTGAACATTTTATTGAAACCAAAGGAGCCCCCAATACCGCTGGGGCTAGCGGTAAAAAAAAAGAAAAATAAAAGCAGCAAAAAAAATCTGATTTAATTTTCTGATGCTAAGTCTATGTTCAGCTATGAAGGGCAGAGTTCAGTTTCTATAGAAATAACACCTCAGCATGAAAATGAGTAGCAATCTACCGGGTGTCCCAAAAATGACTGATGGATTTTGAAAATCAATAAAAAAAAGACGGAATGCGATAGATATTTTTCATTTGCGGCCTTATGCTTAGGAAATCGGGAATTTTATACCACCAAATTTCAAATTTAGTTAGCATTTTCACCCACAGGTTGCGCTGAAAACTATGAAAAAATAAAAACCGGTATGAAAATTTTGCAAGGACAGTTGCAAAAATCTAAACAGTGACATGTTCACTGTAACCCCCATTTGCTGCAACAACGTGGTGCAGTCTGGGGCAAAAATTTCCAGACATCCGTTCAAACATGTCAGTTGGAATTGTCCCATATGCACTACAGATGTGCTGCTTCAGCTCCGCAATCGATTGTGGAGTTTGGCGGTATACCAAATCTTTCAAGTACCCCCAAAGAAAAAAGTCGCAGGGCATCAAGTCTGGCGAATAAGGAAGCCATGCCATGCCACTTCCTGTATGCATGTCGTAATCCAAGGCAATTACCCGCTCACTGAAATGTTCGTTCAAAAAATCAAATACTGCAGGCGTTCGATGTGGACGAGCCCCATCTTGCATGAACCAGGTGGCATTCGAACATTCCTCCAAAGCAGTATGAATCCCCACAAATTCTTCCAGAATCCCAAGATATCGTACAGCATTTATCGGTTGCTCTCGAAAAAATGGCCCTGTTGTTCCTTTGGAGGAAACCGCAGCCCATACCATTATTTTTGGTGAATGCAGGAATGAAGGTTCAGCAATATGAGGATTATCCCTTCCCCAAATTCGCGAGTTTTGCTTGTTGACTGCCATCGAGGAGATAATACGCTTCATCTGAGAACCATATGTAGCCAACTTTGAGTTCACCGTCATCCACAAGTTGCAGCATGGCGTTCGCGAAATTATAGCGTGCATTAATGGCATTTGGACTGAGGGGTTGGTAAGTCTGGATTTTGTACGGGAACATGTGAAGGCTGTGGCGCATGAGACGGTGAGTGCTCATTCTTCGGAGTCCAGTACGATGCAACACGGCGTACGGAAGTCCAGGGCCGCTGTTGCATAACCTGCTATACGGCTTCCGCATTCGACTCTGTAACTGAAAGGCGTGGCCGGCCGACATTTCTAATATGGTCATCATTCACGCTCCTCATTCGTTCGAATTTCTGGAATAGAGTCCTTATCACATTGTTTGACTGTCTGTTTCTCACATGAAATTTTCTTTGGAAACTGTGTCTCGTTTGAGCAAAACTGTGTTCCAGGCGGTGGAACTCTAACACAATAAATATCTGCTGTTCAACGGAAAAAAAAAAAACATTTTGGTAGAACGGACTTACAATCTCAACAGCACACGCTATTAGCTTGACGACGAACTACGGAATGGCGAGCTGAAATACTTCGTTTTAATTATACATTACAGATCTCCTGCAGCGCCATCTCTTGGTAGAAATGTTAACTAAATTTGAAGTTTGGTGGGATAAAATTCCCTGATTTCGTAAGCATAAGGCCGCAAACGATATATATCTATTGCATTCCGTCTTATTTTTATTCAGTGGTGGCGCTAGACTTTCCCCGACGGGGGGTCATAACTCCCCGACGAGGGGGCACAAATATACATGTACATATGCTAAGTGGCGTATCCAAGATGGGGCTTTGACCTCCTTCTTTTATGACATTTTTGTCACCAAGTATGATATGGAAATTTGCAACTATTTGCGCCACTTGAAAATATTTTACTTTAGAAAGTGATTTTTTCACGATAAATCATTTTCTAAACTAAAATATCTAGGATCCAGATAAGTTTAGAGGAGATGGAGGACAATATAATGTTTTGTTTTGTGAAATATTTCCAGGAATCGGATCGACATACATTATCGGACACTCAGGCCCCGGATATTTTCAAAAACCACTGCACAATCTTTCCTGGTAGATTATTATTTAAACTGACCCCAATTAACGTATCTCAAAATCCCTTTACATTACACAAATATTTCCCCAAGGCCTCAGCAAGCAAAAAATTTCGGTGGGTGGAGGGGATCTGTAGTGCTAAAATTAAATTAACTGATATCTAGAATCAACGCAAATAAACTGATAATGCATTTACTGAAATTTTGGAGGGGGGGGGTCAAACCCACATGATCCTCCCCCCTGGTAACGGCCTTGCACGTTTCTGTAAAATCTCGAAAGCTACTTTTAAGAGTTCTTCAGGTTAACGCTTAAAATATTTCATATGAATGAAATTCTTTGAAAAAAGTTCAGCGAAGAAAGTTCTACGCATTTTTTTCCCCCCGCAGAAAAAAATATCAGAAACAAAAGTTTTTTGTGCAAGAATATTGCTGTAAATTCACTGAAAATTTATTTTATAAATTAAGCATGACTAAATTTGCACGCTTTTACACAAATTGCAGTTATTTTTATAAAATTAAGAGATATATGTAAATTTAATTACAGTTTAACTTCGATATCTCGAACATCGAAATTCTTGATATCTCATTAAATGCGTTTTCCCTTACAAATTGAATCCCACCCCACCAGTGGCATTGCGCTAGCGCTTTGAACTGGGAGACGGAAGGTGCCTGGTTCGGCACTAGGTCGCGTCCGCCGACCTAACCGTTCAGTGTTTTCCGTGTTTTTTTTTCCGAAACTTTGCATAAATACGGGTTAGGACCTCTTAGAAAGTCCCCCACGGAGGGCAAACCCACCACCGGCCAAGATCCCTAGCGTAGATAATTGGCCGTAATCTACATTTCCATTTACAAACTGATTCCCTTTAATTTCAACTCGTTATCTCAAAAAGTCTAGTGTTTCTGGCCAACATGTTTTACTGTAAAAATATTAATCGAATTGTTAATTTATGTAATATTAATATTTTAAATCACAATAAAGTGAGAAATATGCAACTGAAATGTTTATAGGTAGAACCACTTTACAACAAAAATTTTCTTTTGAGAAAAATGATTTTGAAGGCGCGCAGTAAAGTGGCATACCGAAACTTTAGCGCTTGTTTCTACAGCTTTAAAATGATTCTACTTCAATAATAATTCATGTGGTGATAGTACTTATTGAAAGCTAAAAGATGGCACCGTATCTCAATTTCGAAAAGAATTGTTGTGAAGTGTACCCCTGGGAGCTTCAGTTAATTATAATAATAATAATAAATTATAAAAATCTCCGAAAGAGAACGTAAATATATGCGCTATTAAATTTTTTTATAAAGTCAAGCACTCATGAAGAAAATTAACCATTTTCTTTTAAAATGTAAAATAAAATAAAATAAAAAATATCGTCAGAAAAATATAATCGGACAGCTTATAATTTGCCAAGACACACCAAAAAATAATTATTTTTAGCGAAACTAACCTTGATAAAAATTTACTTTTTTGTAATACTCCAAGATAGTTTTGAACGAGGTTTCCACAAACGTGATGAATAATTTTATAAAGCAAGCTCATTTACTAATAATTCATAGTGAAAGTATCATTTTTAAAATTTCAACATTAACGAAAAAGAGTTTAATTAATAAGACGAATAACAAACATAATATTAATCTGTTTAAAAGTTTTAGAGTTGAATTCTGATACATATAATTCTGTAACTCAAAAATCAGTTTAGAACATATGCTATTAGTTTATTTTAAGTTTATATTAATGCTGGTGCCATCCATGGATTCAACAGCGATTTGTATAAAGATTCAAAATAAGGGAAGTTGCGGTGGCTTACGATACGCCACTGTATATAACATACAAATCTACATGGAAATATAAAACTTTTATTGTATTTATTTTATTTACTTATTTTACAGGATAAAAGGGAAAATTTTGGAAGACGATATAGACGCTGTATACCATAATTTTTATTTACTTTGCAGTAAAATAACTGAATTAAAATTCACAATAGTTATTTTTTCCACAACGATATAAAAATTAAATTGTCAGTCAAGATTAATCAGTTTCCTTTAACTTATATTCCGTTTTTAGATCTATCCACAGCCATCTTCATACTGGACTGGAGAGGGCTTTGGTCTATCAGAGGAGCTGGTTATTATTATTATTATTTAATTTTTTAAAATTAACTTTTCTTTTTTTACCACAAGCAAAATGTAATAATTCCCTTGCAGCTGTTAATCTTCTTGGTGTGCATAGCTATGAACTCTTAGCTAAAGAGGGCCGGTTAATCCAGTTAGATTTCTCTATATAGTGCAAATTCTCACTCGTTGTATATGTATACAGTATGTTACCAAATAAACAAACTATGTATTTGACTAATTCTTAAATTACAAAAAAAATAAAAGTAAAAACAAATCTTACTGCTAAATTTTTATAAAATTAAAGATTAAATCGTGCATATTGTGTTCGATTGAATCTATTTATAAATAAAAATTATATTTAGAATTTATTCGAATATGCCATCTAAGAAACAGAAAAGTACTATTTTTTTTATTCGGAAGAAGTTAAAAGTTAAATTATCTAATTAACCACTTAGTTATAAAAATATCTTCTTACTTTCTCAACAGTTATAAGAGTTCAAGTAAGGATTACTGTGATAAAATAATTTTAAAGACATAGAATGCATAACACACTAACTTATAAATAAATAAAATACGACCAGTTTAAAATATTTCTAATTAAAATGAAAATTTTTAGTTAAAGCGTTTAAATATTCATAGGTTTATACATATTTTGAATGCCAGAGATGAATAACTGTAAGATAATTTTATAAATATTTTGTCATGTCAAATTTTTACACAATTAAATATACATTTTAAAAAGTTTCCGTAGTAAACAAAATCCGAAATTTCTTATCGCCCGAGTCGTAAATCCCTTTTAAAAATATCAATTAAGACTTATAAATTTTGTAGCTCTATGAATAAAAGTAATACAATGGGAAATTTTATTTTACATTTATGACACAAAAACTTTTGACTCGTGAATTAAAATACTGTTAATTTACATACAATTACATTAAATCTGTGTTTAATTTAAATTTGCATTAATGCAATTTGAAAGTTTATAAAGACATACCTTTCGTCCTCACTCCAATTACTAAATCGTATTTGATAAATATACCAAACAATTCGAAATTGCAACGAAAGAATATATTTTTAAAATGTATATCCTGTCCTGTAATTTAGCGGGAATGACATATAATGGGGTGAACAACATGTTACTTATCAATGGTTTAAAAGCAAGAGCGCATTTAAAAGTACTCATAGTGTTTAAAAGACCAATTAGGAGAAAATTTAGATTAATTCATAGAGTACTCAGACAGTTAATATAATTTAAAATACAATAATGTTGTAAAACATTTCATAGAATCAGAATGTGAGGTCAAAAAGTCCGACTTCTACTACAGCTTCAAGTCAAAAAGTTATGACTCTGCAGCTATGATTAAAAGTGCACTCTGACCGCAGCTATGATTAAAAGTGCACTCCAAACCATTACGAGCATCCATGTCTAAGGACATTTAATGATATATATGTATCATTAAAATCCTGTTAATAAATAAACTTTAAAGTAGTATTTTAAAATTTCTGAGACAGAACAAGTGACTCAGTTTTTGAAATATGTGCCTTATTTTAAAATTATTTTTATTTTTAATTAACGCAGAATGTGTTCATTCAAAATTTGTGCTCAAACTAGTTTCAATTCTTTTTTATAAGGGGGGGCGGGGTGAGAGGCAAGTGTGGTTTTAGGGCGAGGGCACAGGGTGTGCGAATTCCTCGAGAGGAAAATATTTACACTAGTAAAAATACGCTTCAAATAAAATTGCATGTTCATGCAATTCTGAATTGGTATTCAAGCTTTGCACCCTTCCTGAAAAATATTTCTGGATCCGCCCTTGGGCATAGTATATTTGTACAAATACATGACAAAAAGCAAGTGCTTAGAAGATATAATTGAATGCTTTAGAGATATAAACTGACCATATTTTAAATAATAATATTAAAGCTTTTAGACAAATTTAAAATATAATATATGAATGTAATTTACATATAACTCACTTGAAGTTTGTGGATCTGATGAACTTGAAGGGTTTTCTTTCTCTAATTCCGTAGATAAACATACATTCGAAGAGCAAGAAGAAATATCCCAAGGATTCTTTCTCTTAATTCCATTTGGTAATTGAACAGGCCCCAGTCGATTTTGTTTATGAAGATCTGAATGCTTAGTTATCCTATGTTTTTTTTTTTTTTTTTACATAATCATTATCAAAAATATCACGACATAAAGCACACTGTACTTTATATCTTGTGCTTTTGGCACCACCGATGTTTTTTTTAGGAAATATAAAGCCAAAAGTGAAATTAAACTTTTATACACTTCACAATGATATGCTATGCTGCCGTAACAAGAAAAAGAAAATGCCCACTATTCTAAACTCTGTCTAAGTCACTGGCACAATGCACAATAAAAAGTGTTGGAAAAGTGATGTACTATGGGTTTGCGAAGAAAAAATAAAAATACATGGGATATTTCGACGAACCATTTCTTTCTCATCATTCTGTCACTGAGGACCAATAAAAGTACAAAAACCGTATTTCTGGAAAAAAGAACATCCCCCATTTGAAGCCATACTTCCCTTCCCTCGAAATTTTTTATCTACCCGACTGGGCTAATTAACGGTCACTGTCTCCCCCATCCCGACCGCACACACCCATATTGTACTTTCCTACGGTGTCGGCGACAAAATGCACAATCGTTTAAGCAATTAAAAGAGCCTGGAATAGAAAGTGGGCGCACATGTGGTCTCATAAATTTGTCGTTTGAAGAATAGACTGGCACTTTTGTTACCTTAAGATTGATGTCTTGCTGCAAATCCAGTTAAATGCCTCCTGAGAGTGGGATCACAGATTTCAAGTACACACTATTCGAATTTGAAGTCTCCCCCGCCGTCGTCAACACATCACAGTATTGGAAGATGCAGGAAGTGGCTGTTTCTCGACATGAAAAGGATCGCAGAGATAAGAGATGAATGAAAACGGAAAGTACTTTTAGCCATTATTCAGAAGTTCTGAGGAATATACCCCCCCCCTTCCCAGAAATGTAAACATATCCGCTTCAATCTCCAATACTCATTCGCCTTTCATGTGTATTTTAAAATTACAAAATTAACTTTTTTTAAATCGCAAAATCAAAATTAAAACTCAGCTAAAATATAGATTTCTTCTTATGAAAATTCCCCGACGAATAAATCAAATAGCCCCGATGGGGGGTCACAAGTTCCCCGAAGGGGGGGCACGTGCCCCCCCGGACCCCCCATTGGAGCCACCCCTGTTTTTATTGAATTTCAAAATCCATCAGTCATTTTTGGGACACCCAGTAAATAGGTTTTTATCAGATTCAGATTCAACTATGAGAAAAATCAACTAAAGTTTTCTAAGTGTTCTAATTCTTAAAAAATATATATATAATACAATTTTTTAATTGCAAAAAATATTTATTTCGTAAGATTATCAAGTTTTAAAACAGTTTATTGAAAAATTGACTTCAAAATGAAAAATCACTCTAAATCTTAATTTTCTTTTAAAAAATCACTTAAAAAAAGCTCATATTTATGGCCAATATTTGAACAAAGCTCATTTCTGTACTTTCTGATGATAAAAGAAATATAGTTGTGTTGGATAAAAATGAGATAAAGGAACAAAACAGAAATGGTTGAAGGGTTTGCTGCAAAAAGGAGTTAGTTCAACTGCTTAAGTTTGCAGGAAACAACTTAAAAACATTTGAGGATTCAACAAAAACTAACAAGGGAGGCAGTTTCATCTTTTGAGTAATTCAAATACAATAGCAGCTATATTCATTTTTCACCAAACGAAAGATTCTTTTTTTACTGCTAGGTAGTATATATAACTCTAAATTTTTGTAGTATGGAGTTACCTCCTTTTTGCACCAAACCCTTCAACGAGGTTGATGATGTTGTTCTTGTGAAGTTAGAAAATATAGACAAAGAACTTTGGAAAGTCAAAACAAAGCATTATTAAAGATTTCTTTCAAAAGTGCCAATAAGTATGCATGTAATGTATTATGTTTTAAGAGCAAGTAAAATTAAAGAATTTAGATTAGTTTAAAGTTGATCGCCTAACGTTTAAGTTATAATTTTTAAGCTCGTAGTAAACAATAATCATTCTTTTTTTCAAATCTATATCTAAGGGTATTTTGCTTTGCTATTTTTATACCATACTCTTCACCAAAATTGATATTTGATTTAACG
The DNA here is from genome assembly GCA_038373885.1 of Cheiracanthium punctorium. Lineage (NCBI taxonomy): Eukaryota > Metazoa > Arthropoda > Arachnida > Araneae > Cheiracanthiidae > Cheiracanthium > Cheiracanthium punctorium. The sequence continues at coordinate 869,862 of JAWZYV010000488.1, forward strand.
AATTGCTTCGATTTAACGAACGGATTTTTGGGTCCCAATCAATTCGTTAAATCGAGGTTCGACTGTATATGCATTGCTATTATTTAACTAAGAAAGACCAGTAAATAATGAGGAAAAATTTTTGAATTAACAGCATTTTAATGCACATACACAAATGAAATAGCATAATGCACTATTTTATAAATTATGTGAAAAAGCTAGCCTTTTACCCATCAATTATTTTGTTGCAAGTCCTAGCATCACATCATTTTATCTAATATTGTAGTACACATTAAAAATGCTAATTTATATTAAGTTTTCAAATTTTACTATCTTTATTATATATGAATATCTCGCATAGACTACTTTATTATTAAAATAAACATAGTATAAAAACAGGGCCGCGGCGCACACAAGCGCCGGATACACAGGGGTGCCTCGAGGCCGCACCTTAGGTTAAGAAAACTGTAACGCATTCCCAAGTCTGTGGTAAAACTGTCAGCACCTTTTATTAAAATGGAAGTTTTCACGATGGAAGTTAAATATAAGAAATGTTTCAATAATTTACTTTGATGTGAATTAACCCAATGTTTACCCAAACTTACTATGCTGTAGTGATTAAACATTACCTATGAAATGAAAGAGCAGCGGTTGTCATCGCTGTTTCCGTTAACGAACAGCTGAATTCAAGTGACTACCCATGGACGGTCGTATGAAAGGACAGTATGTCGAATTTTCTAAGTTTTTTCGTTTTCTAAACTTTCAGAATTAAAAATAAACAAATATATCCATCATCAATATTTATGGATGACGTAATAAAGAACTAGCTCTCTACATTGGCAGAGTATTTTGGAAAAAAAAACGTTCTACAAATGAGAATATTAAAGATTTTGTAAGTTTTTGAATTGGCTGGCTAGTTATCGCAGCTCATTCAGTATCAACTGAAAAATTATTTTCAACCTTTAGATTATTCCGGCAGCAAATCGGTCGATTAAACTCTGTTCCCATTAGAATACCGAAAGTGAAGCAGCACCGGAATGGTGAGTGCTTGGGAGAGAGAACTCCTCTCTCGACCGAGCCTGCTGTGGACCGGGGTCGCCGCGACTGAAGAAAGAGAGAGGAGAAAGCAAGAGGGGGTCTGGGTACTGGTTTTCGTGACGTCACAAGAAAGGATGGGATTTGGAACAGTTTGCATTGAGTTCAATGGAAGAAATAGAATTAATAATGCCAATAAATACGAGTAGCTTAATTTTTTATGACGCATTGAAATAGCATTTTCGTTTTACAACACTTTGTTCTTAAATAATAGTGAATCAACAATATTTTTTGTCAGAAATTAATGAAATAAATTGGTACTGAATTTAAAGCAGTTTCAGCATTGTATGCAGTATGTTTTGCATTTCGGGCTAGCAAATACATTCTAAATAATATAATGGTTACGCAATGTTATCATTTATCTAAAATAATAGTATATGGATTAAATTTATCCGTTGTATAAGCATAAAGTCATATTTTTAAGTAAGTAAAAGTAAATATATTTTTAAGTAAAAATAATAATTTTTATTAATTTTACTTAAAAACTGAAATACATTATTTAGTTTTGCTTCGTTTTAATAAGCTTTTTGAAAGAATTGATGTTAAAAATATCCAGATTCATAAATAGTCATCTCAAGCCATTTCGTGACGTCACAAGAGAGGATGGGATTTCAAAGAGTTTGTATTGAATTCTATGGAAGAAATCTGATCAATAATGTCAATAAACACTAGTAGCACGAGGAATATAATCAGAAATTTCCACAATTAATATTTTAAAAACTTGTACAATACATACTATATATAATTATGTTATACAGACTCCTAATGTCAAATTTTATTAGAAGCAATTAAAGCACAAAAAACAAGAAAATAAAAAGTAAAAGTTTTTACCCAAACCTTACAAATACTATAAAGTTTTTCATGAAAGCACTACAAGTGTTTGCTTTAATTTTTTCTAGATAAGACTTTCAAATATCACATTGAGACATTTGAAATATACATAATTAAATATTTTTAAAAATTAGTGAGTATAACTCTTGAATATGTAAAACTGCCTAAATGCTCTCAGGGGTTTTCATGTAAAATATATTGCAGTAATACATATACTTTTTTGTTATTGTTTTTAGCATTGCAGTAATACATTTTCTTTTTTGAGTTAATTTCCAAATCTGTGTTCATACTTAATTTCAGAATTTTCAACAAATTCCGATAAACCGTTTAGTTGGAAATATTTCTTTAATAAATACCTTCTATATTTTTGTTTTTCTAAGTATCCAGCAAATAGATTTCTCTCTCTCTCTCTTTTTTTTTTAAATAAATAAATCAACCATGAGATCCGCATTGAACCTTAAGCTACTTGGTATGTGCAGTGGAAGGGGATCTGCGTTTAATTTATAATTAAAGGTGAAATTTTCTTAACATAGAATTGCCATGAAACTCTTGATACATTTCTTAATTACAAAAGAATTTATATTTTCCTTTGCATTATTTTTTTCGGTTTCCTCAATATCTTTTTCCTAAACGTTTTCTCTTCTTTTAGTAGGATCAGTTCTTTCTTGTTTTTTGGTAATATCGGATATATAGGCTGGTAAGCTCGAAAAAATGCACGGGATAGCATTCGGTTCTAATTTATAATGCTTTCTTTTTACAGTTAAAAGTACCCCATCTGATTTTAAAATAGCATCGTCTTTTAAAAGATCTTCATCTCGAAAATGCTCAATACAAACATACGTATTTTTTCCTGGGGACCAATTTTTTCTTGGAATATTTTTAGTCCATTCGGCCCGCTTTTCTTCGTTTTTTGGGAAAAGTGAAAACTTTTACATTTTCTCCTCTTTTGTAATTAGCTTTACTTACAGCCTGGGATGCAGCAAACGGAAGCATAATGATTGCTAGAACAAAAGAACAGAAATCAATAAAACTAACTCAAAATACGGCAATTTTATATTTTTATGTACTCTATAGCTTAATAACTATTACCAAGTATGTCGTATTAAGAATAGAGATTGCTGACATACCATTAGTATCCATAAAAGGCACAAAACATCTTAGTTTCTTCTACTTTTCCGTATGATTCTAATGCTTTTAACGGAGAAAAGTCCATCCTCTCTTGTGACGTCACAACACCTCCACGCGTTCAGTACCCAGGCTCGCCTTGTAATTGTCTACTCTTCCCCTCCCTTCCCGGGGGCTCCGTGTGGACCGTGTACGCTAAAGGGAACCCTGGTGCCCGTAAAATCTGTCGTGGCTCCAATATTGTTCATCGCTTTGTTCAAACGATACCTCTGGGGATGTCAATCCAAGTGCTAGTTCTCTCATCTGGAATTGATTCAAAATTAGGAGACCACTTATGGGGGCAACGTTGATGCCTCCATAAGCCCCGTTGATGCCCCTATTTGATGCCCCCATAATGAAATGACGTACATCTTCTGCCCTCATAGAGGTCAAGTTTAATATAAGTAGGCCGTTGACCCGGCCTTTAGAAAGAAAAGAAAAAACCCTTCAGATTAACCCTTTTAGACCCTGAGGACACAAAAATCACCTAGTGTCGTACAGGATGGAGTTCTAATTCCTGTACACTTAAAAAAAAAAAAAAAAAAAAAAAAAAAAAATCCTCGAAAATTTAATAATCAGGATTTTATATTTACTTTTTAGTTACAAATTCAGCATCCATTATCAAAAGAAAACTTATTTAATTCAAAGATAAATCAGGTTAGAAAGGGTTAATATCATAGAGGAACAGTAGGGTTAATAGGGTCGAAGATGCGTAACAAGTTGGGTTGTGAAAGGTTTAAAAACTTAATGAAAGGGAAAAGATCATCTAAAACACTTTCATATTTTAAATACTCACTGAAGTGCTATATGTTAAGAGCATGATAATCCATGCGTCGGCCCTATTAGTCTTTATTATTTCATTACGTAGGAACATGTATCATAATCAATGTGTTGGCCCTATTTGTCATCCTTGTTAAAATACGTTAGAAATTGCATCATAATCCATAAGTATGCCGTATTTGTCTTCCTTGTTTCATAGAACACTTCTTTGGAATTAAAATCTATATTAAAATTGCCTATTAAAACTTTTTTACAATCTTTTTCAGACATATTCTAACTGTACTTCACCTTTATAACTAGAAGTCAAAGCCCGCTGTGGAGGCAATTACAACAGACGCTAGAAAAAACATTTAACGAAAATAAGTTTTAACTCAATATATTTAATCCTCGTCCACCTAAAATAAATAACGTGATATTCGAATTTTATTATAGACCCAAATCGAATTCAGTGCTCTTCTGGAAACTTTTCACATTCGAACCATTTCGTTTCGTTTTGTGTACACAGCCCCTCTTATATCAATGCTTAATGAGGACGATCATTTTAATGCAAAAATAAATATAATACTATGTAATCTAGAAAAACTATTTTAGACGGATTGGGCTTGTAATTTTTCCTTCAAAGCCTGATGACCGTGACTTCAGTAGGACGTCATGTCAATTGCGACAGCTGATTTTGTCACGCAAATGACTCACTTTTTTCTCTCGGAAATAAAATGGAGCGGAAAATAGCGAAAAATCTGTTTAAAACTAGGGAACGGGTAGATTTTCAGATTTTTAAAGTAGCGCAGATTGTTTTCTATATTTTTTATACATTTTCTATATTTTTTATAAAAGTATACTACTTTTATTAAAAGTAGTAACAAATGCACTTACGTCTCCATATTAGAATCAGCCTTATAGACATGTTCTTTTAATTCTCCCTTGTTATTAAGATATCTGCTCATTTTTATTACCACTTTAGAACTATTAATTTCTGACAAGGATTTTTGTCTACCCGGCCAAACGGTGAATCACTTTTCAAGGATTGCCAGATAGCGGAGAGGTGGCCATTTTTGGCAATTTATTGCCAAGTTGGTGCCAAAAAATAAATCCGTAGAACTGAACCAAGTTTTGCAATATCTTCCATATTTGACGAGATTTTCTTCCAAACCCTATTGTTTATCCTACTATATAGTTACGCTGATCACTGACTCTAGCTTCCAGGTACCCACTCCAGGATAAAACTTTTACCACCATTACTCTAAAAAGATTAAAAAGCTAAGCACAAATGCCTTATAACATTTACACTGTTTTTGTACGATCCGCTTGATATGTTTCATAAAAAATGGAGCGGAAAATAGCGAAAAATCTGTTTAAAATTAGGGAGCGGGTAAAATTTCAGATTTTTAAAGTAGCGCAGATCATGGGCGTAACTTGGGCTTCGAAACTGGGGGGGGCAAATGTCATTCTAAATGAAAGTCCATATATGCGTGCCCGTGCACACACACACATATATATATATAATGTTTATATATATACAGTGGCGGCTCGTCATTAAGGGCCAGAGGGGCCTGGCCCCACCGACTAACCACCGTCTAAACCAAAGTATCTTCCTATTATGTCAGACAGTTCTTTCAATAATTTACCTTCATTAAAAAAAATGCACGCATTTTACTCTATTTTAATACTATCCACTAAAAAAAGCATTTAAAAATCCGACAGTTATACGATTTTCCCCCTATCTAAGCCATGCATGAGCTGGCTTGCCCTGAATTTGGCGTCTTTTCTCCGTTCACCGGGTTGACATATTTGGCATTGACCACAAAAGCCATATTGACGGGGAATTAACTTGGCTTCCAAGCGGTTTATTTGGCGCTGTCTTCTGGCCCCAGATCTTCGGGCCCTCGCATGGTTATCTGCACGACTGTACGGGGAAATTTCGGCAATCGGTAGCTATTGGCGAAATTTTCCGCTTAAGAGGAAATCATTTTTTATGTGCGTGATCTATTTTTGCAGTGCAGTCCCTAATATTTAGAATTTAATAGCATCAACGCGGACAGCTTACGCCATTGCATTGCAATCATGGCACGTTTATGTTGGGTTGCTGCCACAAAAAGGATTAGAAAAAGGTTTTTCCACCTATCCATAGAAATTTTTAATAGGGCGCCGTCCGTATTTTCAATTCGCAAGTGAGGATCGATGACGTCAGTTGCTTTAAGATACGTAAAAATTACGCCACAATTTTCTAATTTATTCCAGCTCTTTTTTCAACAGAAGCGATATTTTGATTAAAATTTACGGTAGAAATAAACTAAGAAATTCACGATTATTATTATTAGAAGTGGTATTTTAATACGGTGCTTATTTAAAAATTGAAATGGCTTAACACAGCTTAAAATGTTCATTTTAAAAATTACAAAGTTCGTTTTAAAGCGCGATATATTAAAATTTTCTATTTACTTTTTTTTTATTTTTGGCATTTAATTATGGGGCGGGCGTTACCTAACATATCATGCATGCTGCGAGTATAGCTTTATTTTAACGTTGAATTACATTCCTCCATAGTGGTCCTACATAAAGCAAAAATTTAATGATACCGTTTGAAAACTACTATGCAAAATATCGAAATTAACTCCCTCGGCCAACCGGGGTATCCTTTACGGCAGTTAAACAGTGACATCATAAATTTTTTAAAAATGCTTAAGCTCTGCAATTCTAACGCCCTGTCAATTTTAAAGCGGGAATAAATAGTTCCTCGAGATTACACAGTTTGATGTTTTTCAGGAGACAGGACCATGGAGGATATATAAGATATCGCTATATTGGATACATGGATATTTAAAATGGCACCCCTTGGATAGTTTCTCCCCACGGTGAGATGAAATTTTTTTGGGTGCTAAATACGCCAATCTTATAAAACTCTGCATAAATTAAATATATATGGAGAGTTTCCTTAATGGCAACGATTATGTGAAATTATTATTATTTATGTTAATGCGTAAATTGCAAAGAATCGCCATAGAATCAAAAGATCCCATCGGTGCCAAATAATCTAAGCTGCTTCTTTTAAGCGAGTTTTGGAGAGGGAGAAGCAAAGATAGATAGTATCATGTACGTAATAGATAGTATTATTAGATTTGTATGGATAATATGAATAAATCACAATATACCACGTTAATAAATATTTCATGAAATTAAAAGTGTTTAACCTTATTCAACGGTTGTCTTACAACCAACTAAACAAAAAGTAATTCTAACTTACGTTAATATATCCCGCCGTTATTTCAACAGAGGCCATTTCTTGAACTTTTTTAAAAATAAAATTCTGTTTCGTCACATGCAGATATGATTATAGTAAAATATTCGCTTCTTCCCGTATGAAGAGCGGGTACACAGCTATTTTAAAAACATCTCTTGAAAATACCATAAATGAATTCAGAAGACCTCAAAACGTGTAAATACGCCAAAATATCGAAGTCGAATTTTTTCATGATTACAATATTTCCTTACATAGTACATGTTTGGAAACAAATAAACGGTTGTCCATTTTATGTAGTGTCTTAGGTATTTAATGCTGCAGCTTGAACCTAAAAAACAGTATGATGTAGAAATAAGACATTTTGAAAGCCAGGAGTTCTCTGCAAACCATTAAGCTTTTCACTTTTTTGATAGTGAATGACACTGACGTAGTTTTTGAGTCATTATACTGCAATGATGCCAGGTTAGTACTCATGACGCAAACTTTACGTCAAGAGTCAAATAATTTTACTTTTTTTTTTTTTTTTTTTTTTAGAAGATTCCACACCACGAATAAATTCGAATTACACATCTAAGGAAAATTTTCGTTTCCTACCGTGAGAAGAACGGGCACGCAGCTAGCATATATATATATATATATATATATATATATATATATATATATATATATATATATATAAATCATAAGCAGCTATCGCAGCTATATAATCGCAGCTAGTATATATATATATATATAAATCATAAAATATTTATTCTATAACAATGGAAAAAATACTGTACTAAAACGGATAAAATTTGAGAACAGTTATTTTTAACTCTTGAAAACAAAAAGTAAATAGTGCAATAAGTATAATTAATAAAATAGATAAAAAGGGCTTACTTTTTTCCCCTTTTATCAAAACAACTCCACAGCCATTGGTATCACTGGGGACCGAATCAGCTTTAAGCGGTAGAGTCTGCTCTAAGAGAGAGCTTTAAGTGGTACGTCCAAAACAAAGTTCATTGGAAGGATTGGAAATTGCAATATGTGTTCACTATAAAAAAAAAAAAACTCCACAGCCACTGGACATGAGCAGGGCTTGACTGTCAAGAAACATTTGACGGTCAAAAACTGAAGCGGCCGACTTTGATTTTCAAACGCTCTTTCCAATAAGTTAGGAGAGGAATCATTTTTAATTTAAACAAAACTACATTTCCCCCCTCAAAGCGTAACTATAATGGACGTCTTCTATTTAAGGAATTCCTGAGAAACAAACGCAGATGATGTTCATCAGTACATTGGAGTCTTTTCTCCAGACTAATAGTTTATCTTTCTTTAAAATTTACCGATTTGACAAGAAAATTACGAAAACTACTTACCTGTACTCATGCACAAAGCAAGTTAATATTTCACTGCAGGATACAGATATTCGGCTGGTAAAATTCATTTAACTTAACCAAACTTGACACACAGGCATCATTTATTCAGATTAGCTCTTTGTAATCCATTCTTTGCAGCTCATTCAACCCTCTTGTACATCTCCTGTGTCCTAACATCGAGTCAATATGCTTGCGGGAAAAACTGGTCCTATTCTGTTTAAGTGAACACAGATGTGACTGATTTTTGCGTTAACGGGAGATAAAAGGGCCGCGTTCGACATTTAAACCACTCCAATTTTTCACAGAATCTTAATGGTCATTTAGCGATGCATGCTCTTATGTTTTGTTTGTAGGTCCAGAAAAACGATCATTTTATGCCTTGTTAAAAAGCCACTTTTCTTGCGGGGTTTGAAATACATTACAATGAAACTCATTGCACTGCACATTTTCTATTTTCTGTAACCTCTGTTCCCGCGGTACTTTCTTTAATGTTAGCGACCTGCTAAATTTACAGCATTCTAAGCTCAATGTTCATGTTTTTCCTTGACTAGGACATAAAATTTTAAATTTTTAAGAGAGTCCAGTACGTTATTTTTATTTATTTATATTTTATTTTATTTTTTATTTATTTATTTTTGGGAGGGGGGGAGGTTGATATTGTAAATATTTTTAGAAAAATAATGTGGAAAAAGATATTTAATAATTTGAAGAGGTGGGACGACTTTTAGCGTGACTTCATTAATCAAAAGTTTGGCATAAGCGGGGAACAGGCGTCGATACAAACAAACATTGGGTTCGTTTTGTGGCCCTATAACAAAATTACAATCGATTTTAACGGAACCCCTTCACAAAAATACAGTCGATTAAAACTGCCCTTCATTGGCATTTTACCCTACATTTTAATGTGTTTCATCAATTAACAAAAAAAGTGACTTTTATTAAAATTTGGTTTGAAAATTAACAAAAAGTTCTGAAATTCACAAAATAAAGCATTAAAATTCACAAAAATAGGCAGTTTCTACAAAAATGGGCCCTGGAAAATATTCCTGGATTGACCCCTGATAAATTATGTATGTTATTGAGTTGAAGACGTATTCACGAAAAAAAAAGGGGGGAGGTATATAAATTAGGTGAATGTACATATACTCTAAAGAAAACTAATATTCTGAGATATTATCTTAGCTAGACTTATAAACGATTTTTTTGAAATGCTAGAAAATATAATTATATGCACACATGGGCGCCCATAAGGGGGGGCAAGGTATGGAACTTGCCCCCCTCCCTAAAGTTTTAGGTTTATGCCTCATGATGTTAGCAATGGCAAAAACAGAACTAAATTTGTTAAAAGTTTGAAATTTGCCCCCCTCTAGAAATTTTTTTTGAAATTTGCCCCCCCCTAGGAAAATTACTATGGGCGCCCATGTATGCACATCAGCAGATCGTTATAAACAATAGCAGTGAAGGTTCCCCTTCTGTGTCGAACGTTGATTCTCCCTATTGCTGGGAGCAACGCTGTTAGTAGGAAGTAATGAGGTGATTTGTTGCTATGTTTTTCTAATGCATGAAATTCTAAAAGGGTTAAAGGTATCGAAATACTGACTTAGATAGTACTGCAATTAGAGTTTATCTCTCACGACGAACCAACTAGAACGGCCCCCTCCCATGGAACCATAACTTATTTTGGAGCCCCCTACCAAGTCTGGGGCACGTGTCCCTAGGTGCCCCTGGCAGCAGATATAAATCATAAAATCGTGACCGTTTCTTATTCTCTTAAACTGCGTCGCATTTGAATTCGCAATTAGTCGTCTGTCAAGTCAAGTAAGTTGTGCCCGATCATAAAAGTGTGTTGTCTCTCTGCTACTGACCGTCAAACACCAAAATTAGATTCATTAAAATATAAATGAGAAACTGGCCCCAACCTGTGACAGGGCGGCAAATAAAGGGGGGCAAGCGGGCACGGGACAAGCACCACGAGACATTCTAAATGGAACGCCGAAATCAGTTATAGCTTCTTGGGATGAGGCGCGGCTCCATGCGAGGGGGCACACGACCATGGGTACCCATAAGGGGGGGGGGGCAAGGTAGGGAACTTGCCACTCCCTAAAGTTTTAAGTTAATGTCTCATTATGTTAACAAATGGCAAAAACAGAACTAAATTTGTTAAAAGTTTGAAATTTGCCCCCCTCTAGAAACTTTTTTTTAAGTTTGCCCCCCCCCCTATGAAAATTACTATGGGCGCCCATGCACACGACACTAATTATGGTTTGCCCCGGATGACATAAACTGTAATTGCGGTATTGCCTGTGAAAATGACCTCTTTTTGCTCACTATTTACAGCAACAGGTCTTTTTTTCTAACGCTGAACAATTGATTTCAGGCAAGTTTAAAATCGCTGCCCCTAATTTTTGCTTTCCTGAGAAATTATCTAGCTTGGCCATTTGGTAGAATCTGCCATCGTTCCTGTTGGGTTGAAAAGCTTCTGTGATTCTATTCTTTTGTTGATTTTTGCAGGGGTATATTTTTTTTTAATCTGATAGTATATTTGGGTTATAAATGCATGATTTGGGTTCAAAATCATAACTTTGCCCCCTGACTTTTTAGACTAGGGGGCAATTGCCCCCCCTCGCCCCCCCAGATTACGCCTATGGCGCAGATTGTTTTCTATATTTTTTATACATTCATAAAAAAAACTGAGTTGTAGGTATAAATACCTTTAAACATCGTTAGTCTGATATCCCCATGAATAACTTTTTAAAACCTGTTTAAAGGAGTATGTTCAATAAAGGAGAAATTTTTCACGAGCCCAATCCCGTTTCATCTCTAATGCTAGGGACCTCTAGACAGACACCGAAGCTTTTATATATATATATATATATATATATATATATATATATATATATATATATATATATACTAGATGTTTCAAACCATTTGATTAGAGGGTCACTTTTTATTGATTATAGCACTGTATTTCCAATTTAAAAAAATTTCTGGTGACATGCAATTACTTTTTCATGTCATAAATTACATAAGGGGTATTAAAAAAATAATAATAAATAATGTAAACCTGTATGCTAAAATTTCATTTAAAAAATTAAATCTTCCTTTAAAAAGTCATCCACACACATACTGTACATGTGTAAATGTAACATTCACTGAGTTATTCAACTGTAAAATCTTTCAGAGACATTGGTGAAATACTTCATCCCACAAGAAAACACTATTATCAAATTAGAGCATTTCGTCAGGACGTTTCAATGATGTCGTCTGAGTGACGCACATTCTTTCTGAGCAGATTTTCCTACTGTCTTCCTATTGTAAGCTGACCAAATGTTCCAAATTTTTGGGGACAGTCCCCAATTTCAGAGCTATTTTAAGTTAGTGCCCAAAATGTAAAACAACAATTGGGGACAAAATTTTATTTAAAACAGTTATTTCTTCCCAATTGAAAATAAAATAAATCATGTTTTCTTTGGCCGCATTCGTAAACGTCAAACGAGTTGCACTCGTGCAACGAGTTTCCATCTAAGGTGTTCGTAAAGGAAACTGAGTGCATTCAGTTTAAAAACTCGAACGTTCGTATACAAGACTGAGTGCGATTAGTTTCAAACGAAGTAAACCGAGAGCGATTTAGGTTGATTGAGTTTGTTGAGAAGATTACTTGCTGCACGTTGTTGCTGTTTACAAATGGCGTCTGTTGTTATGGAAAAGTATGTTGTTATGAAAAGTATTTTATGTTTGCTGAAGCTGCCAATATTACTTTTTCGAGGAGGAAATTCATGCATGCGCTAGGAACTGCTACGAAGGTACATAATTTTTCAAAGGTAATCATTTACTTGTATTTTTAATTTTAGTAAATTCAAAAATGTATGTTTTAGTGTTGAGATTGAAGTTGATTCAAACCGTTATTAGCGAAATTTGAACTTATTTGCTAAATACTTTTGAAAAAATGAAGTTTAAGTTGAAATTTCTAAATTTTGATCTGTGCACTTCAATTATGGCCACTCTTTCTTTTAAAAATCCTGTTGATTTTATATTGAGTATGTACTAAAAATGCTCCTCAGCAAAATTAACGCATTTGCGAATTGTAAACAAACACGTCTCCTAGGCGACGGACTAAATAAACTGAAGGTGTTCGTGAAGTCCAAAGAAAGTGATAACCTCTGACAGCACTAAACACACGCATTCCAGTTTTCTTACGAAAACTCGTGCAACGAGTTTGTCGTATACGAATGCACCCTTTATTTTATGCATGTTACTAATGCTGTAGGATGCCTCACCATGTCACAGTGGTTCTGTCACTGGAAATGGTAGACGGGCGAAGTGTGAGGTCCCGGGTTCGGGTGCCATCGCGCGTCCGTCGACCTAACCGTTCGGAGTTTACCGTGGTTTTCTCCGAAACTTAGCATAAGTACGGGTTAGGACTCCTTAGAAAGACCCCCACGGAGGCCCCCCTTATGTTGCCTTCTGACGAGGATTTATAAGTGGGAAACGAGCTAAGCACACATATCCGATATACATGTTCACAACAACAATAATGCTGTAGTTGAATAAATAATAATAGTCTTCAACAGGCTAAAAACTCGGTGGTTTCCACAAGCAGAGCTCTTAAATGCTCCCCAGCATACAATAGTAAAAAATTCACAAATAACTTACAAAATAAGCTTCGAAAAACAAGCGAAACGACGATTTTTAAGCAAAATAGTACGGAGCAGTACGCCTCTTAGAGTTGTGTTGTGGGATTATGGACAATTGGCTACACATGGGCTCTAGGACGAGGGGTCGGAAGCCCTCCGTGGAGGTCTTGGTCTTTCTAAGAGGTCCTAACCCGTACTTACGCTAAGTTTCGGAGGAAACCACGGAAAAATCCGAACGGTTAGATCAGTGGACGCGACCAGGTTTTGAACCAGACATCTTCCGTCTCCCAGTTAAGAGCGCTATGCGCTCGGTTAATGGTGGGGATACGGCTCTCAGAAACAAGCGCTCTCTTCAACAAACGATTAAAAACTAAACTGAGTTAGGCGCGAACTACTCTCCCTATATACCCTCGTTAGATATCTCTACAACTTTCCACGTGTTTTGACCCGCAGTAACTTCGAGAAGCCTCCGGTCATTTGATTGCGCAGTAGTAGTGCAGGAAAGCAAACATTGCAGGTCCCATTTGTTTGTTTGTGTAACACGTATTTCGGATTTGTGTGAAAGAACTACTCATTGGGCCCGCTTACATGCACACAAATGCGGAGTCAATGCCGGTACTTTCGCTGCTTTCTACCCCGCTTCCCCTACATAGGAAAAAAAATGCGGGGCTTTCCCATGATGCATTGCGAGTTTTCCCCTATACTCTGCTTTTACCCGGGACTTTCCACTTTCCCATGTAAACGGGCCTTGTATTTACAGGTGACAATTTATTGGATTAAAGCGGAGACATCGTGATTCCACCGGGCCTGCTTGTGCACTCCGAAAGAGGCCTACGTACGTTTCCTCATTGGTCAGATTCGACCGTCAGATGACGTATCTTTGTGCTGGAACCAATAAGTGAGCATCCGTAGGCCTCTTTGTATGATTCATCGGAGTGAATCATACAAAGGCAGGCACGTTAGAATCACGATGGCCCCGATTAAAGGGCTCAGCGGCTTGTTTTCTTTTTACGGGCGGGCACGTGCCGATTAGGCATTCTCCATTATCACTGCCGTGGACCGTTTATGTATTTATCATAATAAAACGGTCAGGTATTGTGACCGTTTTATTATGGGAACACCCAGTGGGCGGACCCCCAATGCAGGGACGGACAAGTTAACATCCATGCCCAAGCTGGGATTCTAACTCGGACCCAAGGCGTGATATACTGATTCTTAAGCCTCTACACCACCTGAGCCTGGGTGGCCTTGTTTTCATTTTGATTTTGGATGTTCAAGAACGGATGCTATGATGATACGTGCTCTACACCAGGGCCTGATTTCTGGGAGGGCATTCGGGGCAAGCTCCACGGCCAACAACAAAAAGGGGGTCCCCATATTGTTCTTCAAGTTTAAAAATTTGTAAATTTTGCAAAAAGTTTTTGAACAGGAGGCCTCCAATGAAGCTTTTGCCTAGGGCACCCCAACTCGACCAATCGGCTCCTGCTCTGCACTTAATAGTATTAGTACCTTAGTCCCAAAACACTTGACACCCGAATGAATCCAAACATGCGTGTTAAAGTCATGGGTAAGATACCTTACCGATGACTTTAACATTCGGGTTTGGATGAATCCGCGCGTCAAGTGTTCAGTGAATAAGACCATTAAATGTATTGTTCATAAAGAAGCCAGAAGGCTAATGACTAAATTGTTAAAGACTGCCATTTGTCATAAATAAATAAGTTGATAGCTCACGCCAGAATTTCGTAACAAATTACTTCCTTTGTCTTTCTCTGATACAAATTAATAAATAGTATGTGAATCACATCGAAATTGACTCAAGTACTAATAACTTTTTACAATTCACTGTAGCTCTTAAGTGAGTCACCTGAAAATTCCGAAACTTTCACCAAACTGATAAAGTGAAAAACAAAACAATTTTAAAGCTTCAACCGCAAAATGTTAACCATGTATGTATGCTTCCTGCCATTACTTATTGTTAGCGGCTTACTAATGGTGTTTCCAAAAAAATAACTGATCCACGGATATACAAATCTGACTGGTTTAGCAGAGAAAGGCTTCGGCATTTTTAATGCGACATTACGTTCGCAAACCTCTAATGCAATCTTAGGAGTGCGCACTCCTCCTCCCCCCCCCTCCCCCTCAAGGAATTTTTTTTTTCTTTTTTTTTTTGAGTTTCAACTCTCAACTCAGGTACTGTATATTTTTGCAGCAGATAGTAACTCTCGAGTAACTCACGTTAAAAATCTTTTAAATTCCGTAATACTGGACAAATTAACCCATTAGCGCCCAACGTCTTTTTTTTTTTCACGACATTCCACTTTTACAATTTTCACTATTGGTAGGAAAAAATATATAAATATTATTCTATCTTCCTATTTTAATATCTTTGATAATGACTCTGATTTTTCACAAAATGCTTAGCATAAATGACAAACGCAAATCTTCATTTGTTTTACTCATATTCTTTAAAAAAAAAGGAAATCTATCTTTCGTACCACTGATCTTGGAAATTTATTTATCACTCTAAGCATCAGCACAAATTCAAGAATGCAATGGAAATAGCCGGGCACTAATATCTTAACCCTTTAAAGTTCGACCATTTTTATCACACTCTAATTTTTAGCATATGCCAGTATTATAAATATATTTCTAGCACCAACCTTTTGAGAAACTGGTAACTTCTACTGAAAATTATCTGCTATAACGTAAACGAGTTTCATATAAATTTGTCATCCTTAATTACTTTATAGAAAACATTATTTTTATTAAGATGAAGATAGAAAACCTGACTAATGCTTGCTTTATTTTGCGACTGACAGTCCAAATGTTGATTTTTTATGTCCTCACTGAGCGTTAAGTAGTTAACTGTGTTCTTAGTATGTTGTGCTGCATAGTTTTTGATTTTTTGGAGTAATAATCTAAAATTGTATTAAAATGTATTTGTTAATTAATTTTTTATGGTTATCGTGAGATATTTTCAATGATATAAGCATATTGTTTAATAGTAATTATGTTAGAATGTGAACCAGTATATTTATATACTAATAATCGTCTCCAACAAATTAAAAAAGAGGCAATCATTAAAGTTAGATGCTACTTTAGAGCAAGTACACTAGTGTTAACAAATGCATTGTATTGGTTTGATTGTTTTCGGGGGTCAAAGTGACGTTCATTTCTGCTATTATAAGTTTGTATTACAATATTTTGGATTATATTTCATAAAACATTTATTATTCGGTTGAATCGGTAAACTGTTTTTACTTATAATATTCTTTTGACTTATAGGGATATATGTTGTGAAGTATCTCTAAGAACGATGAAGAAATCAAAGCTTTCATTTTCAAGAAAAGGAAAAATTCAGACTGATGTTGATTTACAGATATGAAAAAGGATTTATTTTGTACTCGTGGTCATCAAATGCCATTCTGAAAATTTCTGATTTCATTCGAAGAGAATCAAGTTGGAATAGTAAACAACCGATTGAAGAACATTTAAGCCCTATGATTGTCAATATTTGCCTTCAAAGTAGGTAGGTAATCTTGACTTTATTATGAATAAATACTATTAAGAACAACTTTGGTGCAAACAATTAACAGCAATTTCTGTATTTGTAAATAATGTTTATTGTGAATCTGAATTTGTGTTGGCGACATCAGAGGGGTTAGACTGATTCTTCTGAAGTGTGTGATTTCAGGCCTCAAATTTTTATATTTTTTTAGAAAGTTAAAACTTCTATGCTTTTAAAACCAAAAGGTTTATGATTTGTCTGTTAATTTTCAACATCGATGCTGCAATACAGATTCTAACAATAATTATATACATAATTATGATCTATATTTCAGACCGGATGGTGATAATATTTTGCCTCATTTCATCTCACAGGGAATAAAGTTTAATTATTTTTGCTCATTTTGTACAAAGGCATTCCTAATGCACTCCTAATATAACATATTAAAGACTGAAAAATTATAAAATGTTTCAAGTAAATGATTAAGGCCAAGGAAAGTAATGACAAGAAAGAAGTGTTTTTTATCAATATTCAGCTAACAGAACTCAAACAGTGCTGTATAAGGAATTTAGAAAGTAGAATATTTATTCTAACAAAGTTTTTGTAACTGCTGCTACTATAGAAAGTTATGTGTTAATTCTGCAATTATCACTGAAAATGGTAGACGGCCGAAGTGTGAAGGTCCCGAGTTCGGGTCCCATCGCGCGGTCGTCGATCTAACGGTCTGGAGTTTAGGTAGGTTTTTCTCCAGATGTAACATGAATACGCGTTAGAACCCCTTAGAAAGTCCTCATACCAAGGCATCCCGCACCTAAGGCAGCTAGCCCTCGAGCAGGTTTGCCTTAATCACACACACACACATAATTCTGCAATATAATCTGTAATGGTAATGGACACAAAATGTAAGGGACATGTTTAAAAATCTAAAATTCTAATTTTTGATCCAATTATGTTAAATGTTGTATATTTTTTGTACTTAAAATAGTTTGAAATTTAAAAATATTCTATTTCACAATTTATTTTAAACTTTATACAACATCGATAGATCATGAAACACATAATAAAAAGTTGTAAAAGAAATTGTTCAGAATTGTAAAAAGAAAAAATGAATGGTAATGACAATTCATTGATTTACATTTTTTACTATCACAAAGGGAATAATAATATAACTAAATAATTAAAACTTTGTAAAACAACACACATAAAAGGTACTTATCAAAGTGCACAAAAAGTTTTAAGTATTTTATCTCTTAAACACCAGTTTTTATGAGTGTTTTTTGTTATTAACGTAATGTAACTTAATTGATTTCCTCTGATTTCTTATATTAAATAAGATGATTCTAAGTACACAGATACTCACAAATATATATATGCAGGATGTCCCAAAAAGATGATAACGCGTTTTATATCTTTATCTGCAGGAGATAACTAGGCAATGTAAGTTGAAAAAAAAGTGAAAAAGACTAAGTTAAGAAAAAATTCTCTCTTTAATTTTTAAAATGTTACATTTTTTAAAAATGTGGACTATATTCCGTAACCGGTGCTGTTTGCGTATCGATGTTTGTTTACATGTTTCATGTGGTGATGTACAAAATTTCAGCCTTTCTTCATAAAACGTCCCAGAGAAACGTTTATACAAAGATGATGGGGGAATTTACATGAATGTGAACTTTCAAAACAAGTGTAGAAAACAGTTTCTTACCGTACGCAAAAAATTTCAAAATTATATCCTAAAAAGTGCCAGGGATATGAAGAAAGATATATACTGACTTAAACCATTTTTAAATGGCTCTCGAAGGGAAAAAATCACGTCGGATGATCGCGTTTCAGGGGACGTATAGAAATTATGAAAGTTTTTTTTTTTTTTTTTTTTTTTTTAAATTCCAGGAATGAGTATTTGCGTTCAAATTCATGTATAGCCCCTTACCATCTTTATTTAAAGATATCTCTGAGACGGTTTATGATGAAGGGCTGAAATTTTATTCAATATCTCATTAGTGAATGAGGCATAATTTAATAACTGGGATTTTTTTTTGTCTGTACGGGGGGTGGTATACAAATTTAAAAATTGTAGTTTTTTGAAAACTAACGAGAGGAATTTTTTATTAACCCAATCTTTTGTCCTACCTTATGTAGAACATTTTTTACAATTTACATTGCCTACTTTTCTCTAATAGATAACAAATTAAAGCTTGTTACCACCCGTTTGGTACACCCTATATATACACACTTTCCTGTGTGTGTGCGTGCTTGTGGATGGTGCAGCCTTGAGACAGCAAAACATACATTTCAGGAAAATTGCCAATCAGCCATTAAGGTTGATTCCTGTTCATTGTGATTACAATCTTAAATGTTGTTTACACTTCTTAAAGCCTTCTTTTTAGTTGGTAAAAGTCTGGGGACAGTGATTATAGACCTTGGATTGGCTATGCAGCAAGTTTCAAGGGGAAGGGGTGTCGCTGTATAGAATCGATCACCAGAACTCTCCTTTACGCAATTCAGTTTACTTTTAGATTTTAAGATTTTTACGGATCAATAAAATTTTCAAAAAGCTGTAATCTTACACTGGTGTTTATAAAACGTTAAGGAACTGCGGGCCCTGAGCAAAGAAAAAGCGGCCCCCATACAATCAGGGCCGCAACAAGGGACTGAAGTAAACGGGGCGCGTGCTGAGGAGGGCGCCGAAATGGAGGTTTGCCCCGGGTAACGTGATCTCTAATTGCTGCACTGTACACATGATAACTCCCGTTTTCCTTTAAAAAAAAAAGAAGATCCGTACATTCTGAAAAATTTTAAATATCCTTTTTCCCACTCTAAACACAAAATTTTGTTTCAAGTAGTCTGAAATAACTAATATAGTTTATGAATAAATGATGTCAGTGAAATATCACGTCAAATTGCTGTATCTCCTCGAAAAACTTCTAAAAATCATTAAAAACATCTCTCTACTGAACAAAGAAACGACCAACCAGCCAAACAACAACAACAAAAAAAAAAAAATTAAAGCGAGAAAAAAAAGTGTGGACAAAAAATAATCCGATGTCATTCGGCCTCACCATGGCACAGTGGTTATGTCACTGAAAATGGTAGACGGCCGATGTGGGAAGGTCCCCGGTTCGGATCCCATCAAGAGGCTGCCGATCTAACGGTCTGGGGTTTTGGTAGGTTTTCTCCGGATGTAACGTGAATACACGTTAGAACCCTTTAGAAAGTCCTCCTACAAAGGCACTCCCCATCCTTGGCAGATCACCCGAGAGCAGCGTTGCCATAATCACACAGACTGATGTCAATCGTAGAATTTACCCCCTCTCTGTTCTATTTAATGAATGTAAATTATATACTGTTTAAAGAATATAGTGTTGCTAAAATTTATTTCCAATATTCTACAATAGCATTTTTTCAAACATTTTAGTTAAAATTTTATGCCGTTTACTTAAACATAATAGCTGTTGTATGTTACGAAATATTGGAAATAAGTTTTAGCAACACAATATATTAAGTAGTTTATTTTCATTTAATCAGAGAGGGCGGATTCTGCCGATAATATCAGATAATTCTCTCGTCACACTCTTTTTTTATAAAGACTTTAATGGCTTTATTTTAATTTTGTTCGGTAGAGGACTGTTTTTAATGCAGTTTAGAAGTTTTTTGATGGGATATCAAGCTTTTTTCTTCCTTTCTTTCTTAATGATTGAACACTCACCCAAAAATAAATGTAACATTATTTTTGAAAATGCTTACAGTAGGTTTTCACTAGCGAAACCGAAAGTGTCTACTACATACCAAATTTCTCCGAAATAAGTTTTGTCATTTTTTCATATCAGCACGTTACTGTAGTAATGCAATTTTAAATTTGAACACGTGCACATAGAGAAATATAAAAATATTTTCTACGAATTCTTTTAATAGGTTTTCATTAGTGACACCAAAAGTATCTACATACCAAATTTCACCAAGACCAGTCGTGCCATTTTTTATATTAGCGAGCTACTCACTCTGAAATATTAAATTTGATGATTATTTTAAAACTATGGCTAAAAATTACATACTAACTTTCAGAACTTGAAGTAGAGATAAATTATTTTTACATTCTTAACACGGTGTATTTCCAACAAAATTTTTCATTCTGAAAATTTCAGAGGAGGGAGTGGAAGGGGGGGAGACCCCTGCGGGACTCCCTTCATATTCCTACAAACAAGTGTACCCACACATCATGCACTGTTACTTTTTCTTTTCACTTGTTTTTTGCGTGTGTAGATCATAGATGTATACACTCATTGGGGGCCGGTGGCAGTTTTTTCTTGCCACAATTTGTATTCTCATCAGAAAGTGGAGTCGAATAGGTAAATAACGACAGCTTGGGAACTGCAAGCGACCACTGAAACCGTTTATAAAACCACAGATTTACCGTGCCCGTATACTGCATGTTCTCGAGATCTTCAGTGGTAGGTCAGGAATCGAGCCCGCAACTTTCCGATAGATCTCTTGTAGCCCGAAGATTAAAGTTTTATTAAAACTGAGGCTATCTCAGGCTTGGCATGATTTTTTACCTTTAATCGTTTTTATACAGTATGAAACTGTCGCTGTCTTTTTAGTATTTATTTTAATAGAGAATATCTATAGAATGGTTATTCCCTCTCAAGCAAAAAGATTTCAAAATAATTGGGGGTAGAGATACATTTATATTTACATAAACTGTACATAACTGAATGAATTCAGAATTTTCTTTCTTTGGAGAGGGGAACTTGAGCCCCGAGAACCTTTATACCAATGCAGGGTTTTCATTGAAGAAAAAAAATGGATGAGAATTTCTCACCCTTTCCCGCAAACTGAGTGAGATTTTTATAAAATGGTTGAGAATTTTTCACTAATAGATTTGGGTAGGGTATTTATTCCTATGTTGGGTAAATACCCAAAATTAATGTATTTATGATTTTTAGTTATTTTTATTGAGTGTAACTGGACCTCCAAGTCTAAATCAAGCGCAGTTACATGCAATAAAAATGACCCAGTTTAAGATCCCACAGGATCAGAACCCCCGGGCCCCTTCTTTTTTTTCTTTCATAGACTTTATAGTTCTTGAGAATCCACTTTTACACTCTGTGTTCTTCATTATTTTTTTTTCTTTTGAGAAACCGATTTGTAGGGTGCGCAAATAATTTTTTAATGCGAGTAATAATTTTTTAATGCGAGAAAAAGAAAAAGAATGCGAGATTCTCGCGTTCTCGCGCTCTAGTGAAAACACTGCAATGGTTATTCTCTGGATCGCCATTTCAAAAAGAAACCTCAAGTCAAAAATATCACGAAAGCAAAATTATACCACCCCGTTCAGCAGATATATCGGAATCCAAATCTTTGACTGGAGAAGTAAAAATACAAATATATGTTTACTATTCAAGGCTCACAATGCTATAACTTGTACGCAGTTCATTTACATAGCTATTTACTCGGGACTGGCGTTTTTTAAAATTCTAATTAATATCTCTCTGACTCTGTTAACATCTTCCTAGTATATACCATTTTCTTGGAGGGAAACTCGTGAAACAAATCATGAGTTCAGTGACAAAAGAAACCATTATTGATTCAAAGCTCATTTTAGGATGATTTCGCAGCTTTTCTTTCATACTTTCAGGGATGCTAAGGCTGCGCCAAATGGAATCTCTTGATACATCCTGATACAAAAGCATATTTTTGAAGGTATCTGCGCCAAAAGAATCTCTTGGTATTTCTACAAAAAGTATAATTTTAAACAAATTCTGCTCCAAATCCGTGCTGTCCCAGGGTCCAAAAAAGTAAATAAAACCAAAAATTACATACTAATGTATCACTTTGCCGTTTTCACCAGAACACTGTTCTCTTTTTTCATATCAGAAAGCGGGTACAGTCCGAAACTGATCTCCCCAAAATCAGCAAATCCAAACGATATACTTCATACCTTTAAAAGCAAGCTTAGAATTAATAATGGTAAAATAACAATTAACAAAAAAGGCAATGGTTTAAAAAAAAATTTCCTCTGCAAAGCACTTTATTTAATAGATTCCTGTAAATAAGGTATCGAAGGTCGTCAAAACATTCTGCGTCTTTACCCTGTTTGGTAAATGATATACATTCATAATGAGGCAGATGTTCCATCAAAAGAATAACAGAGAAAACTTATTCCATAGGTTAAAGTAAACATAGTTTAGAGCTGATATAAATCACACAACAAAAATAAAATCGCGAATGTACCTAAACACTCCTATATTTCCGAATAGGTCTAAACATTGTATATGCTTTTAAAACATGATGTTTTTTCTTATTAAGCATTTTTTATGGGACTATAAGAGTAATGCGAAAAGGAAATTGGAGGGGGGGGGGGGAAGGCGGCTAAATAATATATGTAACAGTTAAATTAGCTGTTTTTTTAAGGTTCAAAAGAATGTTTTACATGAATGGTTTCAAAATAAATTTCTCCTTTTTAAAAGCAAGAAAGAAGTAATTTTTTTCTCGTTGTATTTTGAATAACCTCAAAAAATAATCCACTACACGCAAAACGGAAACCAAATGATAGCTCTAATAAGATAAAAAAGTAAAATCATTAAATGAACTATATTAAACCAATAAAATCACTCAAATTAACGAGTGTTTAAAGAATAAAATAATACCATAAAATTTATAAAATAACAAAGTTTACTTCAACGGCCATACAGCCGTTCAAGCAAAACCTTTTTGCGCCCCACCAGTGGAGTAGTGCATTGCGCACTGCTGTATGACCGTTGAAGTAGCTTTTATTTTACACAGTTTTTTATTAATTAACATTTTTAAACAAGTCATGAATTTGCAGTTTTTGCCTCGACGCCCTCGGTTATGATACAGAAAAACCCAGTTGCTACCACGAAAAGACTTTTTACAGTTAATCAACTGTAAGAAAAAAAAAATGATATAAACAATGAACAAAATGCGCAAACTAATGTAATTTTATTTTCTTTAAGTTCAACATATGAATATATAGAAAGCTCAGTGCAAACAGTTTTTTTCCCACTTCGCTTATGGCGTTCAATAAAACCGGCAATTCCATAAACTTAAATGAACCTAGTGACAGCGAACCTAGGACGCCATCACCGTTTACGTTAGGTTCAGAGCTTTCGAAGGAAACAAAAAATTGCATAGTTAATAAATATTTTTGCTTTTCAAAATTTTAAATTCTTGATACGGATTCAGTGTGACGTTGGTTAGAGGCATGGTTGGCAGATTTTCGGCGCATGACATTTTAAAAACCTTATTTAACCATCGCATCGAAAAACGTAGACTTAAAACTTATTTTATAAAGTTAATATTAAAATTCAATATCAACATTTAATATGTTAAAATCATTCTAATACTCACTCGAAAACTATATTATGATATTGAATAGTCCAGCATGACATCCCCATGCTTACTACGCAATTTAAAAAGGGCTGGAATAGGATTTTTTAAGGGACTTTACCATTTACCAATTGCGGATGTACAGTTCATTGAAATGACTTATTTTGTTTCCATGTGTTAAAAAACTCATTGAATTTTATTGATTTGAAAGCGTTTGGGAGTGTATGGACCAACGGATTGTCCAGCTCACTCGGGCGCGCCTTACGGGAGTATGCCTAGCATCCCGCGACACATGACAGGGGAGAGGGGAATCGTCCTGACTTCGCGATTCCCGGACAATGGCACAAGCAACAGTTTCTTTTTTCCCGGGTATGCAGGCGCGGATCCAAGGGGAGGGCGGTGGGGGCGATCGCCCCCTTTTGGGCGAAGTCCAAAAGTCTGTTATAATCTGTTAAAATATATATTGAAAGTATAATGAAAATGATGTAACCTTTCTCTAAGGGGTGTATTGCGGGTACCACTCCCTGTCCCTTTTAATCCTTTATGTTGACTTTATGTTGATTTATGTTGACTTTATGTTGATTTTATGTTGACTTTATGAACATGGTTCTTTAAAAATTATTATTTGAAAATGCGTTAAGTACAGTTGGCTCTCCCGAATCGTATTTTGTTTTGAGTGATACACTTTTCGGAGAATAGACCCATAGTTAACCCTTTAACGCGCAGCATTCCCGCTCTGGGAACACCAAACTCTGACGTTTTGACTGTTGCCAGTCACGAAGAATAGATTGGATTTCTATAAAAATAGTTGCGGGTGACATAGCTCCACGAGAATCCTTTACTTTTTAGCACGTCCTTTCCCGTAAAAAAAGGGTCACGATTATTTTTAACAGCACTGACATCTGCTGAAAAAGGGAAGAATGCGAGAACAGCTGGATAGATGGCCCAATGGTGAAAAAAGGGCAGCCGTTGCCATCGCTCGACTTAACTACTAGTAAGATGGCGGACGATCGAAACGTTCATCGCGTGCCACAGATCTAGAGACCCTTTTTTGAAGCACCTGGCTGTGCCGCACAGCCAGCTGTCGTCAAAAAAGGGTCTCTAGATCTGGGGCACGCGATGAACGTTTCGATCCTCCGCCATCTTACTGGTAGTTAAGTCGAGCGATGGCAACGGCTGCCCTTTTTGCAGCATTGGGAAAGGGTTGCGCTTCAAAGGGTTAATCATCGCTTATATACAGATTTTATCAATAAAATAATTAAATACATTAATTGGTATAATTGATTATATTAATTAATTATAAAATGATTTTGCGCATTCTACCCCCCCCTGTTACATGTGCAAAATCGCCCCCTCCTTGAGTAATTTCTGGATCCGCCCCTGCTCAACACCTATGGCACTTTAAGATCATTTAGTCAGTGAAAAGAAAGAATTGTGCCATACGTCTCAGTAAACATGGTTCCCGTTTATTTATACTGAATTTGAAATCTAATGAATAATACATTAAAAAAAAACATTTATTGCTTCAGAAACAACAGTTTAGAGTCTTCAATACTACACAAAGTGTATTACGTATAAACAAATTTTGCATGCAGCTGTATTGTTCCGTCAGAGGCGTAGCTAGGGTTTTCAACAACCGGTGACTACTGAAGATTTTGCGCCCCTTCTTACAAGCCAAAACTTTTCGGCATGCTTTTCGGATTTCGAATACCGCAGTTGTCGATAAAGAGGAATTCCAAGGCAGGCGTGGGACAGAACTTTAAACATTTTTTTTTGTTGTTACCCTATTGTCTTTTTTTTTCACTATGCTATTGTTTTCTCTAGTAAAATAATAAGCTGGACTGATAATGCTGAGTGTTTCTTTATTTTTAGTATGTCTAGTTCGTATTTTTAAAAGTTCATGGGTTTGTAGATAGATAGAAAGATTTTTAGAAGTGTCACGTCATAAGAGAGAAAATACTTCCGCCCTGAAGAAGACAATTTGTTCATTTTGTAACTCTATAAAGTCAATGTCATAGGAGAGAAGATAAATAGAAAAACTATTTTTTTCAGAAAGGTAAAAAAAATTGCATATATTTTATAAATAAATAAATTTAAACATACATTCACAAAAACAGAATTAAATACACAGGGTAACATTTATTGAGCTATATGGAAATAAACTTTGATAACATTTGAATCTTTGGCGAGATTCAGTTAAAGCTTGGCGGTTCAATGCAAGGCATGTTGGGATTTTTTTCCCCCCCACGAGAATACGCACCCTAAATGTTGTTCATTTTACAAGTGGAAATGCCGAAGTACCGTGCTTTTGAGCGTATATCGATCATTAAGGCCCACTGCTCCAGCACTGCTGCTCAAAGGAAATTTAAGACACAAGCTCAGAGTGGAAACAATTAACCCTCTGACTGACCATCCCGCAATTTCCACGGGCAACTCAAATGTAGCAAAATTTGCTCATCCCGCGATTTTCGCGGTCAGGTGTTTTTCTTCCTGTATCGAGGAGAGCAAGCATCCCGGGTTTTCACCCTTTAACCAGTGAAATAAATTAGATACAGTTTTAGACGTTTAATTTAGGATTTGACCAGCACATATCGTTAGTCGTCCACTCAATTGAGGCATTTGAAGGTAATACTCGGCATGTAATGCTCTAACTTCACTGGTTTGCCGCCTTCTCTAATCAGAACAGGCTGGTAGAAATCGTTCAGCAATTGACAGAGTGTATATTACGGATGATTTATGAGATTTTAGTTTTGATAGTGATAGTGATTTAGATGTTTTGGACTGCTCCTCAGACGGCGATGAATCTGACCATGATTCAATAAACCTGCAAAGCGTTAGGCGGTTCTTATATTATGTAATAAACGGAAATTAACTGTAATTCAATGGAAATTTATATAAAAAACGTTTTTTTTTTATGTAATAACATCTGAAATTGATTTTTCTGAAGCTTAGTTTCTCATGATAAAAATCTATATTAAAAATCATTTCTAGAAAGAAAAAATGCACATTTCAATTCTCCAATGTAAATAGATTTGAAATATGAAAAAAAAAAAAGTTACACAATTTTTGAAGCGATTTTGGTCCACAAATCGAACACTGAGAGGGTTAATCTGAATGCAACAAGTGTTTTAACAATCCAATATTTTATTGAAAAGTTCGGGAGAACTGTTATGAAGATTCAAGCCCGTAGCCAGGTGATTCCCCTAAGGGGAGAGGTGCCGCCAGATGGTTTTCATCTCCTTATCCCCCCCCCCCCAGAGGTTTCTTCGAGTATTACGTAAGCAATTTTTGAGCATTCTATTTTTTAAATGTTTAAATTCAATTAATATATTTTAATTGAATTTTGAGCTTGATTTAATTAACATTTAGTTTTATACCACACATTATTTTTCATCTTTCATAATTTTTTATTGCTGAAGTTACTTTAATGATGGTAAAGCAGGATTTGAGAGCTTTTTCCAGGGGACAAATAATTTCCCCGGGGGGGGGGCGCCCAAAAGGCACCTCCTGGCTACAGGCCCGGAAAGAAGGGAGAACTCTCGACACTTAAGCGAGTTGTTCAGGATTTTACAATCGTTTGCGCCACATCCATGGGCGCTCATATGATTGTTCGTAGGGGGGGAGCAAGTCGAGAGTCTTGACGCAGAAAGGTACTATATTTTAGTGTTGAACCACTTCTACGTTATACCAGTACGTAAATCATAACTGTAATATAGAAGCTAGGCTATAGAGATGAGTTCGGGCTCATTTTTTGAAGCCCGAGCCCGCCCGAGCCCGAAGACTTTTAATCCGAGCCCGCCCGAGCCCGAGCAATATTATTTAAGTCGGAGCCCGAGCCCGTCCGAGCCCGAAATTTCAGATAAAGATAAATAAAATTCAATAAAATTCAAAGTAGTAATTCTTTGATAGAATACAATAAATTTTGCCGTTTGTGCAAATTAAAGACAAATATATTGTAGTTGCAAATTTTGAATGCACTTTCTAATTCTTTATATCTTTGTTTATGAAATAATGTCCGATCTCATGACTAATTAAGCAATATAAGCCGTCGTTCTGAAATACCTAAAGAGCTTCACGCGCCTTCTAGGCACCCGTGCCGCTATTTTTTTTTTATAAGTACTTTTATTTTCCATATCAATCACTTTTTAAAAATCTGTTTCAAAGAGTATGTTCAAAAAAATAGAAATTTTTCACGAGCCCGAGCCCGAACGCAATTGGGAATTACAGAGCCCGAGCCCGGTTCGGGCCCGGGCTCGGGCTGAGCCCGTCTTATCTCTACTAGGCTAGGAGGGGGCCCTCGGTGAAGTAATGGGAGCTGGTGTGCGTAAAATCTGTTTGTGGCTCCAATGTTCTCCCTGTTCAAACGATATCTCTGGGGATGTCGATTTCAGGTGCTAGGTCTCTCATCTGGAAATGGTTCAGAATTAGGAGACCTCGATCAAAGTCGGACTTCCTTCTACCGGTGCTCATTAAAAATGGAAGCCGTCCTATATGGGGGATCTGGCACCGCTTAACGACTGCCAGAGGGCGTAAGGTACAACAGCAATAGTTATTAGATAATTATGAATTTAAAACAAAAAGGCGTCCCCCCCCAAACAAATAAAAATAAATAAATGAATAATTATCTGAATATTAGTTTTCATTATGCTATTTTGGAGGGGAATAAACAACAAAAATTAACAAGCAAAAATCATTTATTAAAAAGGTTCCTTAGTTATTCTTTATAAACATCGACAGATGTCAAGAAAATAATCACATGATCTTTTGCGAGCAGCCTTGATTGGTTGAATTTGGAAAGTGTGAATTTTTTTGGAAAACAGTTGTTAAATAATGAGTTATGCATCAAAACGAGATTTTCAGCATTTCCCCCCCCCCCTTAATATATCCATTAGGGTCCAAATCACCAGTACACTCCAATTCTCCTTTAAAAGACGAAACGGCGATATGAAAAACTCAATACCTTACAAAGTGTATAAAGTGATTTTTGCATATGCACCGTTCAGTTATTGTTCACGGCATACTACTTTTAAGATAAAAACACCCATAGGCGCACCCACGGAGGGGGCTATGGGGGCTGAAGCCCCCCTTAAATGTAGAAAGTTAGAAGTGAAAAACGTTAAAAAAAATGAAAATTGTCGCTAATGAATTATTTTTTAGTTCTTTCTTTTTTTAATTGTCTTCAAATTATTTCTAACCAAACAAGACATTTATTTAAAAAAGATTTTAAATAAACGCTTACTGTTAGTTGAAACACTGTTACACACGGTTACAACGTCGCTCAAAAGATCAGATAATTATTTATGACTCTATAATGATTTACATTGCTTGTGTTCTATGGGAGAATCAAGTGGTACCCAAATATTTCGACGTTATAAGAGAGTTGTAACTAACCGAAGTCACTATGACCGAGTTCAGCAGTATTTGTGTGTAACCCAGCCCCCCCTAAACTAAAATCCTGGGTGCGCCACTGAAAACACCTATGTTTATAATGCTCTTCCTTTTATCATGAATTTATGCAAAAGTAAATCTTTATAACGTACAATATTTATTTACATTTTGAGGTGTCATTTTCCTTCGAATCCAGCTTTTCCATTCAAAATTTTGTTAATTTACCAGAATTCAAAAAGTCAGAGCCACCTTGATACATTAGAAAAATATTCGAACAAAAGCCGTTACCGCAGAGGTCAACGCACGAACACTACCACACGTATAAGCACACACACAAAATAAAATATGAATAAATAAATATAAAAACACAAAGAAAACAGTCAGATCATACCCCTGCTCATTTAAAAATCTGTAGAAAATAATTTAATACATTATCTAATTCATTCTCTTCTGTTAAATATCATACATAATTACTTTCGTTATTATATTTCCTACACCACACCGGATTATTCATCTATTTTATGCTAAACAATGCATTTATTTTGGACTAAATGTAAAATTTAAAAAAATGAAAAAGAAGAGCGAGATTAAACAAAAAGGACCAATGAACTGAGACACCTAGTCTAGAGGAAATGCAGTCTCGTCCACTAGGCGAAGAAAAGAACAAAAAAAAAAAAGGGGGAGGATTTAAATTTCTTTTTGAAGATACTGGAGAGACGGGCTGAGTTGCAGTGCGAGTTGAGATACAGAGAGAGCCAAAACGGTGCTCAGAAACGGTACATCATTTGTGCTTATCGAGTGTAGTGTATCCTATATTCGTCATAATTGTTAAATCGTGCTTTTTGACTTTCAATAGAGATATAATCATCTCGGATTTTGAATTCTTGATTTTATTTTGTTTATTTATTGGTTCGACAAGACATAGTGTTTATCGGAACTTCACTGGAGCATTATCGGCAGGATAGAACTTAGGACAAAATTAACAGAGGTAAGAGAGATCGTTAGTAATTCCCCCAATTAAACATGGGTTGTTGAAGGTTTTTTTTATGCTTTTGTTGCATTGTTAAAAAGCAGTCTAATATGGATGTATTTATATAGTTATATAAATATATTTCATTATATTTGTTTGTTTCAGTAAATTTTACAATAAACTATATTATAATTCCGCATCTATATAGTTATTTATGAAATTGTTATGAAATAATTAAAAGGCATCTTGGATTACTAATAAATATTTTGTTTTTGTATTTAATCGTAATTGTTTTTTAATGCCAAAATATTAAATGCTATATATCTTTCGGTGGAAACTTATTTTAGACGAGCCCTTTTCGTATAGCTTCGGGTTATAAACAGTATTTATGAATTTCTTCTTGTTATAAAAGAGCATAGGCGTACCTATTATGAACTTTCGATTTTAAATGTACTTAAATATTGAGTTTTATGGACTATATTGATATTTTCGAATGCCAGTATTGGTTATCAAATTTTGTATTCATTTGTGTTACGTGCTAAGGATATTCTATAGTGTTTTTTCTTCTTTTTATGATTGTTCATTTCTATGATTATTATCAAATGAAATATATTAAAATAAATCCATTTAATGATAAAACGAACTGATTAAGTTACTATTTGGTAATTTTTTTCAAAACTAGCACATGATGCGATTTTCTTTTAGAATTTATTTTTACTTTAGATATTGATTAATTTATCGTTGTAAATTTTTACTCTTGCAGATTTTAATATTTAAATGAGATTTCAGTCGTTAATATTAGTTATATCATACTGAAATTTAAATGAAATATAGCTTCCATTCTTATTTTTCGGTTTAACTGTTAGTGTGCTGAAATTAATAGAACTTAACGAAGTTAATGCATAATTTTGTTTTGTCATTTTTGTATTCAACGAGCGCTATCTGTCAGGATAAATTGAAAATTAATTTCAACCTGATTTCCGGCAAATCAAATTGGATGCGTTTTGTGATTTAGGCGACCTCTGGTTGACCCTGAAAGGTCATCAGCAATAAAATTGTGAGCTGGTGTGCTGTTGGGGAAGGCCAAGAGGATCCGGAAATGTCCAAAAATGGATGTAGGGAAAGAAAAAGAGTTTTCTGTTTTATTTAGTATTATTTAGAAGTACAGTACGGGGCAGTGGCGCACACAAGGGAGGGGTCCAAGGGGTCTGGACCCCTCCCAAAAGAGTTATCAATTTTCTTTCGTTAAATCTTCATTTGATTTTTGAAATTTAAATATCTTGAAAGGCATTATCAAATTCTTATTTTCACCAGTTAAGATAAATAAGCACAGTAAAAGGGGGGGGGGGTACGATTAAAAAAAAATTCACATTTTTTTAAGTGGTTGGTATCGCAGCTTTATGGGGTGGACTCCGTCCAAGAGAAAATCCAGTGTGCGCCACTGGTATGGAGGTAAAAAATTGAAGCTTGTGCTATATCTCGAGTTTTATTTGTTTCAGAAATAAGAATTTTTAGATATGTTTATGGTTTTAATGTTTTCTTTTCATATTTAAATTTTTTCAGGGACCGCCTACATTTTTTCATTTTTTTTTTTTTTAACTTTGAAAGTTTTTCTGACCGAATGAAAATGAAACTGTTTCTACTTTTATTATTTTTTTGGTCGTCTCTTGGCCTTAATGCCCTAGAGGCCCCACCATGGCCGAGTGAATAAGGCACTCAAAATGGTAGACGTCCGAAGAGTGAAGGTTCCGGGTTCAGGCCTGTCGCGCGGATATCGATCTAACGGTCTGGAGTTTTGGTCGGTTTTCTCCAGATGTAGCGTGAATACGCGGTAGAACCCCTTAGGAAGGCCTCCGGCCAAGGCATCCCCATCCTAGGCAGATAGCCCGAGCGTAGAGTTGCCATAACCACATAAAATATCATTCGCCTGATATTCTGAAAATATGCATGAAACAGAGATTTAATTGTATGTGTAAATTCTAGAATTTCACTAAAATAAATTAACTAATTGACTGTTTTGGTTCATAATTTGTAAGATTTTTAAAAAATAATTTGAAATAGATATGTAACACTAGTACGCACTTACTACGACACACACTATGCAATTGCACTAGATATGGAATTTTATTTTTCTACAGTGAGAATTGTGTGAGCTGTTAAGGCTATTCTTTTGAGAAATCATACAAATTTTGAAATAGCCTTTTAAGGGGACAGCCTACTTTTAAAATGCCCCAAAAATTGATTTTGAGATTTTTATCTCATTAAATAGTTTACTTTATTCTAAAAAGATTGATACCAACAATTTTTCTGTATGACAATTATTTATTGAGATAAAAAGGAAAATGTAAACGCAAGTTGGGCAGCATGCTGTAGAAGATGCAACTAATGTTGACACTAAAAGCATAAAAGAGGCAGAAAAGAAATGTACAGAATTTAATTTAGAAACTCGAAGAGCCAGAAAATGCTCAACAGTTCTCAGTTTGAGGCAATAAAAGAAAACGAAGGCAATGTGCATGAAAGCGGAAAATTTTAAATCGAAAAGTTCATAAAGTGAAATAAAATCAAATTTTTATGTTGCATAGTAAAAAAATATATACATGGATATAATTATTAAAATAACTTCAAATAATGTACTTTACCAATATTCGTGCCTTTATATCCTAAAAATGTATCTTTTGTTAAGGTATGTACATATTTTTTCATATTTACAATTGTCGAGCTTTTCTTTAGATTGATGTTTCTTAAGCCATATTAAAACATATTTTGGGTTAATCATTTTAAATACTCAGTAAAATTATTTTTAAATAGTAAATGTTTCAATAGAAAATGTTTTTAATTTTTAAAAATTAAATTTATGTTCCAAAACTACAATTTGAACTTTAATTGGCGTTTTCTCAAAACACTGTTTTTCAAGTTTGCGCGCATGATATTTTAAAAACTATTTAAGATATCAACTTGAAATTTTTCTCAGGCATTTATTTTAATATAATGAACAAAATGAACTAAAATGAAATGGTTGTGTTTCATAGAAAAAAAGTTATGATTGTAAAACTATCAAAATTTTTATGATAATTTAAACTTTTAGATTAAATATTTTTTTAAATTTAAATTATGAAAATAATTAAACCATTTTAGTTTAGATTAATAATTATAATGTTTTGTTTAATTTAGAAAAAAATTATGAGGATCAAAGGAATTCTAATTGAGATATCTTGCGCGCAGTGGGAAAGTACCCTTGAATTGTTTTTACAATATTGTGTGGTAAAATAATATTTTTTAAATTATCACCTTTATAATAAACTACAATAATATTTTTAATCAATAGAGTAATGTCATAGTAGTTAACTGAAAAAAAATTGTGTTTCTGCATGCATTCATTATTTTTTTTTTTAAATTATGAAAGTTGAACTAAAATTTCTACATTTTCCCATTCTTAAAAGTAGGCTGTCCCCTTAAATAATTAGTGCTAGACTCGAAAAAATTATGAATGTCTCTTTGCATGCTGTAATCTTGACGTATTACAAAGAATGAACTTTAAGAAGTTGCGCCACCCGGGAAAAAAAATGCTATACTAGGGTGGTCACAAGAAATCAACTTTCGAATTTTTGAGGCCCCCCCCCCCCCCGGAAAAAGCTGCCAATAGGCTCAAAAATGAGATTGGTAAAGTTTCAGCTCATTTGCATAATATTAACCCGTGCCGCATTGAGGTTAAAGTTTAGAAAAATCGCGGTTTTTCGCAAAAAAGCAGTCTTTCCATCATAAAATGGATAAAATTGAGTCTAGAAACATGGTGTTGATCTCGTTTCAGAAAACTTCCCGCCTTGATGAGCCACACATCACTATTGTGTAAAAACTTACAGATTTAACCCTCCAAGCGGTTGTCATGTCAAATCCCGTCCACGTTATTCCAGTTTTCACTGCAATACATCTATAATAATAATCATTTGTAATACTGAGATATCATAAAATATGTTTGATATTAAAGCTTGTATGTAATTTAGAAGCTTTTTTTTTAAATAATTGCAAATCTTCCTGTTTTTTTTTTATAATTTAAAAATTGCATGAAAATTTTACAGTGAAAACAACTTTAGATTATTTGTCCATTTCCAAAACGCTCAGAGGGTAACATTCGGATAATATCTAGGGCTAAAAAAAGCATATATCTATGCTTTTTTCAGGACGAGATACGATCCGAATCTTAAAAGTTGGCTTTTTAATGAAAGTTCAAAAAATTATATTTCGTCTTTATCCTCCTTTTGTTTTTCTTCGGTTTTCTTTCTTTTTTGTGTACAAAATAAAGGTTGTAATTTAAAAAAAAATCTGAAATTTAATAAAAGTGAAATTTAAGTAAAAGAATGAACAGAAAGTAAGGTCAAAGAAGGCATAAAATTGAGAACGACTAACGTTTAGATATATTTAATTATTAAAGTTATGTATCTAAGAGGAAGCACATTATAAAGAAAATAAATTAGTATGGTTTACAATTTTTTGTTAAAGTGGCTAGGCTTAGATAATGTTTCTTTCGAAGTTTGCAGCCTCTTTATCAAAATTTCAGTATTGTAATAATTTTAAGTCTTGATTGGGGTTAAAGTCTGAGTGGGAGTGTTGAACCATGCCTTTACATAAATATTTATTATAAATAAACAAATGTCTGTAATAGCTCTTTTTTCTAAATCTGTTAATGAGACCTGTTGCCTGAGAAGAAGTATTTTGAGACGATAAATTGCCTTAGACATCCACCTAGCATAATGAACAGCACCAGGTACTGTGAAAGAAATGACTATTTGGAGAGACTCCTATAAAAATTAAGCCTCACCATGGCAGAGTGGTTATATGCCACTGAAAATGGTAGATGGCCGAAGTGTGAAGGTCCCGGGTTCGGGTCCCATCGCGCGGCTATCGATCTAACGGTCTGGAGTTTTGGTAGGTTTTCTCCAGATGTAACGTGAATACGCGTTAGAAACCCCTAGAAAGTCCTCCTACCAAGGCAGCCCCCCCTTGACAGATCGCCCTAGTGTAGCGTTGTCGTAATCACACACACACCCTATAAAAATTAAACAATGTTGGGTTAATTCGTTATAGTTATCCCTGAGCTGTTGATTTCTTAAATGTTCTGCAAGAAAATTTGAAATTTCTTGCAAATTTCGCGTTATTTATGTAATAGTTTCATTTTCAATAGCAGTTTTGAGCTTTGTCTTGCCCAACTTAGGCCACCCAATCTGAAATTTCTAAAAAATATCTGGATGAAGAGCAGTAGCTTCGCCCACTTTGCAATCAAAACAGATTTTAGGATGATTTCTAAAATATGATGGCGACAAGGTAAATATAGAAGATTTCGATCCAGTAATTGCTGCAACAAAAAATGCACGTTCCCCTTAGGCAACAAGTCGTATCAAAACACATTGCCTGAATTTTACCAACTGCCTCCCATTCTTCAACTGCTGTAAATACAGCTTTTGCCTAAGAGTTATTCTCATATTATTTTCAAGCTGAGGAACTCCTATTAACTGTTCTTCGTGTCCACAGCTAAATAAAATCGCTATTCTCTCTACATTTTCTTTCTTCAAAATATGAGGAAGCATTTTTCCATCCCAGTGAACAACAGCACCCTCTAAATCAGAATTTTAAAATCTGCTTTTGATGAGATCAATTCTTTGTTTTAGAAAAAATTCTTGTCTTCGGAGTCTTATCGCACATCAAGGGTCCTGCACCGGAAAGATATAATGTGTTAGTGTTGAACCACTTTTACGTTATACCAGTATGTAAATCATAACGATAATATGGGAGCTAGGGGAGGCATAGCCCTTCCTTTCCCATACGTATGGGCATTCATGTCCACTCTAAAAGTAAATAATAACAGACAACAAAAATAGCATTGTAATGAAGAAAACTTCAGAGGTTTGTCTTAGATGTGCTTCAACTGAAATACAAATCAAGATCTTTCTTCTGAAGTACAGAAATGCATATCAAATAAATAAATACATTTCACGAATTGTAGTTTAGTTATGAAAATTCTTGATTTATTTTTTTGTTTTCTGATGCAAATAATACAAAAGACGGTCAAAATTACTTAAAATTCTTAATTTGTCTTTTTTTCACTAATTTTACAAAAATGCAGATTTTGGAGGGAAGATTCACAAACTGACCTAAAATACTCTGAATGTCATTAAATATTGGTTTTGTTGAGAATAAAAGTTCAAAGCAACAACATTTTTTACGAAATAAAACAAGAACCAAGTCTGTAGAGCAAATAGTTTATACTAAATGAAGGAAAAACTAGATATTTTTAGCAAAAATCGTAATTTTTCAAGAATTCCGTGCCTCAATGCGGCACGGGTTAATATTATGCAATTGAGCTAAAACTTTGCCAATCTCATTTTCTAGTCAATTGGCAACTTTTAGGGGGGTGACCCAAAAAATAACATTAAAAAAATTTTCCCCATATAACTTGTGACCACCCTAATGCTATACGTATGGAATTTCGCAATGTTTTTCAGAACCTATTATTGAAAGCAATGTTTGTGCATATGAACTTTTACTGAAAGTTGCATTTGACAGTTAGGTTGACTATTATTACTGGTTTATAGAGCGGTTAGTGACGAAGCTTTATTAATTTTTTCGAGTGTTTAAAAGCATTAATTTGTTTTTAAAGCTGTTCGAAAGTCCTGTGATGCCTATCGTTTTCCAAAAGGAACACCCCGTACAAAAACATTCCCGCTCAAACAATGGCCGAGCGCATAGCGCTCTCAACTGGGAGACGGAAGGTGCCTGATTCAAACCCAAGTCGCGACCGTTGACCTACCCGTTCGGAGTTTTCCGCGGTATTCTCCGAAACTTCGCGTAAATACGGGTTAAGATCCTTTAGAAAGTCCCCCACGGCGTGTGATGGAGATCACATATTTAATAATAATTTTCATATGTGTTTACTTTCTTAAATTTGATATATTTTAAATCAAGCATTTTAACTTTCAATTCTCTTCTCATTTTTAACTACACAGTCTTTCAAAATTTTGTATTACGCTTTTTTTCCCACATATTTAATTTCAATTAACTACTTATTTATCCGGATTTCATGTTTATATTATTCTATCGCCCTTTGTTCCATGTCAATAATAAGTTCGTTACATTTTTTTAGCTTTCCTAGCTGTTAAGAAATATCTGTTTCTCATGCAGAACATTTACTTTTTATTAATATGCACCTATGTTTAACGTCTTTCTATACATGTACATACTTTATTTCCTTTCATTACCAAATATGGGCATGGCCTCACATCAGTTAAAATACAGCTGAACTAATTTTCTATCACACGGGTTTGCTGTAATTTTGGCTGTCTTTATCTTCAATAATTTGTTGCCCAACGCTTTGTTATGTCTTGCTTTCTCTCTATTGACTAGGTATATTCTGCGGTGTTTCGGCGTCTGTAATAATGAATGCCTTATTGGCTCTTGTTTGGGCGTTCTTTTAATCAGGGGCGTAGCCAGGGGGGGGATATCGGGATATATCCCCCCCGAAATTTTTGGATTAGTGATGAAATTCCGTCTGTTTATACACATATAAGTTCATATCCCCTCCCCGAAATTTTTTCCAGGCGCATATCCCCCCCCCCCGAAAAATTTTCCTGGCAACGCGCCTGCTTTTAATATCAGTGGCGGCCCGTGGTCAAAAATGTTAGTGCAGCCGGAAACATATGACACCCCCCCCTTTTCTCCGGACAGGAATGGAAAATCTTTGTTACTGAATTCGAAAGCTGGCGGATTAAGCCCTCACCCAGGATTAAAAAAAAAAAAAAAAAAGAAATTGCATTAAAAATGTAAGAGATCCCATTTTGATTCCATAAAATGGACATAAATTTCAACTAGCCGCTCCTATCCTCAAAATTGCATTAATCCGTGTCTGATTCGAAGTTTCCTGAGAATTTTCTTTTGTAATGATAACTTGAGAAGAAAAAAAAACTTACTTAATTTTTATAAGTCAAATCAATCCTCCTTTCTTTTAAACTTGCGAATCAGTCAGTGATGTCCTCATAAAAAGGCGTTGTTTTAATTCAGATATCATTAATTTTAAAAGCTCTTTAAAATTCCCCATGTTTAAAGAATTTTCTCGCTCGCCATGTCCTCTTAATGCCAGTTCTTGCTTACTTAAAAACAATACTGCTTTGATGGGTAATTGCATGAAGCGTCTATTCAGGCTTACCTTCTTGATAAATTCAACAATATAAAGTCGATTCCTTTAATGCGTCGGCAATTTAGCTTCCACTTCTTATCAACTCCTTAAATTTTAAAGAATTTTTGAAATGCTCGATTGAGCTTTCATGTGTCTTACATGCTCGTGTGCTGGTGGTTAATCCATCCTATCCAGTACCATTCCAAACGCTCTTTTTTATCTCAACGATTCAACACGGCCAACAAGACATTTTTTTGTAAATAAAAACTGCCCCATAGCCACGAGAATAGTGCATATCATGATGAATGGAAGCTACGACCATGCTGAGACGAACCTGCTTTTTTCTTATGAATGGACAATTTTGGTGTCGGTCTATTTTCTTTTAGTGGTTGTCTTTTATCATCTAGAATAATCTAGGCTAGAACAGTGGTTCTCAACCTTTTAACGTCGTGCCCCCCCCTTCCCCAACAAAGGCTAACTCACAGTGGCGCTCCCCCCCTCACATTTTTCAGCATACATTGAGTTTTTTAATCTTTAATAATGAACATTTTAAGCGAAAATGGATTCATTTTTGAGTAAAATTGAGAATAAATAAGATGATTTTGTAAAAACATGCATCACTACTTGCTCTATAGTTTTTCTCGCCCCCCCCCCTGCAAACGTTTTGCGGGGTGCGCGCCCCCCTCAGGTTGAGAAACGCTGTGTTAGAACATATATATTATGTGTCTTTATTCTCTCCCTCACTTCTCGTCCGAGCCAATCAGTTTGTCGAATTCACAAGTGCAGCAAAAGTCAGAAAATCTTTCTTCAGCTGAGTCTTACCTAAAACACCCTATGCCAGGGATGGGCAATCTACGGCCGGCGGGCCAAATCCGGCCCGCGGATGGAATTGTAATTTGCCGGTCCGACGGAAATTGAAAGAATATATATATTTGTATATTATAAATCCATATTAAGAATTATGAAGATGAAAATAAACACTCCAAAAACAGATGTTAAAAGGTAAAATAAGTAAAAACTTTGTGAAAAAAAACCACACATAAAAGGTTACTTCAAGGCGTAACGGGTCAAAACGATCGTTACGCCTTGAAGTAACCTTTTATGTGTGTTTTTTTCACAAAGTTTTTATTTAATTATGAAGATGGCTTGAAAAAAGTGCACTTTGAGTTCGAACGCAGATTTCAAGATTTCAGGGCCATTCAATCAGAATTGGAAATTTTTACCATGTCTTTCAAAGTAAATTGTAAAGCAGTGAGGTCCGATTTGCAGCTTGAATGAATTGAATTGCAATCTAACAATCCTCTCAAGCAGTTGTTTCTAAATAGGCCAAAGATAGAGTTTTACAAATTATTATCGAAAGTAAGTTTCCCAAATTGAATATCTCACACCCAGAAAATCAGTGCTATGTTTGCTTCATCATATATATGTGAACAAGTGTTTTCAATTATGAACCTTAGAGAGAATTCTTTCAGAAGTAGGACAGATGAGCATTGAGCCTCGTTCCTTAGAATCGGTGCATCGCACTTCGAACCTCAATATAAGGAATTTTTAAAAGTGAAATCGCAATTTTATTCATCTCTTTAACATATTTAAATTGTAATACTTGTATATTGTTTTTAAAATTTTAGGAAAATTTATCTTGGCCCGCCAAACTTTTTTTTTTTCGAGTTTTGGCCCGCGACCGAAAAAGTTTGCCCATCCCTGCCCTATGCTATCCTAAGCCGGAGAAACTGCTTACGTAGTCGTTACCATGGCAAAGGTGCTGCCAATTCCTTAATCAGCGCTGAGGGCTGTACCAACGACTTTCGCAGTTGAATTGCGGGAATATTAAAGGTTTTTTTTTGAGATTTTTTAAAAATTTACCATAGGAATTCCATAATTATAATCTGCATTTAAGAAAATTTATAGAATAAATTATTGTAAAGTATGTGCTGATAATTTCAAGTGCAGCCCGGCAGTACTTGCTGTATCCCACGAGCCACAACTGTTTAATATGCGAAGTTTAACTTTCTCGCCAACCTCCTAATCATTCTCCGATTGAACTGACTTCCGATTAATCAGACCCTTTTTAACCATCATAGCTAACGGTCTCCCAGCCACCACCATCATGTAATCTTTTCGAAGACATCAAATAAAAGTTTTTCTCTTCTACAAATGTCTCTCCTATAATTGCTTCGCAAAGTGACGTTTACCTGGGTTATTTGTACAACTTCACAACGCTCTCCGAATGTACTTTATCTCTTCTAAAAGTAAACCTTCGACGTAATTCAAATCCCCCCAATTTCTACAGCATACGGCGGGCAACGCCCCAGACAGCACAGCAAATTTGCATCAAACTTGCAGTAAGCTTGATTTATCAAGTCAATAAACTTGAATTAAGCTTGAAAATTTCAAGCGTGTAAGCTTAATGCAAGCTTGAATCAAGTGTTCGAGTTTACACTTGCCCAACTTGCATTAAGCTTGACATAGCAAGCTTAATTCAAACTTACTACACTCTAAAAAAAATTCCTAAATACATGGGGCGCCGGTCGGCGAACTCGCCCCATATATTTTATTTTTCCACGCATTTTCCGCTCAACGCTGGAACCTCAAGTTATTTTAATCTGTTTCCGTCTAGCGTCCGCGACTGGGTTCGAACTCGGGACCTAGGGTAAGGGAAGCCAGCATCCTAACCACCATGCCAATCTGACTGGAGGTGACGTTACTAAAGTTTGAAGTGACTGTTATGGTTGTCACGCCGTTGTTTGGCGAGATTGGTCAATATTGCCCGATGCCGATCTGCATCTTTTATTTTTCCATGGGATGAATCAAAATTAAAATAATGTTATGTGTGATTTATACGCTTTACAGGAAAATAAGCATAATATAAACTTAAAAGCAGCACACGTTTTAAAACTTTCAATATCGCAACACTCATGTTGGGCAATATTGGCCAAAATCGAGACAAACGACTGATTTTGAAATCAATTTTGTAGTATATTTGTATTTTATTTTGTAGAATTTCAATATTTGGAAATATAGAATCTTTTTTTTTATTCTATGGTCAAGTACATTTATGACTGATGATAAATTATTTGTTATGTGGATGTGGCTTTCCAAATCAAGCAGTCATCAACATGGGCGCCGGCAGAATATTTCCAAGGGGGGGGGAATCCAGGGGGGGCAAAGACTACTTCAACGTATGGTTACCATCTTGAAAAGAGCAAAAAAGCAAGGGAAAACACTGCATACAAAAATCCAGGGGGGGCGTTGCCCCCCTTGCCTATACTGCCGGCGCCCGTGGTCATAAAGTTGTATTCAAGCTTGACAGTTCAAATGACTTAAATTCGGCGGGAAAATATTTGCTGACTCATTTTTTTTGTAATTTCCAAGCTTGCTGCAAGCTTAAAATGAATTGAACTGTCAAGCTTGTATTAATACGTCAAATTCAAAGAAATGTCAAGCTTGATTTAAGCTTATGAGCTGTCTGCCCCACCCCCCTCCCCTGGCCTAGATCCCTCGTATAGATAATTGGCCGTATACCCAGAAAATCAAATGAAACAGAAACATTCCCAGTTAATAGAATATGCCCCATACACCGTAAAAGTGACGAACGAAATTTCAGCCTTTCATCATAAAATGTCTAATGCTGTGCGTGAATTTGAATGTAAACATTTATTTATAGAGTGAAAAAAAAAAAAAAAAAATCTGCGCGATTCCTGAAACGCGATCATCCAAGGTGATTTTTTTCCCTTCGAGAACCATTGAAAGTGGTTTAAGTTAGTATATGTTTATCTTAATACCTCTGACTCTTTTTAGGATATAATTCACAAATTTTGTGCATTACCTCATTAGTGTATGGGACACATTTTGCTGATTTGGAATTTCTTGAACGGGGGTCGCATACAAATTAAAAAAATGTAACTTTTTTAAAATTAACGAGAGTAATTTTTATTAGCGGAGTCTTTTTTCCCACCTTATTTTGGGAATTTTGTCAATTTGCATTGCCCACTTACCTCTAATAGATAAAGAAGTATATCGGGATACCATCTTTTTTAGACATCCTGTATATACACGCATATTATCAGATGCCTCAATCTTTTTGAAGGGACAACTTCTTTAGGCGCGTTGGGAACTTTTGGGATGGAGAAAAACCACTGAATTTGCGTGACCATCACGCTCAGATACATATGGGGAAAGAGTAGATCGTGACGTCATTGCTACTTAGTCTGTGATATTTCTTACTCTTTCTGTGAATTTTAGTGCTGCCACGTAAAAATTCCAAACTGCTTCCACGACTGGTATCGAATCGTAGACCCAAGGCGGGGTAGGCGAGCGTTCTAACCACCAGAAGGGTTTGACCAACGCCCCCTAAAGAGGAAAGCCGCGGCGCTTACTTGTGACGTCGCACCCAATGGAAACGCTTTGCTTTACCTACTCGGTGTGACGTCACAAGTAAGCGCCGCGATTTTCCTCTCTAGGGGGCGTTGGTTTGACTCGGGGTGAAATGATTAAAGTTTGTTGTTTCAATTTCGGAATGGGAACTTTTATGTATCTAAATAAATAAAATTAGACTTTGCCTGGTACACTACTTGATATTAAAAAAATTGCGGTTTCTATCCGTTAAGCATATGGGACCCCAGTACGACCGTCAAAATAGAAAAAAAATATACGTTAGTCTGTCGTTCTGTCAGTGACGCTTTTTTTATTCGCACATCACGTAAAACTGACTGAAGCGAGTGAAATAAAATTTGGTGACATGACAGGTGGTCACTCAAACTGTAGGCTTCAAAGTAAAGAAAAATTCATTAGATTTTGAGATTTTCCGAAAATTGCTTCAAACTGCGTAAATTTTTGTTCGCACATCACATAATAATGACTAAAGTGAAAGAAATGAAATTTGGTGGCATGATAGAAGTGATCACTGAACTTAAGATATAGGTATTGGATTTAAAATTTTTTAAAAATTATATTTTGAGATTTTTCAGAAAACTTGTAAGTTTTTGTTTTAGTATGCATAAAAACTGCATATGATATGTATAACGAGTGTATAATTTCAAAATATTCAAAAATATAAACTTTTTATGTACAAATTGTGTACAATCTATGTTTTTGCAAAAAAAAGTGCAGATTTTTCTAGCTGGGTAGCTATAATTTTCGATTGTTTATATAAAAAAAACTGTACTCAGTTTGGATAGCTATATAGTTACTGTGCAATAAAGTTAATTTGATAATGTGGAGAGCGTTAATAATTATATTCTGTTCATTATTTGAATTATAAGTGGTATACTACAGTGCATTTGAATTTGAATTATAAATCCCTTATTCATTACAAAAAAATAGGATTACTATTCATTACAACATAAATACATAATTATTGATACTAATAAATTCGCGTACATAATTATTAATTAAATTGAACAAAATCCAACACGTGGAGAAAAATGCATATAGCTGATGTATACCGTACGCATATATCAGCTGTGTCATGTTGCGACCTGTGCGCGTGCTCCCTCTCTCATTTTAAATTTTAAATGTGCACCCAAATCGAGCGAGAAATTCGAAATGTATTTAAAATTTAAAAAATTTAAACATTTCCAATGCTAACCCAGTGAAAATTGCGTTAAAATGTGAAAAAACGTACGAAAATATGTGAAAATGTGAGAATATCATAAATAAAAGTGCGATACCTTTACAGCTTTTAAAAAAACATTTAAAATGTTTTTACAAAGAATTTCAACTGTATAAAAATGCGAATAAACTTTCACAAATTATTGTTTTTCGTTAATAAAAATGCAACAATGTTTGAAAACTTGTTTAACTGCAGAAATACAAATTTGAGAAAACTTGGCAAGAAGTGTTCACTTCTGACGTGCAGTCAGGGCCGGCCTAAGGCGTGTGAGGTCGCACACGTTCGATTTTAGGAGGGGCGCCAAAATCAGAAAAATACGAGGGTCACTTAAGAAATTTTTGCGATACAGCTAAATGGTACAAGTTAAACTTGCCGAATTTGATAAGACTTC
This sequence comes from Cheiracanthium punctorium, assembly GCA_038373885.1. NCBI lineage: Eukaryota > Metazoa > Arthropoda > Arachnida > Araneae > Cheiracanthiidae > Cheiracanthium > Cheiracanthium punctorium. The sequence continues at coordinate 914,323 of JAWZYV010000488.1, forward strand.
AATAATAATCCCAACATCAGTGCACTTTTGTAGGCGAATTTTCGAAAGTTTAAAAGCCTCAAGCCATCCATTTCTGGGAATGATGCAAAATATGCTTTTAGAGCCCTATCAATCTCATCTTTGGAGTGAAAACGGCAACCACGTAAATTTTTCTTAACATTAAAATATAGCCAAAAGTCACACATAGCAAGATCCAGGAAATAGGGTGGATATTTTATCAGTTTGATGTGTTTTTGTTCAAAAAATTCCACTCTCAATCTTGCTGTATGGGGAGATGCATTGTAATGATAAATTGTGAGTCCCCTTTATTAACTTCTTGAAGAATTTCTGGAAGACACTTAGTGGTGTACCAGCTAGTTCTGTAACTCTCTTCTGTGCCAACCTTCTGAAAAAAACGGCATACATAACTTTTCTCATTGCTAGTTTTCTTTTCACTATTGTTAGTTTGGGGTCGTCTTTGAGGTACTTTATTTTTTGAATTGTACGAACGTTAAAATATATAAACAGTTACGATTTTAGAAATAAGGCGATGACCACCATCGTTAAGTAGTTTTAGGGTTTCTTTGTAGATACTGACATGCCCCTCCTTTGGTGGTCTGTTAAATTATGTGGGACCTAACGACAATTTTTTTTTTTCATGTGCAATTCTTCATTTTATGTATAGCTCGGGATCCAATGTGAAGTTCCTTCTGTATCATTTGGTAAGTGCAGCGATTATCATCGATTAACATTTTTCGTATAGCGGATGCATTTTCTGGGACTACAGCTCACGAGATTTTTCCTGTGTGTTCTTCATCCACCTATACGAAATTCTGTGAGCAATCTGAATGCAGTATGCACGAGGTGGAGCTTCGTTTCCACATGCTAATTGGAGACTTTGAAGGCATTCTTGTTGATTTAACTCCACTTTAAAGTTGCAGAAAATCTGAGCTCGACAATGTTCTCGCGTCAACTTTTATTTTCCTTTTATTTCAAAATTTATTCTACTCCAGATAAATTGCAGTTGTTGCCACAAACTATCGTCTGTGACCATAAAAAAGTAAACATGTTTAGCATTTTTTTTTCCGCCTATCGTCTGCCACTGTCTTAAAAATTTCAGAGTAAACCTCGTTTTATAGAAAATAATATGAAAATAAATATTTTATGTGATTTTAATAGTAATTTATCCTTTTAAACATATTAACTTTTGTTCAACTAATGTTACTTGAAAAAGCATAGACTGGCTTCAAGTTCTCCTCTGCGTTATTGTGACAGGACACAGCAGTTGTAGATAGCCATAATCATTATCACATATTTAGTTTATTTATTACTTAAGTTGATATTTAATTTTTTCATGAATAGTAAATTAAATAAATCTTTTGTCGTAGTTATAAAATATGGCTAATATTTTCTCCACCTGACTTGACAAAAAAAAAGAAAAAAAAAATAGGGAAAACTGAATAAAATAATTTGATTGGAGTTTACTTTTACGCGAACACAGTACAGTACTCCTATCGAAACTTGAAAGTCAGTTAGAAGAATTCGTTGCCCAGGTAGCGTAGTGGCTAATATTGTCGTATACTGCAATGAAACGTTCGGGAAGGGGGGGGGGGGCGAAATTTTTCCTATTGTAGAAAATACCATTTTCAAACAGGTGATATCTGAATTTTCTTGAATTTTACGGGGGGATCGCACCTTTTTCTCCTTAAAGTGTTACGTCTAGGGTAACCCATTTATGCCTAGCGTCCCTTTTTTGGGACGGCATTTTCGCTATTAGTCGAAAACGTTATTTATTTTTCCTAGCCTTTATTCATGAGTATTGAGCCTCAACTCCGCACAATATTTTAACATGACCAAGTAAGATGTTGATATTTCGATTTTTATGCAAAATGATTTTAAAATAAATCACTCCTTGTTCAAGAAGTTGACATCAGAAATTTATCTATTATTTCTGTTATCAGTAAAAATCGAAGAAAGTTGCAAAAATATCCAGGCACAAATGGGTTAAAGTACCATTCTATCACGCCTTGAGTCCGGGTTTGATTTCGGGCACGCGCTGGGATGTTAACTCGTCCGTTCCTTCATAGGAGTAACGTTGGCCACATATTCGGTGACACCATAATAGAATGGCCAATGCTTTCCAGGTCCTTGTAGTGGCGAATGCTAAATCGCCGTGCCCGCCCGTTATTTAAAGAAAAAAGTTAAAAGAATCAGTGCTAAAATCAATCGTTAAAAAATAAAAAGGAAAATGTACTAAATACTTTAATGTTTACTATTTCTTACTGCTTTTTAGTTTTAGATTTTGGTTTTAATACTTTTAAAATTCCAAATTCAGGTATTAAATTCTCACTATGGAATGCAAGATCCTGCCGGATCCCGCACACGCCGGATCCCACACACATCCCATGTTTGCGGGATTAGGACCGTAATCCCACGGGACTGAAACTGAAAATTAAATTATTTTTATTACAATTTCAGGCCGCCTTCCAAATCATCCATTAACCAAAACTTTTGCGTAATATGAAGAATAAGAGACCATGATCATGAGTGCTCATACCTATTTGCAGGAAGGGGCCCATACCCCCACCCCAGCTCCCATATTGTTATGATTTACGTGGTATAACGCAGGGTAGCTTCAACACTAAATATTGTATGTTTGTGGAGCAGGACCCTTGGCTTTAACCCTCCCCTCCTCAAACAATCATATGGCCGCCCATTCTAGTGATGTCTTTAAAGGTGAACTTCAGTTCACTATTCAGGGTTTCATAAAAAGAAATCCTTTTGTTAAGTGTTTTTGTATTCTCTAACAAAATTAAATCAAGATTAGGAAGACGAGTGTCTCTTTTTATGTTGTCTGTTTTACATTCTTCTTTTTAACAATTAGTATATTATTATGAATAGCATGATTATAATTCTTATAGCTGTGTAAGGTATTGTATTAATTATCAAATAAAATAAATTATTATTATTATTAAACTTGATAGGAAAAAGTAAGATTTTAAGCACTTCTTTTCGCTATTGAAATTAATTTTTAGTTGAATGAAATGTCAATCCCGCGGGATCAACAAATTTCAATCCGGAAAACCCGCTGAATGAAAAACAGTGCTGGATTGCATTCCCTCCATCTCACAAATTTTAGTTACAGACCACCTATATCGTTCTATGAGAGTTTCTTTACCCGTTTTCTTTGTCAGTTGCGCCAAAATTCATTCTTGCTCACACAACCTTTTGTTCTTAGGCCGGCCCTGCGTGCAGTTCAAGTTCAACGACTGACTGTTTCTTTTATTTTTGTAACTTTTAACCGGTTCTTTTTAATCTCTAATTCATGTTCTACCGGTTCTCTCTCATGCTGAGAAGACTCGTTTTTTGTTGCGTCCCAGAACGTTCTTTTGGACCGTTGCGGTTTGCTTAATAGCTGGAGACTGAAAATTCAAAACCCATTTCCGATTTTTAGCAAATTTTAACTCTGTAACAAAGTGTCTCCGATGTCTCGAGACCATTTAGCTTGAATTTTTCACGCCTCTGTTGAAAATCACGTGGAGAAAAATCTGGGTTAGTTTAAACGACCTCAAATCTACCAGTTTTTTTGTTATAGTTCCCGCAGTTCTCAAGCTTTAAAAGTGCATTCGATGCGTTTACACCAGTCGACTTTAAATTTTATAGGGATAAGTGTAGAAAAATACAGAGCAGGAACCTTAGCGGGTTAGGAATTGCAAAAATCCATCAGTTCCACATTTTTCAGTAAAGTCCCTCAATTTTTAACTTCGGAAAACATCATCTCCGATCCGTGGCAATCGGTTAAATCTTTTGCACATATGTGCAAATGATTTAACCGATTTAAGTTATATAGTGAGAAAAATCTTAACTACTACTTGGAAAATCTGAAAACTCTCCTGCTTCTTGAATTTTAGTAATTTTTCATAAATTTTCTACTCAAAGGAGACGATTTTGGGTCACAGAGGAATGCAAAATTGCAAACGTTGTCTTCGTGCATCCTGTCAGCAATCATTTCCGAAAGGCCATACATTTTATGTTGACTTTATGAACATGGTCCTTTAAAAATTATTATTTGAAAATGCGTTAAGTACACTTGGCTCTCCCGAATCGTATGTTGTTTTGAGTGATACACTTTTCGGAGAATTGACCCATAGTTAACCCTTTAACGCGCAGTGTTCCCGCTCTGGGAACACCCAACTCTGACGTTTTGACTGTTGCCAGTCACGAAGAATAGATTGGATTTCTATAAAAAGAGTTGCGGGTGACATAGCTCCACGAGAATCCTTTACTTTTTAGCACGTCATTTCCCGTAAAAGAATTGTCACGATTATTTTTAACATCACTGACATCTGCTGAAAAATGAAAGAATGCGAGAATAGCTGGATAGATTGCCCAGTGCTGAAAAAAGGACAGCCGTTGCCATCGCTAGACTTAACTACCAGCAAGATGGCGGACGATCGAAACGTTCATCGCGTGCCACAGATCTAGAGACCCTTTTTTGAAGCAGCAAAGGGTCTCTAGATCTGTGGCACGCGATGAACGTTTCGATCGTCTGCCATCTTGCTGGTAGTTAAGTCGAGCGATGGCAACGGCTGCCCTTTTTTCAGCATTGGGAAAGGGTTGCGCCTCAAAGGGTTAAAAAAACCTGATTGGGTAGTTTAATTAACCCCGTGCCTGTGGAATATATCTGAGAAAAACGTACCAAAAATGAAAAAAAAAAAAGATTCTCTTTAATTTTGTTAATTAATAACAGGTTGGACATTCCAATTTTGGCGCATATGGGTTCCCTGAAATGAGTTCAGGCGTCCCAGGCAAGGGGTTAAAATCTTATAAGGCCTTTCTGATCAGATTATTTACTGGTGGATGAAAATCACTTTTGCGATTCGTATTTTTGAGATTCTATACGCCGTCTTAATGGAATCGCATAAAAATATATACTATCAAATAAAATGCGATCCACTACACTAGAAGTATTATTTACGAGTTCTTAATGACCCTGTAATGGTGATCATGTGCACGATTTAACTAAATATTGGAAAGGTTTAAATTAATTAAATATTTAAATTTCATTAAAGATTTAGCAAAAAATGAATATTTTTAGCAAATTTCTAACTGTATTGGATTCCTTTTTTACTTTAATTAATCTTTAAAAAAAAATAAAATTTATTTGATTTATGTTTACTATCACTAATTTACTTTTTAATTAAATATTTTTTTTTTTTTTTTTTGCTATCATTATTTTTATCTTACATTAAAAAGTATATCCAATTAGTTACATATTTTTTCGCAAATATTACTAGGACACCCATATTTTAACGGCAGTTTTAGAAGACCCACGATTCATAGTTTGAGAAGCCCTGTTAATTAGCATTGTACTTACTTGGAATCAGTGGCGTAGCCAAGGGGGGGGATAGGGGAGGTCACAACTCCCCATGAGGAATTTTTTGCCATACAAAATATATATTCTTCACTCCCTTATCATACACACGTAAGTCCTCCTACCAAGGCATCCCTCATCTTAGGCAGATACCCCTCGTGTAGGTTTGCCTTAATCACATCCACAGAGATCCATAGAGATCATACACACGTATATATATATATATATATGAGTTGCAGTAGTCGTAACCCCCCCCCCCCCCAATGACAAATTTCTGGCTACGCCACTGCTTTAAATACAAGCTTAATGATTTAGAAACTGACAAAAAATGGTAACACACCACTATAAGGAAATTTACTTTTTAACACTGTATACCATATCCAACCCCTTTCCCAATAAAAAAATGAAAATTTTGCATTTTAATAAGGAAACCTATTCAATCAGTTTTAATTTACTGATAGATATGAGGATAATCAGTTCAAACCATTGATTGATAAGAAGATCGACAACAAAATGTTATCACAGCACCATGGAGCTTTTACACTATGGGGGAAGAAAACCTTTTTGTTATTTCTCGTGATAGATATCAGATAATTTGAAAACAGGGCAATACCTGTCAGACGGAATTGTGTTCTAAAATTTAGCAGTCGATACACATTTTTTCTGCTCATCTGTCAATTGCTTTTCATTTATTTTGTGTCACCAGAAATTGGATTATAAAATACTAACTGCATAAAAGGGTAAGTTCTTTTTTTTTTTAATTTCAGGATAAAATAATTGTAATTAGTTAATTTCGTTACATTAATGAAATCTCAGGAAATAATTTCGAAACGTACACAAATGCTAATAAAGTTATATTGTACTGTAAAATTAGTTTTAAAATTTCATGAAATGTACGTACTATAACTAAATAAGGTTTGAACAACAGATCATATTATTTTTAAGAACGTTTTCTGTGTTTTTAATATCAGGTTGTAACGAAAGTTTTTCGCCATATCTGCCTGAAATACTAACTTCTAACTCCTTAGATAACTGTTTTTGAACTTTCGGTACCAAACCTGCACAGTGTCACATGATACAACAATAGTACTTAAAGCTGTACTCATAATTCGTTGATATTATGTAGCTGACTTTTTGCAACACAACTGGAAGTAAAGGATGGTTCTAATCCTCCAGAGTGATAGTTCTATTTGAGACACCTTATACTTAATGATAACTATATTTTTTACAGATTTCACAACACAGTGTTATAAAGTAAACCTCTTTCTTTCAAATGCCAAAAATCGTTTGACAAAATATAAGCAAATACGCCAACGAGAACTGTGTGCTGACGAAGTTTGCGGTGGCGGGAAACTTTCGTTACAACCTAATACTTACAAAGATATCTTCTCTTTTATGCATTTTATTCTTATACTTGTTTTTATTGTTATACAGTAAATCTCTTTTCTGCGACGAACATATATATATATATATATATATATATATATATATAAAGGCAGCGCAATCTTCCGACTTTTTTGAAAATTCCTACCTTCATCAAAGTTTTACTTAAATAGCCCAGTATTTTAATGGTTTGATGGGAGAAACCTTAACATCTAAAGGAACATTTAACAATCGTTGAAGCAGCAGCGCATTTTAGTCTACAACATAAAATTAGCGTAAAGTTTGAATAGAAGTCGTGATGGGAGCTGCAGGTCACGAAGAGCATATCAAACCCGAAAATTAAGTTATTCTTTTTAATGTTATTTGTGGCATAAAAAATGATGCAAATTGCAAACAAACACTTAAGTCAGCGGTTCTCAACGTCGCGGCCCCCCTACCTCACATTTTTTCAGCATACATTCAGTTTTTAAATCTTTAACAATGAACATTTAATCGAATTTTCTACAAAATAATGTTATCAGTAAAGTTTGAATGAATATTTTAAGCGAAAATGGATGTATTTTTGAGTAAAAATGAGAATAAATAAGATGATTTTTAAAAAAAACATGCATCTCTATTTGCTCTTTGGTTTTTCTCGCCCCCCCCGCAAACGCTCTGCGCCCCCCTTGGGGGTTGCGCCCCACAGTTTGAGAAACGCTGTCTTAAGCAATTTACTCGATCTTAATATTACTAAGCTCAAGGTGTCTCTTTCTACTAAATCGAAGATATATGTAATTGGCCTTTTCCCTTATCTCTTACCGTTTTTGTGATAGAAACGGTAACATTTCGGTTTTTCGTCAGGTGGCGCTGTCATCTATCTCATCAGGAAGCGCATAGTCACTTAGCTATCTTTAGAAAACACGCTTAAGATCCTCGAAGACACACTACTACGATCGAATGCTTGCAGAGACTCTTAGGTGGTAATACATCGGCGATTCTGAAACATGCACTTGAGTGGCGAGAATTTTGATTTTAAAGTGTATATACACAGGGTGCTTGTACTGTCCAAAGGAGTAGCGCATAGTCATTTCATTGTACTCACTAAACACTTTTGAGGTCACTGAAGACATGGTAACATGATCGAATGTTCGCAGACTGTTTGGATGGTAATTGCATAGGCGATTCCGAAACATACACTTGAGTCCCGTGAATTTTGATGTTAAAGTATACCGGGTGACTGTGCGGCCAAGAGTCAAACTTCTGGGATGATTGGCTTACTGAAAGACGAATCAAAATAACATAGCGATCTGGAGTTGCTAATATTCACTTTGGAAAAAAAATATTGAAGTAATAATGAACTTTGTGATCATGGTTTATAAAAAATTATGGATCTTTCGCAGAAATTGATTCATCACTAAAATGGATAGTTTAGAAATTCTTTCATTTTATTGATAAAACTCGGAGACAATCCCGTAGTTAATAAAACTCAGTTAAAAGACTAGAAGAATAATTCTTCCAAGGTGATTAATAACAGCTGTATGAAGAAGACTTTAGTGGCCCCCTTTGCCATAAGATTTTCAGTCGTCTTCGAGTAGCCTATTTCCCCCTGAAATTTGTTCCATGACCGTAGAGAAACACCTTTTTTATAAATCCAAAATGTTCATCACGATGTCAATAAATTAAAATCCTCAAAAACGCATTTGTTAGGAAACTCAAACTTTTTTCCACAATTACTTTCCATTAATGAAATATAATGGACTATAGAAGCTTGAAATTTTTAAATATAAAATATGAGAAATAATCTGAAATTGGAATTCGTGCAATAAACAAAAGCACATTTCAAGCGTCGTGCTTTACGCAGATAAACAATTTTTAGAGAGTGAATGCATTTTCAGGGTACAGGTGAAAATCTCGTTCAGCAATTATTTACTTTGCTCTCACTGCTGAAGAACGACTGCCTTATCTCAAATTAATATAACTGGTCGAATGAAACAACACGATGCAAGTAGTTTTCAAGTTTCTCAGTTGTTAAGGTAAAGATTTGATTAATGTACTGCAATTATTAGGACTTTGAATGACTTATCTGCCCATTCATTTCATTCAAAGATATGTACACTGAAAATAATGTTTTAAATTAAAAAACATTGTTAGTGCTATTTTAATTCGAATAATTGCGTTGAATAGACAAATTTTCGTCGATACTCAGAACCGTGCCTAGAGTGTTCAGCACGGTTCCAATGGTTTTTTAAAAAATTTAATATAAAAAATAGCAGAAAAAAGCTTTAAATTTTTATTATTTACAGTATATTATTTCTTTACACGCGGCCCCCAAAATATAAGTAGCACATGGAAAAACCGCGGGAAAAAAAAAAAAAAAATCAGCCAACAAATTTAGATTGGCCCCGCCTCCCCCTTTTTCTGGGGGGGGGGCTGGGGATACGGTTATACAAATTTTTAAGACAAAGGTTATTTGGTGTACAAGCTTTGTGGGCCCTTGAGAGATATTTCGAATGATCGAAAAGATTTTGAAGTGCAATTCATAAAAAAATTAAGCCTTCCAATCACAGAGTAGATAAAAAACGGAATTCATGAAGATGGCTAAAGCGTGACTGTCCAAGGTTCTGGTCTCTCGAGCAGCTGTTTTACGGTCTGGAGCTTTGGACAGTTTTCTCCCGCTTTAACGTGAATACACGTTAGAACCCCTAAAAATGTCCTCCGCCCAAGGCATCCCCCTTAGACCTATAGCCTTCGTGTGACTTTATCTTAACCAAAAACAAGCATGAAAAATGTGACGTTTCGAGCGACCATTTTTCACCCCCCCCCCCCAAGCGAGGCTTGTTCATATTTTGTTGATCGAGCAAAGTTATTTCGTCAAATTAGCGCAAACCAAATTGTTGTTGACTCGTCAAAATTTTATTAATCCTAGCACAAGTGAGGTTAAATCTCAGTTAATTTCGATAAATCTTTTTTTTTATTTATTTATTATGCGAGATGAGGTAAAAACAACATACATTTCGAAAATTGGTTTTCGAAACATTGAGAGAAATCTGAATATGTGTTCTTAAAACTTATTTTTGCCTCGAGTAAAATAGCCATGGCTAGTAACTGAATCACATTATCATTTATTATCATATTTGTGGTGACTGTGCCATTCGTTCTTATGTTCACCAAAACGGCTGGATTGTGCAGCCGTTGATGGACGACCGGTGACTGTGGAGTCTTCCCACTTGCTATCGCAAATGCTGGTCTCGAATATCCGATGCAAAGTTCAAAGTTTTTGCTTCACTCAAACATGGTTACTTTACAAACAATCTCCAGGAAGACTTAAACATGTGTCATACCGTTGGACAAGCTTTCCCGTAACATCTTCGAAGAATGATGCCGGTGGGGATGTGAGATGAGCTTGAACCTTGTCTTGAAACTTCTCATTGATTTGTAAGCTTTGATTTTTAGTAAAAAAGTATGAGAAAAACTTTCTGAAAATAAATTAAAATTTAAAATTGAATATGTTAACAATTCATGCTGCAATAAGTCAACAAAAATGAAACTAATAACACGAAATATTACACGTATTTAAGTTTTTTAACACAGATGCTAGATTAAACATTTTTCAAAATTCGTTAATAACTGTAACCGAGTGAGGGCCAAAACCTTTTTTACACATATCTCTCTCTATCTGAAAGGAAAGGAAATATCCATAAAATTCTTGTAAAATAAAACACTCACGAATACATAAAGTTAATTTCAGGACTTTTTGAATATCGTATTCCAAGGACGGTAGATGGTCTGCCCCTCCCCTTTCTTCACATATCTTTCATGAAAGGAAAAAAAAAAATTGGTAAAATTCTCGTTTTAAAATGTAACAAATATGAATCCTATGGTTATGCACAACTTATTTGTCATTAAAGATTTGTTGAAAATTTATTTCAATTGGAAGTTAAAATACATTCCGGTCCTCATAATAAAAATGTGTGTCATGGTTAATAATGTTTGTAGTTGATACGAGCCATATCTACCTCTATTGTGCAGTTATTTATAAATAAAAAGCAGTATCAATTATTCTTGGTGTTTCTTCCTACTATTGAACGGGCAGTAGCACGTTCAATTAAAATAATGGTAATTCAGAGATCTTCCCATTACATTATTTAACACATTTTTATTATTTCAGAGAACAGTGAAATGAAATGAAATAGTCTGAAATTAGCATGAAGAAATATAAACAATATGCAGTAGAATGTTAAAAATCTTGTGGTCTCAGGACTCTCAAATCGGTTCGAGGTGAACCAAGTCCTCATTGGTCTGTTCGCTTATGTTCGAAAACGGGAAAAGTTTCGAATTAATGTACTGGTGAGCTCCTGAGCGCAGTATTCATGAGCTCAGCTGGGTTTCGCCTAATATGTAAAAACTCACCCAGAAAAAGAAGTATAGGAGCTGAACTCTGGTGAGCTCCTATGCAAATTAAATCCTGCCCTTACGCTGACCTCGGCTTTCATCTCTTAAACACTGATGAAAAACAATAGATTTCAAAGTTACGTAAAAAATGGTACGCAATTTTATGGTATCGATTAAAATTTTCCGCAGATTAAATCTAAATGAATACAAAATTAAAATTTTTATACGATCCCCGTACAAAAAAAAATTCCCAATCAGTAACATGTGCTTCATACATTAATTGATATGCTAGATTTCAGTCTTGCATCATAAAAAGGGTTAATTGCCATTTGCCAACAAAGGGATCATTATTTAACTTTTTCAACTCATGGCTGGCGTCTGTTTTCTTTAAATCTTTACTTTAAAGATTTAAAGAAAACGTTCACCAGCACATCAGGTAAAGGGGTATACGTCGTCAATTTTAACATTAAATATTTCGGTAACTATTTCACTGGGAAGTGTGGGATGTATTTATTTATCTTCTTAGACACAGAGCAATATTTCCCCAAATATTAGTGATAGGAAATAAGGAGCCGTATAAAAATTAAATTCCTTATTTTAATATGTAAACAGACAACTCGTAAAAAATATTTAATATCGACTCTAAATTGGACAAACGTTTCTAAATGAAAGTATGTTTCGATTATTTATGGTTTAAAAAATAATCACTGTAACATGTTTCGAATCACCCGGTATATTAATATATTAAGATACAATCACAAAAGTTGACAGTTTGATCATGTAAAATGTACTAATTATGTATTCGATCAGAAACATATTTGACCTCTGCCCTTATCAGTTCATAGTATTGCTTTCCTAACACTAATAACAGAATATTATCAGAAGTAACATGAAATATCCAGAGGTTTAGCTACAGTTTGTGCAATCTATATCGAAAAGCGTATCTCGTGATGATGGGGAATTTTCAAAAAACAATTGCAGGCAAATGAGTTAAAAATGATAACTATTTGTAAATTGCGAAGGTAAGCAATTTCAGCCATTCTTGCTAACGTAGCTTGGAAAATAATTAATTTCAAATTTGTCCGCTCACAGCCCGTTTTTTTTTTATACTGCTTATTGCATTTTTTGTATACTATTTTGTATACTGATTTTTATTTATTTTTTTTTTTAAGTTATTTTTTTTCAACTTTAAAGTACAGGATTAGAGTCATTTTCTCTTAATTTATGGTTATGTCTATACAAATTTGTTTCTTATGTTGCTAAACTTGACTGAAAGCTTGACTGTAGCGGGCTATGAATTTTTTACAAGAGGATATGGGACATCCTTTTTATGTTTTGGTGACACATTATTCGAAAACACAGCAGTATAGATTTTGCTTCTGTGTGCAGTATTGCTTCCCAGCAATGTTCTGACAGTGGCGAATTCAAAAGAGTTTCAAGGGAGCGGCGATAAGCAGGATGAAACATATCAGAGATGGGTCACTCTTTTTTTTTTTTTTTTTTTTTTTTCAACATTTTAAATCTATGTTTAACCTGTTCGCTTCACCGGGATACTCCACCGGGACCCAGTGATTGCGACCCCCCCACTTCCCCCAGGGATCCACAACTGATCTTTGAATGCTTCAGTGCAGCGGTTCCCAACCTTTTAACATCTCCCCCCCTCCCCCACAAAGGCTAATTTATGTTGGCGTCCACCCCAACCCTCACATTTTTCAGCATACATTCAGCTTTTTATTTTTCAACAATGAACATTTATTAGTGGAATTTTCTACAAAATACCGTTATCGTTAAGCTTGAATGAACATTTTAAGCGAAAATAAATATATTTTTGAGTAAAAATAATAATAAATAAGATGATTTTTTAAAAACATGCATATCACTACTTGCTCTTGGTTTCTCTCGCGCCCCCCTGTAAAAAAGGGCGCGGGAAACAAGGGGGGCTCGCCCCATCTGCTGGGAAACGCTGCTTTAGTGGGACCCGACATTGCTGGTTCTTGGCTGGTTAGCTTCTTGGTAAGCTGGTTCTTAAGAACGCAGTCAGCGACTAATGCCCGGAAGCTACACTGCGTACTGAAGTGGAATCTTCAAAGTTGAGTCTTTTCAAGAATGAGAACCAATAGGCATTGGCGTCATTACAATTTCCGGTTGGGCTGTTTGAGATCTAAGGGGGTGCCAGAACCGACGCTTTCTGGATGAATCCCAGAAACAAAAAAGGAAAAAATATTTTTTCCCCCTAAATTTTGGACCGTTAGAACCTTATTGAAACTTGTCTTGAACAGATCTCTTAAGGAAACTTGTCTAAGGAAAATATTAACAAATCCGATGAATTTCTGATCCGTTGAATTACATTTTGATTAAAAAAAAAAAAAAAAAAAAAAAAAAAACCCACTGCCTGTACTGGAAAAGTACTTTCGTCCCTAGTGCTTCTGTTTTTCTGTTTAAGACTGATTACAGGTATGAAAATGTTAAAGTTCTTAAAAATAGGTACGTTAGAGAATTCTCATCATCATCATACAGCTTAACTGCATTGAATAACATTTAGCTATACAAGTATTCCTAAAAATAATTGTCAGAAAAGTAAATGTTTGTAAATTAAATATACTGTGAGAAATAAATAAATAAATTTCACGAAATGGGGTAATTTATATAGTGTGTTCGCTTTCTCCGGTTTACTGCATGAACAGACTATGAAAGAAAGTAAAAATAAATAATTAATTGACGATAATAATAATAATAAATTCTAAGCCAAATAAAAGAGAATTCCTTAATCTGATACATATAAAGGAAATTATATGCATACTATATGCATTAGCTTCATACAGTATGTCCCAAAAAGGTGAAACATGCTTTAATTCTTTATCTATTAGAGATAAGTGGACAATGTTAATTGAAAATATGATTTAAAAAAGTAGGAAAAAGATTACGCTACGAAAAAACATCTCCCGTTAATTTTCAAAAAGTTACACTTTTTAAATTTGTATACGACCACCGTACAAAAAAAAAAAAAATCCCAGGTAGTAAAATGTGCCCCATACACTTATGAGGTGATGTGCAAAATTTGAGAATTATATTCTAAAAAGTGTCAAGGATATGAAGATAAATATGTGCTACCACTTTTCAATGGCTCTCAAAAGGGATAAAATCGCATTTTAGGGGTCGTACAGAAATTATCAAAGAAAATATTTCCCCCCCCCTCTAGCAATAAACGTTTACATTCAAAATCCTGTATAGCCCGATCATTGTTTAAAAATATCCCCGAGACGTTTTCTGACGAAAGGCTGACATTTTGTGCATCACCTCATTAGTGAATGGGCACATTTTATTTATTGTGAATTTTTTCGACGGGGGTCGTATACAAATATATAAAGCGTAGTATTTTGAAAATTAACGAGAGGAAATTTTTCTTAATGTAGTATTTTTTTTCCTACCCTTAATGTAAATCTTTTTTCCTACCTTTCCATCCAAATTTTCAATTTGTATTGCCGGATTATCTCTAGTAGATAAAGAATTAAGCTTATTATTACCTTTTTTGGGACATTCTATATAAAGGAGGACGTCCTGACAGACTGGTTGACTGACTCCTCAACACCCAGCCAAATCTATTTGGAGATGCAGACATGAAAATTTCAAAGTTTATTTCTTCTGTGTCCAAGGCATCACTTAAAAAGCAATTTTTAAACATTTTCTCTGAAGCGGGGTGGCGGATCAAAACGTTCTTTTCACGTGTCCCTTCATATCTAAAACTGCAGATAGCCATAAAATCATTGTTTTAAAATGAAACGAACACAAACACCGAAATAACATATGTGGGTTTTTAGAATTCATACACAGTTCACTTCCCACATAGCCCTTCTTATCTCTTATGGAAAAAAGAGAGAGCCACAAAATTCTTGCTTCACAAATCCCTAAAATAATTTTCAAGGGTTTAAAGAATTCATCCCCGATAGAGGATTGTTGACAAAAAAGTGTTTTGCACATAATATTTTCTTTACCTTACAACCATTATCGACGACGTTCATTCTTTTAAATGTAATATAAACAGAGATACATAGTTTAAGCGTAGTTATAAATATTGCAAAAAAAAAAAAAAGTGAATTACTTACTAAGGTAATTAAGATGCTTTTCTGAGCTGTCGCCGACATAGTATTGGTGCCAGGGTTAAAGCAGTTACTTTAAAATGTAGTAAAGCTGGTCTAGTGCTGGCCAGAAGAGGACAGCTCATGTCACTGAATGGCCGTTTAGAGCTACACATGTCTTCCCGGATTCCCGCCACAATTTGGATCCTCATCAGGATCTGGATCCACTGGAAACTGCTAGTGACCATCCAGAGGTCGCTAGGGTTTCGGGTTTCGGAACCACGGATTTAACGTGCACGTACACCGAATGTACACGGTGGTCTTTAGCGGTATGTAGGAATCGAAATCGCAACCTCCCGGTTACGAGTCTAACGCCTTAACCTCTGGACTACCACGGACCATGGTCTAGTGCTTAGAGTTTCCGCTGGTGATGCCGCTTTCGGGGCGCAATAATGCGCCCTATTTGACAAATAAAAAACCATGGTCTTGTTTTGAACCCTACCCAGCGAAAGAAATTTCGCTCCCTTAGTTCAGACAATTGATTTAGCGACAAAATCTGAAAAATGGGTACGATTTGTTTTTATTTTTTATTTTAGTTTTTATTTATTTATTTATTATTTTATTTTTATTGAGGGCGGCGTGGGGTGGGGGATTTAAAAGTTCTGAGAAAACTAAAGTAAAATTGTTAAGAAGTGATTAATTTTGGCTTTCGCTCCTGCATTAAAAAAAGGTTGTACCAAAATAAATATTTTTGTTAGTACGTTCTACCCGAAGTTTTGTAACATTACACACTTACATACACACGTAGACACATACATACATAACGCTTTAATCAGGACCTAGCTCCTGAGCACGATATAACCCAGGCTCGGTACATTCATTGCGCTAGATATATTTTCGGAACTGGAAATGTTCAAATTAAATTTTCAAACTATCATATTAAACAAAAGAACTTCACATTAAAATACTGAACTTTCTCGTTTGGATGAAGAGTCCTTTCAATTTAGGGGTATTCTCTTAAGTAAGGGTACTTTAAGTGCTAAAATTTTTATAAAGTCGGAGAGAATTAGGATGAAAATGATGTGTGTCATGTTTGCAATGCTTTGTTTTCTAGCTGATAATTGGTAGAATTGGTTCTTAAACACGCTATTGCAAAATTTATGCGTTATAGCGAAGAAACAAGTTAAGTAACAAAATTCGAAAATTTAATAATTTAAATAATACATTTATATTTTGAGTTACCACTTTTGTAAAATATATGATACAGTTTATAAAAATATGTTTAGAAGGATTTATAACGGGGAAAACGCCAGAAGATATAAGCATTTTGAGAAACATCTAAAATAAACTAAAGATATGAACTGAAAAGAGCGGTTCGTCACAACTGGCATTTTATGTATCACTTGTAGTACCCTAAAAATTAAAAAGTAAAATTAAGCATAAAAAATGAAACTGTCCACGACAAGAAAATCGATTTGTAGTGCTCAAATTGTAATTTGATAAAATTCTTCGAACAGCTTTTGGAGTGCTGTTATCAAAATCTGTTTAAGATACAAAGAGTATTGGATAAGTGATATGGATATTGTTTAACAAGGTCTGATAATTACTGATTATATTTTTTATTACTTGACAAAAAGGTTTTCCAATTCTATTTAATATCAGTTCATTTGTATTTTTGCATGTTTTCATTTCCGTTATTGTGAAACTAATTTTTTTTTACCCCTTGAATAGATTTTTGGCTGCCAGTTGCATTTTGTGTCTCAGATAAGCACATCTTGCACAAAACGTAGCAAAAGGCAAATCATTTTTAACCTTGCCCGCGACGCGATTCGTGATTTATTCAAAAGACCGACTAGGATTTTTTTCGTAAGCCCAACCGTATGATGAAATTTTTGTTTTGATTAGAATTAAAAAAAAAATATTTTGTTTCATGAAAGATTTGTTTTAAATATGACAGTGTAAAATTGACTGTAAAACATTGTTCTGTCATAACTTTCCCCCTGGGCTAGAAACTGTACCGTCTTATTTGGTGGTTTGACCAATGAAAATCAAACGTAACCTCGCCTGTTATTGGCTAATCCTGGCAATCGGCACGAAATATCTGTTTTTACAGATATACTGTAATGTGTTCACAGAAAACAGGACGGAGAGGTCAGTATGAAGGCACCTTAATGTTGATTGAATTCATATAAATATCAAAAAAGTGATGTCGGACTTTTTTTTTTTTTTGAAATAGACTCTGAGATCCATCGTGGGAGCACTGGCGGCAAGTGACTTCTATTAGTAAAGGTTTTGCTTTTAAAAATTGTTTAAATGTTGTGCGAAACGCTACAAATATATAAAATGCAACTTCATACATGAATGTGTTGCAGTACGTGTGTGGAGACATGTGTCCCCCAACCGTATCTCAAAATCTTTTGATTATCCACATTTGTTTGGATATTCAAAAGAAACCACTTTTTTACTCTTAAATTGGGTATAGGCCCTCCCCCCGAAATTCGCTTATACTAATCTTATGCAATCAAGTGCATCATTAAGGTGATATCTGCCCGTCAAAATGAAGTTATGATGTTCCATGTTATCCTATGGGAAAAATTATTTTGTCGAAGCACCCACATTATCAATATTTTGCGACAGTTGTATCTTTATCATCTCTTTAGAGATGGATGAAGTGTGCAAGTCCAGGATTCTGGCCACTCGCTCGGTTGTTGATCTAATGGTCTGGAGTTTTGATGGTTTTCTCCAGATGTAACGCGAATAGGCGTTAAAACCCCTTAAGAAATCCACCGCCCAAGGCAACTCATAATGATAAGTGATTTTTTTTCAGATACTTTACGTAGTCAACTGAATAGATCATTAAAAAAAAAAAAAAAAAACACCTAAGTGATAGTTTTTCTGGAATTAATAAAAACTGTAACACAGGAATACGTGGTATTTTCCAGTTTGGGTTTGTTATTGTGATTAGAATTTGAAATGCATAATAATTTTATTTATTAGCATTAATACAAATAATTTATTGGACTGTTTCGGGAAAAATCATGACTTGTCTGCAGTGGAGTACTTAGGGAAAGTGGCATCCACACTCTCAGAAAAACTCGTCTTTATACGCTGTCCCCCTAATACGCTCCCCCCTAAAATCTAAAGAGAAAAAAAATCTTTGAATCTGCAGAAGTTTCTTAATTTGAAATGAGCAAAAAGGAAACGGATATTCGTCAAATAACGGAAGATATTCCGGTAGTAGTGCTGCCAGAAAAATTTCCATGAATTGAAGAAATGATTTTTGAGAGTGAGTCTTTATACACTAATTTAGTCCTCATTTTTCAACGAATAATTTCCGTACTCCTTGGAAAGTTATATTTCCCTAAAATCTGAAGAAGGGGAAAAATTTTTGTTGTATCTGAAGAAGCTTCTTCAGTTGACAGAAGAAAAAAGAAACGAATATTCGTCAAATAACGCAGATATTCCGTCACCATTGCTGCCAGTAAAATTTCCGTGAAGTGAAGTGAAGTAATAATTTTTGAGGGTGCATGGCAGATAACAAAACTGTCAACTTTAACTTAGTAAGAACAATACCCATCACTTCGTTTGTATGTTTTGTTTATTTTTATTTCTTTAGATTGACCGTTTATATTGGTATTTGCTGTGAAGGTTCACTATGTAATTGGGAAAAAACTGTTATGATTTTGGTTCCAAGTAAAGTGATTAAAAATGAATAGTTTAGCGTCTTATTGATTTTAACCTGTTCTCTCCCATCGTTGCAAGGATTCACGAGACGTTGTAAGGGCGGAAGCTATTTTCCCTTCTGCACCCATCATTGCTTCTCGATGCATGGATTGCTTCGAATGTTTCCTTTGTGGGCAGCGTTTGTGCGAGAGCTCGTGCTTTGGACTGCAAATGGGGCAATCTAAGAGGGTGGCTGGGAAGCAACGAAGGGTACGGAAGGGGGAATCACTGTTGTCGCGTCCTCGCAACGATGGGAGACAACATCTTAAATGCTTCCTTCGTTGGGGGTCAGTCTCGCTCTGGATATCCGCATTCCCTTTCAGGTGTTTTCAGCCTCAAGATGGCACAGCGGTTATGCCACTGAAAATGGTAGACGGCCGAAGTGTGAAGGTCCCGGGTTCGGGTCCCATCGTGCGGCTGTCGATCTAACGGTCTGGAGTTTTTGTAGGTTTTCTCCAGATGTAACGTGAATACGCGTTAGAATCCCTTAGAAAGTCTGTCTATCAAGGCACCTCCCATCCTTGGCAGATCGCCCTAGCGTAGCGTTGCCATATTCACACAAACATCAAACAAACATCAGGTGATTTCAGGTGTCGCTCATGGCATGTGCCCTGCCGGCCATACCTCAGATACGCCACGGCCGGTTCATAACGGCTCTGGATTCCCGACAAACTAATGTTAATAATCATATCTGCAACGCGATTGCAGCACATATATCCTCAAAAATTGTTAGCTAAAACCTTAACTAATAACGCAGAAGTTCTTTTGTTTCGCAGGAAGCAGTAGAGTAGCTAGGATTTTATAAAAAAAAAAAAGAATGAAAGGTGTAAAATAAGAGTATCATTTCGGTCTGATTAGAGAGAAGCGACATAATAGGCTCCCAATCTATTTTTTTCCGTTTTATAAATCTTTCAACGGAAAATACAAAACTTTAACTTGTCTCATTATTTTATAGTTTTTACTACTTTATACAGACTCGCACAAAACATAAATAACATGAGGAAAAATGTATTTATTCTTAATCAATGCTAACAATACCCAACATACTTCAGATATTTTAATGTTTTTTGTGGTGTTTTGAAACTGAAGTGCTAAATAAAAAGTGTTTGAAATAGGGATGGGAAAAATTGAATACTTTGCATTCGAGTACTATTGGGAATCGAATGACGTCATCCAAATGTACGCAATTTATGAAGCTATTTTTAACTCATGACGTTATAAATTTTTTCCACAATAAATAGTCTACACAACTGCTGTCGTACTGTTTCAAAATGTAAATATTTAAATATCAACGTTAAAAAGATAGGATCATTGGGTAATATGGGAGAGGGCTAAGCCCGCCTTAGAAAGATTTTAGCTCCCTCTAGAAAGATGAGTCTGTTTATTGACAGAAAAGAAGACGAAGCTCTCGAGTCAAGCTAAAGCCACCCAGTGGCGGATCCAGAAATTTTTTTTGGAAGGGGCTAAATTTTTTAAAAAGCTTATTTCACCCAATTAAAATGTACTATAAGTCAAAATTTTAGTCTAAACCAATGTATTAAGCTTTTGGGAGGGGCTAAGTAATAAAATATGATCATTTTAGCTATTAAAAGTGTATAATAAAGCAGAATGTTACCCTTGAGCAATCTCTTTGGGGGGGGCTGAAGCCCCCTAGCCCCTCCCCTGGATCCGCTACTGAAGCCACCAACCCCCTCCCAATCGATAAATATCCAAAAGCCCTACCCACTTTTCCTCTATTTGGAGGGAAGCATAAACTTTGCAAGTTAAGCATACATTTAAGTGCGCACTAATGTTACATATCTGTTTCAAATTATTAAAAAAAATCTAACAACTTTTGAACCGAAACAGCCATTTTGTTATTTTAGTGAAATTCTAGAATTTACACACGCAATCAAATCTCTATTTCATGCATATTTTCAGAATACCAGGCGAATGATATTTTATGCGGTTCGTTTGTGCAGTTATGACAACGCTGCACCTGGTCGATCTGCCTAGGTTGGGGGATGCCTTGGTCGGAGGACTTTCTGAGGGGTTCTAACGCGTATTCACGTTACATCTGTAGAAAACCGACGAAAACGTCAGCCGTCTACCATTTTCAGTGACAAATCCACTCGGCCATGGTGGGGTAATGATATTTTAGACCAAACTCACCGCAAGGACAAGCTACTTAAATAATCAAGACCTATTAAAGCATCCGTTCATAATTTTGGCTTCTCACTTATGATTACTAAAGCATGGAATGATAAACTCTTTACAGTCAAATGCTTTGCCTTTGGTGTGCTTTGCCTTAAAACAACTCCCCACGATTGCACAGCATTATTTTTTATACTATAAATAAAAGTCGATTTTCTTCCCTCACGAGCTTTTGTGCATTGAACTAACCTTTCTCCCCATACTTACTACCGCGACACTTTGAGATACAGGTGAATTCCTTATAATTCTTCATATGTGTTAATAATATGTGTTCTCCGATCCCTTATAATCCTTTATAGGTGTTGTAAAGTTACTTAAAGTATAAAATCTTAAAACTTGTCACAAATATGAATCACAAGATGAAAATAATCATAAATCATGGAATGAAAATTAATTAAAGACACCAATTATTACTTATGTAGTCCCGCAGTGGTCTGGGCGCTAAACTCCGTTCCCATAAGAACACGGCAAGTGAAGCAGCATCCGGCTTGGCCAGTGCTTGGGAGGGACTTCCCCCTCTCGGCTCGTCCGCTGTGGAACCGTGTACGCTCATGGGAGCTGGTGCACGTAAAATCCGTCGTGGCTCCAAAGTCCTCCAAGTTGTTAAACGATACCTCTGGGGGTGTCGATTTCAGGTGGTGGTGGGTCCCTCATCTGGAATCGGTACAAAATTAGGGACCAACCCCTTGGGGGCTTTCCATGGTCTATCCATGGACACGACGACAACAACAACAACATTACTTATGTAGAGATGCATTACAATTCAAAATTTAAAATGATTAGAAGAGGTAGCAAAAGAATTCCCGCCACCCGCCCTTTTTTTAAGTTTTAACGATTCGCTTGATGAAGCATACAATAAATAAAGTGAAGTCACAATGATTTGTAAGCAATATCTGTGAACTTAAAAAAAATGCTCATGCATAAAATCATAATACCAGAAACGATGCATCGAAGAAATCATAGAAAGAAAAATGCCATTAAACTCCTTTTATAGAAATGAACTTCTTAAACGAACCTAAAATTCAATCTGAAGAATTGCATTCATCTCATCAAAAGAATCGCTCTATTGCATTCGAATAATGAAATAAATAAATAATAATTAAAAAAAAAAAAACTAACGCAAAGCAAACGGTGTTTTTTTTTATTTTTACTTTAGTGCTTTTTTGAATTCGAATACAACGAAACGATACTTTTTAATTGGATTTCAAAAAGAATCGTTGTTATGATTTAGATTTTTGAACTCGGGTTGAAAAAGAATCGCTGGTATTATTCGAGTGTTTTTTTCAAATTCGATTAATTTCATTTGCGCTCAAGCTGCTTAAAAAAAAAAAAAAAAAAAAAAAAAGTTCGAATCAGTCTGTTTGCATTTGAGTTGTGGATCAGGGCCGCAACTAGAGGGGGAAAGCGGGGCGCGTGCCACGGGCGCCGTGTTGAGGGGAGTGTCAAATTTAGTAATAGTTAAAAAAGAAAGTGGCACCAAACTTAAGGTTTACCCCGGTTGACGTAATCACACTGAGTGTAGTGGATCATTAAAAGTATAGACTACGGATATTGTTACGAAACGGATTGTTTATTTATTAGATCCGCCAATATGGATGCGGATTTTTGTGATTAGATCTGCGGATACGGATTTTTATGTCTAAGTCTGTGAATCCGGATACGACTTTTTGTGTCTTGATCCACGCTTTGGGATATTCATACGAATATTTAAATTAGTGCGCAATTTCTGTGTGTGTAGTGTCTCGATCTTTAATTTTGTAGAAATTGTGATCTTTATCAAATATATTATTCAACCATAATGAAATATTTCAAAAAATGTCCATGGAAACAGTCTCGAAAAAGCAAAGTGTGGGTATTTGAGACTTAGCCTTTAAAAAATTTATTTTGTGAAATTTAGATTTATTCGTTCAGTTCGTTACAGTATTAAAGTATCAAATGGTAACAATAAAATGACCTAAATGATAACAGTAAAATAACAGTAACCTAAATGACCTTAACAGTAACATAAATGATAGCACATTATTATACTTTAATTGTTTTATCTGTAATGACATTTTGATAATAATTTAGAATCAGTCTGGAGAAGAAAAGAAGGTTCAAATTCTAAAATGTTCAATTTTATTTTTATTGTAATAAAAGGAGTCTAAAAGCTGCTGAAATAAATAAATAAATACAGATTATTTTTACTGGTTTAAACATACGTGGATATGGATATTCGACTCCCCTACCCAGACAGCACATAAGCTTAAATCAAGCTTGACATTTGGCTTGGCAATGCAAGGTTGGCTTAAGCTGGATTTTCGCTTGCAAAGTGCGTAGTGATGGCGCCATCTGTGAAAGAGAATGGAGATTAATTGTCTAGTGTCCTCAAATTTGCTGAAAGTTCGTAAAAGATGTGTTTTATTCAGGAAGCATTTTATTACCAGTGCCATATTACCGGCAGGGCAAACGGGGCAACTGCCCAGGGCCTACAGATTTTAGGGCCCAAAAAATCTTACATCTTACACTTTTGTAATTTTAAAATAAAATTACAAAGGATAAAAAAAATTCAGTTAAATAAATTTTTTAATTATAAAGTATGAACAATGAAAATAATTCAAATTTACATTTGTATAAATTAATTTAAACTTATTTTTAATTCTTCGAAATGCTCTATATCGATACCAATATGTAGAAAAATAACTAACCACATTTGTAAAGAGAATTTTTAGCGTTAAAAAATAGCAAAATTTTTCAATTATTTGTTATTTTAAGAAATGTTTACAAAAATGACTAAAGTGTTTGTATTCCATACATGTTAGCAACTGTGATATAGCATTTCGAAGTAACGTTTAACTATCTGTTTCTTTCATTTCAGATTACTCAACACAAAATTTGTGTTAAGTAAACCCATTCTATATTTCCAAATATGGAAATTCTTCAAAATAAAATACAATTATACTACGAAATTGATTTCAAAATCAGTCGTTTGTCTCGATTTTGGCCAGCAGTATTGCTCATGAGTGTTGCGGTACTGAAAGTTTTAAAACGTGTGCTGCTCTTAAGTTTATATTATGTTTATTTCCCTATTAGTATATAAAAAAAATTCAGTTAAATAAATTTTTTAATTATAAAGTATGAACAATGAAAATAATTCAAATTTACATTTGTATAAATTAATTTAAACTTATTTTTAATTCTTCGAAATGCTCTATATCGATACCAATATGTAGAAAAATAACTAACCACATTTGTAAAGAGAATTTTTAGCGTTAAAAAATAGCAAAATTTTTCAATTATTTGTTATTTTAAGAAATGTTTACAAAAATGACTAAAGTGTTTGTATTCCATACATGTTAGCAACTGTGATATAGCATTTCGAAGTAACGTTTAACTATCTGTTTCTTTCATTTCAGATTACTCAACACAAAATTTGTGTTAAGTAAACCCATTCTATATTTCCAAATATGGAAATTCTTCAAAATAAAATACAATTATACTACGAAATTGATTTCAAAATCAGTCGTTTGTCTCGATTTTGGCCAGCAGTATTGCTCATGAGTGTTGCGGTACTGAAAGTTTTAAAACGTGTGCTGCTCTTAAGTTTATATTATGTTTATTTCCCTATTAGTAGAGTCTCTAAATCGCACATAACATTATTTTAATTTTGATGCATCCCTTGGAAAAATAAAAGAAACAAATAACACATCGCCCACTTATCAATCTGGCGAGAAAACAGCGTGGTAAGTCACTTCAAACTTTAGTCATAGCTGCACAAGGCTCAGGTGGCTGAATGGATAGCGTGCTCGACTGCTAAGCCAAAGGGCCCGGGTTCTATTCCAGCCACGAACACTCGATGGAAACAAATTAAATTGAAATTTCAGCGTAGAGGGGGAAAATGCGCGGAAAAATAAATTATGTGGGGCGCGTTAGTCAGCGGGTGCCCCGGGTATTTAGAAAAATTTTTTTGGAAAATTTTTTAAGCTTGAAATTAAGCTTGAAATTTCAAGCTTAATGCAAGCTGGGCAAGTGTAAACTAGAACACTTGATTCAAGCTTGCATCAAGCTTACACGCTTGGAATTTTCAAGCTTATTGACTTGATAAATCAAGCTTGCTGCAAGTTTGATGCAAGTTTGCTGTGCTGTCTGGGTATAATTTGCATTCCTGCATTTTTTTAAAAATTTAAATACTTTTACTTTTTATCGAATTTATTTGTTTGAATTCGAATACTGCTGAAAAAATCGAAGGCAACAAATACTTCAAAAAATGTCCATGCAAAACAGTTGTGAAAAGCAAAGCGTAGGTATTTCAGAATTAGGCTTAAAAAAATTATTTTGTAAAATTTAGATTTACTCGTTCAGTTCGTTATAGTATTAAAGTATTCAATAGCAATAAAATACATAAATGATAGCAGTAAATTAATATACTTTAATTGTTTTATTTGTAATGACATTTTAATAATAATTTAGAATCAGTAAGGAGCAGAAAAGGTGCAAATTCTAAAATATTCAATTTTATTTTTATAGCAATAAAGGGGGTCTAAAAGCTTCTGAAATAAATAAATTCAGATACACATTATTTTTACTCGTTTAAACATATATGGATATGGATATTCGACTCCGCTATAATTTGCATTCCAGCATTATTATTATTATTATTTTAATTTGGATACTTTTACTTTTTATCGGATTGATTTGTTTGAATTCGAATACTACTGGGCTGAAAAAGTCGAAGGCAACACCTGGTTTGCCTAACTTCTTCCCCCAAAATACATTAATTGTTTTTTTAGAAGTCTAATCGATTTGTTTGGATTCTGGTTCTTAAACTCGGATGAAAGAATCGTATGCAGTACTCGTATTTGATGAATCAAGAAAGTCGGTAAAAAAAATAGAATCGTTTCCCATCACTGGTTTGAAAACGTTCTGGACACTGGATGCTATGTCTAAGATGGCACACATAGTGATTGTAATATTTAAAAAAAATGATAATATATTTGACTTTTTCATTAATACACTAAAATATTTTAGGTGTGTGTTGAAATTGCATTGAACGTTTAAGAAAATGAAAAATATACGGGCAAGAGCACAAGTAAATAAATCACTCCTCTTAATGCCGGTACCTTCGTAGAAATATTTGTGGAAACTTTCGAAGAAATGTGTCGCAATTTAAATCGTACCAACATCAGATTCCTAAATCATTTTTGATACCACTTGTATTCTGTCGTCTATAAAAAGACAAAAACACATTTTAGTAGCGTTTGCGCATAAATTATTGAAGCAATAGGACAAGGATGTTCTATTTTGAATAAGTTAATTTTTTGATACAGTTTAAGCAATACGTGGTACGGCTCACGATGCGGGTCCCCATAGCCGATATTTATTTATTCATTCTTTTCTTTCCCTTTTTTTTTTTTTTTTTTTGCTACATTCATCAACATTTTTTGACTTATTTTACTGTGAACGAGAACATTCTTTTACTAAAGTTTTGATGATAATAGAATGTTTCGTTTGCTTTTTCTTTTTTTTTGCAAATTTTTGATTAATTCGTGATCTTACTCTGCAACTGCTTTTACCAAAGTTTTTATTTTCATCATATAAAGTGTAAATGAAATTATTCTACACTAAAAAGAACTTTACGTCTACGTCCTTAACCAAAACTCAGCTTGAATTTATCTTTATGTATTTTTGTAAACTATTTATTGATTCAAAATAAAATGTTACTTTTTAAAGGTTCAATTCTTTTATATTAGATGGTGGCCTCTAAGATGTAGTAGTCATCGTCGTCGCCGCGATCCAGAATGAAACACCGTCCATGTTTACTTGCGTGCCTTTTGATACTATATCTCAGATGTTCCAGAAGCGAAGAAAAGTGCACAGAAGGTCCAGGTAAAGTTTATAATTATTTTTGTCACTAACGTCGAAAAATATAGAATTAATGTTCTGTAGACTACCGGTTTCTTTACTGCTTATAGAAATTTAATTAAAGTAAGAAAATTAAAGTGATTTCGAATAAAAAAAAATTGATAGGTATTTTAAAATTAGATGTATAAAAAAAAACCTTCCAATTGTGGTACAAACTTTTCAGGGTGGCGGGAATTCAAACACGAATTGGAATTACTAGCGATTTGAGACACCAAACATCATCTTAATTCGATAATTAATAATAAGTGAAAAGAAGTGTGCAACAGCCAGCTTTCTGATCATGATTGATGGTAAATTGAATCTTTCGTGGAAGCACTTGACTGAAATTTATATTTCATAGGAATTCTCTTTTGAATACTGCATTACTGGGAGAACAAGCCCATTGTTTATGAGTCCTAGTTAAGGAAGTTGAACGAATGCTTCAACACCTTATCAGTGGCGCGGATCCAGGATCCAAGGGGGGGGGAGCTCGACCCCCCAGAGCTATATTTACTATGGATTAGGGAAGTTAAAAAATTTGCTGTAAATTTTCACATGTATATATATATATATATAGGGTAGGTGGGGCAAAGGTCCAAGATTTTGAATTATGGCTCATTTCTAAAAACTGGAAACAAGTTATGAACCTAAACATTTTATTAAAATCTAGATTAATCCCTTACCCGATATCTTGTATGATCGCCGTTACCTGAAAGGCAATGTATAAAAAATGAATTTACTTTTATAGAATTTGGTATTTTTGTATCGTTGCTCCATCTAATGTGAGTAGATCCACGGTCATAGAGTTTTGCCCTACTATACAAAATTCAAAATGAAACCGATTTGCAAAGTTTTCTCTGCCACAAAACTATTATTTGTCAGGTTGGAAGATTGACTGCTATCAGTGCCTTTGATACTGGTTTTCTAGAATTGAATTTTCCCTTTTTTTTAAATTTTGTTTTGAACTGAATGAAAATTTTTGATTTCATATGACAGTAATCCCTAAAGTATGATTTGGGATATTCTAAACTTAGTTTAACACAAGCAGATAGCAGACAAATGAAAAAAAAAATTACAAATGTCAGTTAAATTTAATAGTGAGATTTTCAAAATATAGGAAAAGATATCTGGTCTGTTGAAGAACTTATATTGCTAACACGAACAGAATTACTAACTACTACCAACATGTAGCCTATGTAGGCAGCTTATAAAGTACACGGATCACATCATCTTTATTGAAAAAAGTTTTATCTTCAGTTTCTGGAAACATCATTGTTTGTGGTGTTCTTTTGTAGAACATACGCAAATATCTATCACTTTCAGCCTGCATAACTTTTGCAACATCTAAGTGGAATGAGGATTTACCGAACACTTCAGCTACGGAAAAATCATTGGTAAGGAGTAGAATTGACATGTCACTCTCCGATGTCTCGTCTCCTGATGAAATAAACTTGGGATCATCGCCTCCCTATCATGCAGGGAAGAGTGGATCTGAATCCCCAGAGGATCGGTTTGGTACTATTCGGCTCCGGTCGTTTCGGCGCTGGCCAGTTCGGCGTCACATATTTGCATTCTGAACTTTTTAAGAGTAAGAGATATTACGTTAAAAGAGTAGAGGGATATAATTACGAGGATTTTACGTCTATGTGGAAGCGTGCTAAAACATCTTTATATCGGTTTTAAAAAGAAATTAACCAGGAGGAAGAATGAGATAGTGCTTTTCCCCAAAATCAAATCTAAAAAATTTTTACTTTAAATAATGTACAAAAATGAAGATTGTCTTTATTATAAAGTTTTTAAAAAAAGCTATTTTAATTCCGTATAATACAATATAATCAGTGCTGGCCCCTTTGCGAGATCCAAGGAAAATCAGTGGGTCCGGCCATCGCTTCAGGGGGCCCCCTCGAAAATGTGCTAACGCTGGCCCTTTGCGAGTCCAAAAAAAACATCAGTGGGTCCGACCATCGCTTCAGGGCCCCCCCTCGAAAATATGCTAAGGCTGGAACCTTTGCGAGACCAAAAAAAAACATCACTGGGTTCGGCCATCGCTTCAGGGGGGCGTCCTCGAAAATATGCTAACGCTGGCCCCTTTGCGAGACCAAAAAAAAACATCAGTGGGTTCGGCCATCGCTTCAGTGGGCCCCCCTCGAAAATACGCTAACGCTGGCCTCTTTGCGAAACCAAAAAAAAAAAAAAAACATCAGTTGTCCAGCCATCGCTTCAGGGAGCCCCTCGAAAATATGCTAACGCTGGCCCCTTTGCGAGAGAAATTGAAGCACTTTAAATTATACAAATTTCTATTCATCACAATTTTTTTTGCTCATGCATGAGAAACATAGATTTTCACCGAGAAGGCCGCGTCAAAATGAGTTTCGCGCCGAAACGGCCGCGCCGGAAAGGCTGCGCCGAAATGGGTTTAGCGCCAAAACGGCCGCGCCGAATAGTCCCGTCCCGCCAGAGGATAATTGTTCTTCAAAAAACTAGAACTCTTCTACCCTGCAACATCTTTTTCCATTTGATTAATTTTGAAGTGAAATGCTGAGGGTCATCTTGAAACAAGCATCCCATACAGTTTTTTCTATTTGCTCCTCTTTTTTCGGCCATCGAAGTCTCAAGTCGTTTTTTGTTTGGGATTGCTGTAAGCAGTATTGACTGGAGGCCTCTTTTAGTGAGTTTTCTCGCAATGCCGATTCTTGGAAGGGGAATTATGTCACTGAGTGAAATTGCACATTGTACAGGATCATTGCTAGATCCAGGACTTTGTGCAAGATGGTCATCATCCCTAGAAAGCCCAGGAATTGGCACAGCATGTGAATTAAATGAGGGTACGGGACTAGCTCTTAGAAACAACACTGAGTCCTCTGCATTTGGATCTGATTCAAAGATAATTATTGCATGGAGGTCTCGTTCATTAAGATCAGCAGTATCCTACTCCTGTTTTATTAACAAAATAACAAAGCCATCACACCCCAAAGCATAAGGTGCAAAGATCTGCATTCGGATATTCACCCCATCGTGCTTGCGGATTCTTGCCCAATTTCATGACGATATGATCATTACCTTCCTGCGGTTTCGGTCAAAAGTCGTATCACTGGAAACACGTTCATTATTGTGTTAGCTTCACATAGTAAAACATAAATTTGTAAAATTGCGAGGAAAGGTAGTCCAAAAATTTTAAAATACTACATCCAAATATGCATAAAAGTAATTCACCTCATTGTGTGAAAACGGACAGTCACGCAGCTGTAATTCCTTGTTTGCATAACCAGCGCTGTGTACGGAACTTGTGAAAAAATCAGTGCGGCCAATTTAGATTTCTAAATAATGAACAAAACATGTGCGGCCCCGTGCTGACCATTACCCCCGCCATATAGTAGACTGGTGTACGTTATTTATACAAAAATATTTACACCAATATTTATTGAATCTCTGTGTGGGCTGAAACATAATTTCTCTATTTACAAAATAAAGATAAAGCTTTCGTTTTTGTTTAAAAATGAAAAATTTATCAAGCGAAATTTTAAAACAAGCAAATTTTATTGACTCGCCACGCCACAATAAAGGTTGGAGCACACTTCCCCAGTTTTAAATGTACAGTGGAACCTGCCTAATGTGACTACCCTTGGGAAGAACAGAACTAGTCATTTTACAAAAGTGGTTAAGTGTGATGGTTGTAAAGCGAAATTGCATAAAAGTGGTCACTAGACAGGCAATCTCTTAACCAAGGTAGTCACTTTAGCATGTTTCACTGTATTTGAATGGACGAAGAGACACTGATACGGGAAAAAATCTTCCGTTGCTCTCTCCATTGTGTAGGCGACAGGGTTTTTGGTTTAGTGCTGAAATCTGTTGAACCTCGAATAATCATTAAAAAGCCGTAAAATTCGCGACAAGAATGCCCTCTTACACCCTGCAATCACGGTAGACACATCGGCCTTAAATGATGCTGGAGCATAGACGAACAATCCACCCCCACCCCCACCCCACCCCTCAGTTTGTGCAGCTTTCATTCTTTCAACAGCTCTCAAAAATTGCCCACACCAACCAGACGTATGGGTTCAAATCCTCATTACAAAAATATAATATGTTCTATGATAGCAGACAAAGCGAGTGCCTGGCAGTGTATTGGGCATCTGGTTTTCAAAAGAAAGCCGAAGTTGTAAATAGCAGGTTAGTGATAATAGTTGTATCTTAATCTGGAAAACCTAAGGCAATCCTGAAAGGCAAAAATGTATGCTGTGAACACTGTATATTGCTCGATGGCTGTGAAATGGGTTCAATAATGCATTGAGCAATTCTACTCTAAACGCAGTAAAATGTTGGTGGGCGGGGGCCGTGAACAGCAACATGAATAAAGGCCGTTACTGATAAGCCATATCTTGCCGTAACTACAGGGGTTAAGGCAACAATGTTCTGACGAATTTTACGACATTTTAATGACCAGTCGGGATCTATCAACGAAAGATTGTGTTAAACCGCAAACCCCGCTCCCCACACAATGGAGAGAGCAACTGAACATTTTTTCACCGCCGCAGTGTCCCGTCGTCCATTGAAATACATAGAAAACGAGGCTTGTCAGCATCGGCCTTAACTTGATCGTCGGTACAGGGTGTGGAGGAGGGTGTGGCCCGACAGATCTCCCCCCCCCCCCCCGGACCCGAGTTTCTCTAGACGGGCCTGGCTCCAGACGCAACTAAATAAGTATGTTGCATGGTATATCACACCATGTCTAGTTCTATATTGGGAGAAACAGTATTGGGAAACCTATGTACCATTCTAAAGGAAAACGGACCCACCCCCCCCGAGATGGTGTTTCTGCATCAGCCCCTGCACTTTATCAATAGTGCTCATTAAGTAGACGTTTGCGACTCCATCCATATTGTAATTTAAATTCCAAATAATAGTTCTTTTGAGTAACACATCCTTGCTCGAAGACGAAAAGGCCTTACCCTAATTAATAAGCAAAACACGAGGAAAACACTGCATAAAAGACATCCCCCAACAGGAAAACTGAATAACAAAACAGACCATATCAGCATATACAGAGGGCCAAGCAGGGGGGAAATCGAGATACCAGGAGTCATGAATAAGACGGAATTGAATGGAAATTACAATCTCTGGGACACTCGCCAGACACCCCACCCAGAAGATTAAAATTAATATCAATAAAAATAGCAGGATTTCAGTTGTGGCGTATGAAAGGAGATATTCTGTATTCATATCGATCTATTAATAAATTGGATCCGATTATACATACTAATTGGTAGCAGTACAACTTTAAAACGAGGATTAAAAAGATTTTAAAAAAACTTTGAGTCTGATTTTTATGTCTAATATTGACATCTGAAACTCATCAAATTGGGGGAAAAAAAAAAAGCTATCACAGTACTAAGATCAGATTTGCAATTAAACCGCCTGAAACTAAAAGAATCAGTAGCAATTAAATTTTAGCCATCTACATTCATGTCTAAAATTAAGGTTACACACAAAATCTGTAATAACTGAAGCAATACCCGACATACAATTTAGCGTAAGTAGCGCACTGTGCAACACAATTTAGCACAAATATATTACCATGGGAGAAAGCATATAGCTACATAACAATGAAAAAAAAGGTGAATTTTTAGTTAATATATATAAGTTATGTCAAAAGTGATCTAATCATTATTTTTTATAGCTCGTAAAAGGTCCACCTAATAATAGTGTGTGGTACCGTGAGTTGCTATACAAACCATCATATCGTTAAAGAGGGTGAATGTTATTTAGAGAGTGTCATCTCGGTTAGACCGTTTTTGATATAACCTGTATATTAACTAAAAATTCACCTTTTTGAAAAAATAATGTTCTGTATGATTTCTGTCGTAATAATACGCATATTTCTGTGCCACATTTGTTACAATAAACCGAATATTTCTTCAGTTATTACAGATTTCGTGTTCGAAACCTTTATTTTGGACACCAGTGTAATAAAGTGTTATTGCAGAAAGCTAAATTTTCAAAATGTTTTCGTAATTCCTGAAATATAATTTTAATATGTACGAATTTATAAAAGATAAATCTTGTTGCAACTCTTGAATACAATAGTTTTCTGTTTTTTAGATGTGCACAAAAGAGTTTTTTACTATGGAGAGCATGATCTGACTTTCAAAATCGAAGTATCTAAAAGAGAATCGCATCAGTTAGTTTCTCATATTGCACGAACTCTTTTAAAAGAAATCCTTGGTTATCAGCATGTCATTCTCGTTGAAGAAGATACTGACAATACAGTAAGGACTCTACAGAGGATATCGAGTTGTAAAAACGTTGAGTAAGTATGAAATTTACAGTCAAAAATATTTTTAACAAAAGTACAGACATTCACCAAAATAAAACGATGCCTTACATTTTTTCTTATGTCAGTTATAGGAATAAAAATTCACTTGCGTTAATTTAATATGATATATAATTTTAATCATTTTTTAAGTTATGTGCATTTTACAGGAAGTCTGTCTCATAAAGCATTTCAAAAGTCTTTAGTAATTTAATGTTTTATAAATTAGTTTTCATGAAAGGGTTTCAAATGTCTGTTTTGCCATTTGAATTATGTTTTAAAGAACAAAAAAGAAAAAAAATGACTACTTTGCATTATCTGAATACGAACAAAATACAATGAAAACCCGTTTCCTGTTTACCTGAGACAGGTTCAGGCAGGCAATAGCTATCACGCTGTGGATTACTGCTTACACTAGCTCGGGCAGCAGGAAAAAAAAAAAAGGTTCATAGCAGTAGCCATTTTTGCTGAAAAATTCTTTTTTTTTTTTTTTTTTTTTTTTTTTTAATCTTTAGCCTGGCGCCAAGCATAAATTATTTGATCATCTTCCATCTTTACCTCCAACGTTTTTTTTTGCCCGAAGTCTGCCTAATCTTATACCCATTACTACGCATTTAAAATTTTAAGCCTCTGAGCGTCTTAGAAATGAAGAAATAATGTAAAGATGTTTTCACGGTCCAATTTTCATACAACTTTAAAATTGTTAAAATGAAAGAAATTTTAGTAGAAAAACTAAGCTGTTAATATTACTACAAGCTTTAAAATTAAAATATATTTCTGAAACTTAGATATTTTTAAAAATATAAATTGTAGGCGCATTTCAGTGAAAACTGCAAATAAGTGAACGGAATTTAAAGTAAAATCCACTTGGAGGGTGTTAAACATCTTTCTTAAAATACACAAAAAGTTTTAAATCTCTTTCTCGTTTGTTTAAGAAGACAGTAACAGAGTGCAATATAATAAAGTCCAGAAAAGAAAATTTGACAGGCCTCGTAAAATGCTGATTTTCACTACTCGACTTAAAAGATGTATTCCATTAACTGATTGTTGCCAGTAAATATTTTATTGTATTGAACTAAAATAAAGTCTAACAAATATTACATAAGAGAACTTTTAGCTTTAATTTTGTGTATGACTAGAAAAATAAATTCCTCATTCCACCCTACCGGATCCTGTACATAATTTTAGGGAAGCTTTACTGCGGTGTTTCTTAGGCAGTGAGCCTTATAAGCATAAGACATAACTGGTACCAACATTTGCCTTTCGCCACGTCTAGAAATTAGATATCTTGTAGTAGTACCTACATAAAGTTATTTTTTACGTATTTCTTTCTGTAGTAATTGTCAAGATATAGACGAAACTGGTCCGGATATTATGATAAACTTGGAACTCTGGTTGCAGCCTGGTTTTAATTTAGAAAGGTGGATCAACACTCATCGGGTAGATGACTGTGGACCCTTGGGTCCGATCGGGAGGTAAGTTACTATATACGTTTGCGTTTGTAAATTAATAAATTATGATTCTATTCTTTCCATTGGAGTAAAAGGCAATTAATTTAATTGAGAGGTGCTTTCATAGATGCCAACTCTTCCGATTTTAGCGGAAAAATTTCCACCGCCAATTTTTACTAAGCACTTTAAGATTAAAATAAGTCCAAATTTTCAATGCAAAATAGAACTGTATAGGAACTGTGATGGAAAATCTTCCGGAATAATCGGAAGTATTGGCAGATATGAGCTTTAAAGATAAAAATACCAGTCTCCGTGTTGTTTTCACCTTCAATAGTCATTTGATGGTTTTTCTTAGTTTTTATTTCTGAATGTCCTAGGTTAGATAGCATTCTTCCAGAGGCGGACTCAAGTTGTCGAGCCCACGTAATAAAATTGTACTTTTAGCCGAAATTCACTTTAAGTGAACAATGATTAATCTAATATGCGTATCATAGCATAACAATTTATTATATATAAATTACCTTTTTTAAATTTGCATTGCTGCACTGTATTCTTCCTCTTTAGAAAACCGCATAAAAATTTAACAAAATTAAACAGTTTGCTGAAAGCTTAGTTCAGGTGAAACTATATACAGGCTTTATCGAAAGTTTCATGAAATTTTCCATAAAAGTACTTAACGAGCTTGTTAGTATAAATAAGTAGTACGAGGTATAATTAATGCGTTTCAGTGTGGTTGGCCTGTACGTCTAAACATAGGCTCCACATTTCTTGAGTGATACGAAAGACATCTACAAGCATATGTGGTGTTATTTGTTCAGCTGCATCAGTTATTCGTTGTTTCTGTTGTTCCATCGTGTGGATCTTCATTGCGTACACTTTCGACTTCATGAACCCCCACTCAAAAAATTTCAGGGATTTAAGTCATGAGAGCACGGCTCCCACAGTCTGCATGAAGCACGACCTACCCATTCATTGGGGTATTGTTCATTGATGTAGTCCCCAGCGAGTTTTGAGAAATGGGTAGTGCACCGTTCGGCTGGAAAACAGTTGAGCTTTTTATCCCATCAGTTTCTGATCTCGGTTGCAAAAAACCTGCAGTATTGTAAACATATCCTAAATACCCAGGAAAACAAAGGAATCATTATTACTACAAAAACAGTATGGGAATATATTATTCTTACCATTATATTATTATTTGTACCCCACATTTTCAAGTGAAAACTTTTTTCATGAAAATATCAAGAGATGCTTGAAACACCCGGTATATATGTATGTATTTTTTAACCGAATAGTGAAAGCATATAGTATAAAGGATAATATACCAGTATATTTTAAAACTTTTGGTGTGACATTATCACCCTTCCAAAAACTGACCGTCATTACTAGAGTGAAAATTCTGCCACTCTATTTGTAATAGTGGATATCAATCAAATCTGATATCAACGGTGAAAACTATTTGCGGATTCCAACGAAGAGTGATCGTACCTCTTAGCATATGTTCACTGTTGGTAAACAGTGAAAATATGCGTGGGCAGCTTCTCGTAACATAACTGAAACTTTTAACTGGATACCATATTGATACAGTTGTAGTTGCTAACCAGCCGTGGAATAAACTTCCAGAAGTATGTAAACTTTTGGAAATATTTTTCTTGTAAATTCTAGTGAAACTTTGAGGTTACAAACATTTAAGACACATGTGCTTAGTGACGAATGCAGGGGAGGAGCATGGGGTCTTCAACTGGCTCCATCAAAAGTCATTGTTTTATGGTAACATTTACTTGACCTTTGGCACTGTGAGATGAGTGCTGGAACGACAAAGGTCAGCTTTATCTCAGATACTCTGGGTGTCTAGAACCTAACCGGAACGAGAGTAGGCCGCCGGCCTAGATCGGCAGAGTACTGAGAACGCCGACAAGCCTGAAACGCCCTAGCGACTCGTGAGCGCTGTACGAAATACCTGCTTCTAAGTGCACTCCACCTGCAGCTTCAGTTAGAAAAGAGGATGAAGCCCCCCCCCCCCTTACACAGGGAAACCATGTTCCGCCATGTCACGCTCCTGACACGTAAAACATAAAGGGTAAGGCTCCAGTCCAAAAAGATATATCACACTGCTGTTGAGAACCACACCGGTCCGCCACCTATTAATTCTCACGCTATGTCAGTAGGCTGTTGCTATCCGGACCGACGCGACGGTGTCGTTAGCTAACATACTATTTGAACCGTTGTTTCGGTTTTTTATTTACAATGTTTTGTGTACAAGAAAAAAAAAATAGCAAATTCGAAGAAAAAATGTAAAATATCTTTTTATCGTAATCCAAGCAACGCTGAAATGTTTTTAAAGCAGGTAAAGGCAAAAGCGTAAACCGATTTTAAAAGTTTAAAAAAAAAGGTTTAATGCAAATTTTAAAAATTAATTTTTCGGACGAAATGTGTTTTCTTTTTGGTCTACATATACATTCATCTTTAAGCGCATCATTAGTACATGACTCGTTTTAAAAATTTAAATATACACTTTAGGACAGGCCAAATAACGCGTAATCTAATGGCACCGTTAGTACGAACAGCCATTCCGACGTCGGCACAAAGCCCGATTGACGAACCCGTTCGAATGCACATATCTGCCACTCTACCAACTGTCCAGCCAAGTAATCCCAGCCTGATTCCAAGTCTTCTGCCTCAATTTATGAATTATGTCCTCCACACCATAATAGCATTGTATGTAGCGGTCCTAAAAGGGCTGTGTTTGGCCAATGTGTCTGCGCGCTTATTGCTCAGGATGCCTGAGTGGCTCGTCGTAATCCTCCACGTAATTGCAGACCTGCTGGAGCTTTTTATACAGGACTCCTATCGTCGAGGGGATTTCCTGTTGTAGCTGAGGAGAGCAGACAAAACGGAACGACTGCCCTAGAATAGGAGATAAGGTTTCCTCTCAGTGACATAGCAGTCAAGGACCAACAGAATGGCTTGGGCTTCAGCCGTAAAGGCCAAATTAAGGTTCAGGACTACAGCCGCCTCATCCGTCGAATCCGACAATTTCATTAGGGTCGCAATGGCGGTTTTGAAGTCG
This sequence comes from Cheiracanthium punctorium, assembly GCA_038373885.1. NCBI lineage: Eukaryota > Metazoa > Arthropoda > Arachnida > Araneae > Cheiracanthiidae > Cheiracanthium > Cheiracanthium punctorium. The sequence goes on from JAWZYV010000488.1 coordinate 952,130, forward strand.
TTCTTGGAGGCGTCTGTCGCAATAATAGTGTACCCTTGCAAAGACTCCTGGACTCAGTGGGAGAAAGTACCACTTATAGCCAAAGGAGGGCGGGGGACTTGTCTTGAAAGGTCCAATCATGTTCAGGGACAATTGAAAGTTGAAAAGAACAGGGATACCACCAAACCACACCCTTCTAATAACTTGGTGGATCGAGAGGTGAAGGCCATTAACAAAGAAATTTAAATGATCACTGAGACACCAGTGCAGATCAGTAAAATCAACATCCATCGTAAGTTGGGAGAGAAGGCTACACCTCACAAGATCACATTGCAGCTACATCACAGCGTAGGACCAAGTCACTGTGCGAGATCTGACGGAGGCCGTATGCGAGATCAAGGTACTGAATACCCTGCGAGAGGGACGATTGTCTAGCTTCGCGGCGCAGAACCACAAGCGGAGTGCATTTCAGTACATCTGTGGCAGAGCGAATGTCTGCGCTGTAGGGTACCTCCAGGAAATTCTGGTCTGCGGGCATCATGTGCGTAAGAAGAGGGCTAGCGTGTTCACATCTGCTTCTAAGGATAGTTTACGATGGTGTGCAGGCGTGGGCAAGTTACGCCCCGCGACTTACTAGTTATCGCTTTTAGGAGACCAACGTACTTAAATATTTTTTTTTTTAGATCAAGAACATAGGCATGGAGGGAGAAGTTTTTGGTAAATCTGTCATTAAGAATACGGATGGAGTCCGTCCTCTCAATGGCCCAGTCATTCACTCGAAACTTGACATTTCTAGGATAGAGTTTCCTGCTAAAATTAATAGCCTTGCATTTTGAAGCGGAGATTGTCAGAATCCAGTAATCGCACCACCTATGTATACTGTTTACAGTATTTTATAATTTGTTCCTGACACCCTCCTCCTTGGGGTCGGAGGGAAAAATAAAAATGAGGTCCACATATATGATCATTTCAGCACCCAAAGCTACCTAAAAAAAAATCATGCAGATAACACGCTCCCATGCGGGACGCCTTTCTCATATAGCCCTGTAGTAGAAACGCTTCCTCTCCATTTAACCGAGAGAGTGCTATTTGTTAAATATCTTTGGATCCACAGGTCTATGTGTCCGTTCATGAAATGCCAGTTTTTAAACCAATCCATCTCCCCAGACCGAGTTGTACGCCACCTGGATATCAATATAAGCGGCTTCAATCCACAGTTTCTGCCTTCTGCCCCCTGGTAGTTTGGATGCATTCGTAGCGATGGACAATCGCCGAAGAGCTGTCGCGAAAAGACACGCAGCTGTAGTTGTTTTTATGAAAGACTCCATTCTCATATCAACCAGGTGCTCAGCCTGTTGACCAAGATGCGTTCCATAACTTTGCAAAGAACAAAGGTAAGGTCGATGGACCTATACGATGACGTGGCGGGATAAGGGGATCCAGGCTTCCGAATTGGTAGGATCTGGTAGGACGACCAGCTTGCTGGGGAGGGACCCAATTGGAAGCACTGGTTGAGTAGCCGAAGGAGAACATCTTTGCCAAACGTTCATGCAACTCTATGGAAATGTCATTCTCCCGAAGTTGACACTTTGGACAGACGGACTGCCTCGTTAAGTTCCATCTGCGACAAAGGGCAGTTTAAGAACAGTTACCGAATTGTTACCTAGTTGTTCAGTACTAACTAGTTTTAGAGCTATTTCCTTGTCTTTAACTTCGATTATTAATTTATCCTGTCCTGTGAACTTTAGCCCTTCAATGCCATTGCTATGGCTTATAAAACCTAGTCCGCACAGCTTCAACTCTCGTGGTTGGGAATGAAGGATAGGAACGGTCCCCTCCAACACAATGGCCCCGTTTTCGTTAGATTACCACTTTGCTAGCTCAACTAGTTCTCACTATTGCTACATTTCCTTTCATAAAAGTTATTTAAATGCGCCTTACCTTCAGTGGCAGCTCCTCCATTTGAGCACATGAGCACGTGAACCTCCAAAGGAAAACCAAAGAATAAACACATTAACAAATTAAATTAAAAAAAATTAAGTACACTTCTAGATTTTTGTGAATTTAGAACGTTTTACTCCCTCCCTCCTCCCCCCCCCCACTATTATTAAATACGCTTATTAGCTAACGCACTGTAGTGTAGGTTACTACATTATAGTCTTTAATCGATCGGACGTGAAAACGGAAAAATTTCCTTCTGAACCGCTCTCTGAGGACAGAAGCGGATTGAATTGAGAAGTACGGCGCTGATGGTAGCATTCCGTTTGCATATTTTCGGTGTGCACACGGGCCATTTATTTGCAGTTATCTCTTCCGGATATTCCCTTGGTTTGTTACGTTCAGTTAGTTTTTAAATTTTTATTTCATTTTCTTATTATTTTCTTTATTTCTATCATTTTGCACTACAATATTTTTTACAAACTAGTGTAAATAATTAAGATGGAAGTAAAAGAAGTGTTTCGGAGCTAAAGCAATTGCATTTTTCAATATTATCCTTTGAAAAAAATTTTAAATAAAATGAATCAAGACAAAACCTTTGCTAAAACTTATTTTGGTGACGAAATGTAAGACAAAATATCACTTGTTTTCTTTTAGTTGCTTCCATTGTTTTCCTTTAACTGCTGGAAACGCAGATATATTTTAATTTGTAAGGTGCGCCGTATCTGCATATTTAATTTTCGAAATTTGTTTTGTGAGCCTCCATTTAAATAACCCACGAGCCGCCACTGCTTACCTTGATCCTGTAGACTGCTACTTTTTGAAATTGCCGTGTCCATAGCATTACTTCGTTCCAAACTCCTTTCAATTGATACTGTAGCTGCCGCTCTTAACTCGTTTTCCTTTCCATCCTGCTATGGAGATTCCACTTTGCACGCTATATAAACTTGCCCAACACGTTGTTAATCTTCAGACACAAAGTGAAAATACGCCACACAAGCTAATATTCAACCACACTGGCATACTAGCACAAAAACGTTGCTTCAGAACAACACAAACCAAAGCGTAAAAAGGAGCGATGTGACGAAGAGAGGGAAAATTCAAAGGTGGAATTCAACTTTTGAAGACCTCGTGCAAAAGAAATGAAGCTCAGGCAGGAAGCCGACTAGCAGCACCCACCTGCAACCCCCCCCCCCCCAAAGAAATAATCAGCAATTCCTTTAGGGCAGCATTAGGGTACTTTATGTTCTTTAGGGTATCGTTTCATAGTTCTTTGTACTGGCTAATTGACTGTTAAAATATATATACATCCTGGCACAATTTCACAGTTCTTTGGACGTAGAAGTTTTAACATGCTCCGAGTGGTTTTATACGATGTCACATCTAACAAGGAAAGCTACAGAATTTAACCCCTTCTGCCCTGAATTTTGAATTGAGCTGATAAAAATCAATGAGCGGTTAGATATGTTGCACTATATACAAGTACCTTAAATATGAAATATTATAACATTAAGCCAATTACCAAACTAATTAAAAGATGTTCTAATAATAGGATACGAGGCTGCAATTGAGTAAATGAGAAAAAATTTTAAGTACATTTTACAATTATTTTATATGAAACCTTTTGAAACAATTTCTTTGTGCGTGAAAACATAAAAATACTTCCCATTTTTCACAAAATGCTGTAGTTTTGTATGTGCAACCTTCCAATTTGCATCTCTGTTGTTTTTAACTCCTTTCAATCATGATTTAGCCCATCCTATCTTGCATCTTTGCAAGGCCTAACAGATGGATTTAATTCTTTCTTTGATGGTGATGAAATAGGGCTATTATCTGATGGCTTCCCACGTTTGGTAGGGACTTCTGTATCCTTCGAAAATGACAGTGTTTCTGCGATAACAAAATAAAATATAGTAAATCCATTTGATTGTTACTGTTTATTGCTTATGGATAAAGCTAAGATGATGATTGAAAGTGAGATGATAAAAGGCGTTGTTTGAATGATGAACAGGTTTCCTTTTTTCTTTAATAACTTTTGCTGTCCTTGCATCTTCTTCACAATCGGATATTACTTCTTCATCAAGTCAGGCAGGTATTCATCATTATATCTATCTAAGTTTATAGCTTCTAAATCAGAATCACCTTGATTGTTTACGCATTCAACGGCTTCCTTCAAGGACAACTTTTTACTTTTTTTACTTCGCATATTGCCCACAATGAGATAAAAATGAATTTCAGTGTGACTAATTTGGAATAAACAGACAAAACTATAGTGTCAGTCATTCAATAAAAACTTTAAAATATACAAATTATACGTAAAACACAATATTTTTAGAGATAAGATTCTTTTATTCTAAAACAAAACATAACTTTTGTACTAATAGACACAGCTGGTGTACTATTAATAGAACAAGTATAAAAATATACTTGTTCCCTTTGATCCTGATGCCCTATTAGAAGAACAGATATTAGATTCACATTTACAATGCTATTTCTAATTAATTTTTTAGTTAAAAGCACTGAATTGGGCATAAAGAGTCCAATTTATACTAGAGAATTTTTTAAATATGCAGGGAATCATATAGTAATATTTTAAGAACTAATAAAAGATGTGTTTTACTTTTGGTTTCAGATGGTTTGATACGTCCATTATCGTCTCTGCTGGAGATGTTCTGCCATCTACAGAGCAAAAATGATAATGCTTTGCTATTCTTGCATGTATTATTAGTCGGACACCAAGTTTTGGTGTTAGCATTCTTGAAAATGAAGAATGTAGAGTAATGTAAAGATGTGTTCTAATACTAGGGCGTCAGGGCTGAAGGAGTTAAATAAATGATATAAATCTTGAAATTATTTATTTATGTATTTTTAGGGCTGGATGGTTTATAGAAAAACGCGTAGTTGACTTACTCTGGCACCAAAATAGAACTATTGTTGACCATTACAAATCATTTTTAAATCCTGAAGTGACAGCTTTATTCGATTTATCATCGGATTTTTATATTCATGAACAAGCTATAAAAACATGTAATAAATTGCCGGAATCTGAGAAGTATCGCTGTGGAGAAGATGGTTTTTATAGACCTCCCCAATGCAGGAGTACGGTGAAATGTGCAACACTTCTATCTGATTTTCCAAGTATGTATTTGACCACTTGAAACTAAAGTGAGTACATAAAAAGTAACTTACATTATGTGGAATGCATCGTTGATATTGTAGCATTTTGATTTCTGTGAGTTTTCTAGTATTTTTTTCTATAATTATTTTATCTTTATAATTATTCGTATGGGAAACAATTTAATTTTTTTCGTGAGAATAACTATTCACTGTTTTTCAAATCAATACTTTCTTGAGCATACTCACGATATTGTTTATTGAGCACACACGTCGGATTTAGTTAATGTGAATAAGTATGCATCATTTAGGACGGACGTGTATAAGGAAGGGTCCCCTTAGCCCATACAAAAATGCTAATTTTGGACGAACGTCCATCTGTCAATTCTACATTTTAATGGGTAATAAAATATTACTATGAAGGTTTAAAAATTTTAATGCAACTGAAATTTTTTATAAGTTATTTATAGTAAAATTTACCGTCAATCAAATTTTACAGTAAGAATGGAACCCTACCATGCGAAATCCGTGTCATTTAGAAATATGGTCTTACTTCCGATTGTTCCGATGTCTGCGATTCCTAGACACGAAAGCAAAGAATATTCAAAAAATGTCTCGTGGCATTCAAATACTTCTTTCGTTAAGGTAAAATTTAAATGCTAGTATCAACAAGATCTTTCCCGCGCCGCCTTAAAACTTCTACGCCAGATCAAATGCTTGTCAAACTCATTCATGTTACAATGAATGTACAGCCACTTTGCTATAAAACTCGTTGCGTTTGCGGACCCAAGAGATCCAGTTTTTAAAAGAATCGAGGACCGCTATAATTCGCATGGTACATAATCTCGCTAGCTCAAATTAGACTCGTATTTAAATTTGAAGTTTTAAATATTCCGTCAATTTTGCTCACCCTTAGAAAAGTAATAGGCAAAAAATCATCACTTTTCCATACAAATACCTTTTATATTTATTTCATGCGAAAGATCACATGAATGAGAGTTTCTACCCTTAATGTGATGTCACACATAAATCTGCTTTTAAAAAGAAACTCGTTTTAGCTTATTTTAAAATAGTATATTTAATTCACGTTAATTTTTGTATTTTTCTACTCTTCCACAGTCGCACAACTAGTTTAAAGACATTCAGCCTGATTTCTATAATAACGCCGGCTGAACGTAGGGATATTAGCGTTAGGGACATTAGCACTTATTCTAAAATCTTGCTTTCATGAAAAGCGGTTAACATAATACAAACAATTGTTTTCGTAAAAAGTGATTAGTATAACATTCAGGTATAAGTATTAAGTCTTTTTCATTTTGAACGAAAGAGTGGGAAGAAAAAATTTAAAAAGAAAATTTAATACATATACTTATTCCCGCATAACAGTGCTTTTTTTTTTTTTTTTTTTTCAGTGTCAACATTCGATACTCTGAAAGGAGTGATTGAACGCTATGGACTTTTCGTAAACATAGCCTGGCTTGGGGACATGTTTGAAAACTTACTATTTTCAATGATAGGAAATACAAAAGTACCTACGAGTAATATTTTATTTTACCATAAAAAACCTATGCTATTAAGTAGTGTGAACAATTTTTCACATGTAACGTTTCCTGATTGTGAAGACGATATCACTAAATGTGACTTTGAAGTAAATCAGTTACAGAAAGTAAGTTTTTTTTTCTTTCTCTTTTCAGTGCATTCAATATCTATTTCAATATAAACTACTTATTACTTTTCATTTTGAGGGCAAAATTGATACAGAATTTTATGTGTTAGGTGAGAGATAACTAGTACCGAAAAAAGTGAAATTTTCGGATGAAGATGTAATAAAATGGGGGAAAGTGGAAATTAGGCAAATAGAAACTGAAAAGGGGGGAATAAGTTCTGAAGTCAAACAATATTTGACTTTTGCGCATCAAGGTCAAAGTTAAAACCATTTTTAACGAATTTTAAATATTTAAAACTCATTTTCTATATTTCTAAAACATTACTCCTGATACTTATATTTTATTGTAGTTTTTCAGTTACAAAAGACATAATTATTTGATTATTAAGGCATTTTATTCGTATAAAGAAGAAAAAATTAAAATATTTTGGTGCCAAACTTAACACGTATACACCGTACACGTGCTAAGTTACACCTCTTACATATAACTGTCACACCCCTGTTCTCAATAACACCTCTTACATACAATTGTCACACTCTTGTTCTCAATAACACCTCTTACATATAATTGTCATTCTTGGCTTAGACTAGTGACATGGTGAAGTCCAATTGACCAGAACGTGGAACATCTTGAGTGCACCCCTAGCATGTGTATTATGATTTGTGAAATTGCAGCTGTTAGCTATCATTAAAATGACTCAAAACTCTCCGCGTTAACCCTTTAACGCGCAGTGTTCCCGCTCTAGGAACACCAAACTGTGACGTTTTGACTGTTGCCAGTCACGAAGAATAGATTTGATTTCTATAAAAATAGTTGCGGGTGACATAGCTGCACGAGAATCCTTACTTTTCAGCACGTCATTCCCCGTAAAAAAAATGGTCACGATTATTTTTAACAGCACTGACATCTGCTGAAAATTGAAAGAATGCGAGAACAGCTGGATAGATTGCCCAATGCTGAAAAAAGGTCAGCCGTTGCTATCGCCCGACTTAACTACCAGCAAGATGGCGGACGATCGAAACGTTCTTCGCGTGCCACAGATCTAGAGATCCTTTTTTGACGCAGCTGGCTGTGCCGTTAAAAAGGGGGTCTCTAGATCTGTGGCTCGCGATAAACGTTTCGATCGTTCGCCATCTTGCTGGTAGTTAAGTCGAGCGATGGCAACGGCTGCCCTTTTTTCAGTATTGATAAAGGGTTGAGCCTCAAAGTGTTAAAGCCAATTCCCACCTTGCCCTTCCCAACCAACCCATCCCAGACAGCACAGTAAACTTGCATCAAACTTGCAGCAAGCTTGATTTATCTAGTCAATAAGCTTGAATTAAGCTTGAAATTTTCAAGCGTGTAAGCTTGATGCAAGCTTGAATCAAGTGTTCTAGTTTACACTTGCCCAGCTTGCATTAAGCTTGACATTTCAAGCTTAAAAAATTTTCCTAAAACAAATTTCCCAAATAAAAGGGGCGCCGGTCGGCGAACTTACCCCACATATTTTACTTTGCCACGCATTTTCCCCCCTCTACGCTGAAATTTCAATTTAATTTAATCTGTTTCCATCGAGTGTTCGTGGCTGGAATAGAACCCGGGACCTTTCGGTTGGGAGTCCAGCTCGCTATCCGTTCAGCTACTGAGCTTCACGCAGATATGACTAAAGTTTGAAGTGACTTATCACGCCGTTTTCTCGCCAGATTGATAAGTGGGCGATGTGTTATTTGTTTCTTTTATTTTTCCATGGGATGCATCAAAATTAAAATAATGTTATGTGTGATTTAGAGACTCTACTAACAGGGAAATAAACATAATATAAACTTAAGAGCAGCACACGTTTTAAAACTTTCAGTACCGCAACACTCATGAGCAATACTGCTGTCCAAAATCGAGACAAACGACTGATTTTGAAATCAATTTCGTAGTATAATTGTATTTTATTTTGAAGAATTTCCATATTTGGAAATATAGAATGAGTTTACATAACACAAATTTTGTGTTAAGTAATCCGAAATGAAAGAAACAGATAGTTAAACGTTACTTCGAAATGCTATATCACAGTTGCTAACATGTATGGAATACAAACACTTTAGTCATTTTTGTAAATATTTCTTAAAATAACAAATAATTGAAAAATTTTGCTATTTTTTAACGCTAAAAATTCTCTTTACAACTGTGATTATTTTCCTACATATTGGTATACTATATCGATATAGAGCATTTCGAAGAATTAAAAATAAGTTTAAATTAATTTATACAAATGTAAATTTGAATTATTTTCATTGCTCATACTTTACAATTAAAAAAATTATTTAACTTCTGAATTTTTTTTATACTTTGTAATTTTATGTGTGATTTAGCTTATCCCAGACAGATTATGTGCTGTCTGGGATAATCCTTGAAATCTTTCATTCTTTCTGAGAAATATTTATTTTAATTGCTACTATGCACAATTCTGTCTAATCGGTAAAATTTGGTGTAACATTTCTGGACGTAAATGCGAATGGAATCGAACCATCCCAAGCTTTCGGGCCACAAAATGCCGCTGCTAACTCCGCCACAAGTTTAACACTGCGCTATCGCTTCTGTGTGACAATAAAAATGCCACACTTTACTGTGAGGCAAAGCACCCGATGTAGTGAGTGCATTGATAAACTCTGACATTTAAGCAGAAGATATAGAAGAAATAGTTTGCAAGTATTTCAGTCAGCAAACTCGGAGCTATAGCACAAAATTGATAGTAGGAGACAGTATTTTCAATATTTTTGTAAACTTTCAATTATATTGATTCCCCTGCCAATAAAATTCTAAGTTTGTACATACCCTCAAAAGAACTCCCGCTTACTTGAAAATTCACTGTAAACTGTAGATCGAGTGATACAACTCAATATATTTTTCCCATTCTCAAAACTTGCTCAAAGCAATGGTGTTTGGAGAAAGGAACCGCATAAGAGAAATTGGTTTGAGACGATGAAGACGTCTTTCCATGGAGATTGGGGCTTTAACTGGAACAGTATTTTAGTCTCCTGACAGCAGGAGACTAGAAAGAATTTCTTGTCTCCTGCTGTCAAATTTTCTCTTATATATTACTCTAAATTGATGGGCAGGAACACTTGAATACTATGCAGGCATGACTTTCCGTCAATCCGTACGTAGTTTACTGAAGACAGGTAACATTGTATTTGTGAATAAAACATGCTTTGCTTCCACAGTGAAAGTTAAACTAAGTGAAAAAAAAAAAAAAAATTTAAAGACTCACTTGACTAACATATAAAGTATCTTAATATGAAAAATCACTGCAAGTAATCTAGAGATTTCTTTAGTTGCCTGGTAACTAACTTAGAAAAGATATTTATCTCTCTCTCTCTCTCTCTCTCTCTCACACACACACACACACACACACGGGAGGGGAATATGCGGATGCCTCTAATTCCCTTATTTATAAACTCCATACGCAGTTACCCAGACAGCACATAAGCTTAAATCAAGTTTGACATTTCTTTCAATTTGACGCACTAATGCAAGCTTGACAGTTCAACTCATTCTAAACTGGCAGCAAGCTTGCATGAGTCAAGTTGAATTGTCAAGCTTAAATACAGCTTGATTTAAGCTTGAAAATTGATACTCGCGTGATTTTTCCTTTTTAAAGGAGCGTTGATGGCGCCATCTGTGAAAGAGAATGGACATTAATTGTATAGCGTCCTAATATTTGCTGAAAGTTCGTAAAAGATGTGTTTTATTTTATGTTACCAGTGCCATATTACCGGCAGGGCAAACGGGGCAACTGCCCAGGGCCTACAGATTTTAGGGCCCAAAAATCTTACACTTTTGTAATTTTAAAATAAAATTACAAAGTATAAAAAAAATTCAGAAGTTAAATAATTTTTTTAATTGTAAAGTATGAGCAATGAAAATAATTCAAATTTACATTTGTATAAATTAATTTAAACTTATTTTTAATTGTTCGAAATGCTCTATATCGATATAGCATACCAATATGTAGGAAAATAATCACATTTGTAAAGAGAATTTTTAGCGTTAAAAAATAGCAAAATTTTTCAATTATTTGTTATTTTAAGAAATATTTACAAAAATGACTAAAGTGTTTGTATTCCATACATGTTAGCAACTGTGATATAGCATTTCGAAGTAACGTTTAACTATCTGTTTCTTTCATTTCGGATTACTTAACACAAAATTTGTGTTATGTAAACTCATTCTATATTTCCAAATATGGAAATTCTTCAAAATAAAATACAATTATACTACGAAATTGATTTCAAAATCAATTGTTTGTCTCGATTTTGGCCAGCAGTACTGCTTCATGAGTGTTGCGGTACTGAAAGTTTTAAAACGTGTTTTTTTATTTTAATTTTGATTTTAATTTAATTTATTTTGATGCATTATTTTAATTCTGATGCATCCCATGGAAAAATAAAAGAAACAAATAACACATCGCCCACTTATCAATTTGGCGAGAAAACAGCGTGGTAAGTGACTTCAAACTTTAGTCATAGCTGCACAAGGCTACGGTGGCAGAACGGATAGCGTGCTCGACTACGAAGCCAAAGGGCCCGGGTTCTATCCCAGCGACGAACACTCGATGGAAAGAGATTAAATTAAATTGAAATTTCAGCGTAGAGGGGGGAAAATGCGCGGAAAAATAAATTATGTGGGGCGCGTTAGCCAGCGGGCGCCCCGTGTATTTAAAAAAAAATTTTTTTTGGAAAATTTTTTAAGCTTGAAATTAAGGTTCAAGCTTGAAATGTCAAGCTTAATGCAAGCTGGGCAAGTGTAAACTAGAACACTTGATTCAAGCTTGCATCAAGCTTACACGATTGGAATTTTCAAGCTTAATTCAAGCTTATTGACTTGATAAATCAAGCTTGCTGCAAGTTTGATGCAAGTTTGCTGTGCTGTCTGGGTACATTCTATTATATTCTGGGATCAACTGCATGCATTCCTGCATTATATTTCAAGCAACTGCTTGCTGCATGCATTATATTTCAAGATTATTTCATGATATAATAATTGCAAATTCACATCAGTAAGTAACATGATTTTCTTTTGGTTTAGGTTGTTTGGTCAGAATTGAAAGTAAGTGCTCTTTATGCGTACCAAGTAATTCGAAATATATCATTTACTCAAAATCAATACAATGATTTATTAAAATCTTACTACAACAAAAAGAAAAGTCGACTTTTTACGATACAACGTGTAGCTTGTGAATGGCTCCAGGAAAATTTCTATGTCTGGATGAAGTGGATTCCTGTTGAAGCGAGCAGTAACACAACGTTATACATAGGCGGAATATTTCCGCTGACTGGGATTTATTGGCAGCAAAATGCGACTGTTGAAGGTATGTAATACAAGTAATACTCCAATTTACGCTTTCTTTTCTCTTGTTTTATAGTTTCTTCACGCCCCATTCAATTTCTTTTTCCTTCTGTGTGCGCGGGGAACTATAAATGGTTGCTATTTAGTCCCTAGAATTACTGGAAGCCTAAAACTCCATTTTTTTTAGCACGCGTAGATTTAGCTAACATTTTACCTTAGTGTAGCCAAGTAAATGCTCATTTATCTACATTTTACTACATGATACTTTTACGCAACTGCTAAAATGCTGTCCAAAAGTGTTGTTTTTACCCCGAACTGATTCTATGGGAGAACCGTAAATTTTGTGTATTGCCATTTCATCTTTTTCATGGCAGAGCTACTCGTAATACTTTTTATACAGGCATCCTCCTCTAATCAGTTGTCTTAAAATTGCTTTATCTGCTTAATGGAGACCGATCAATTGAATTTATGGATAAAAAAGTTTCGATATATATCGTTTCTATCATTTTGGTTATGAGCAATTTTTATAATTTTAGCTGCAGAAATGGCTGCTGAAGCTATAACGAAGAGTTCATCAGTATTAGTCAATTACGATCTAAAAATTTTAGTCGCTGACGGCCATTGCGCAACAGATGAAGTAATGAAAAGCTTTATTCAGTACATCAAGAGCGATACATATAAAACAACACTTGGTATTCTTGGTAAGTATTTTCCTATCTATAATATCGAAATTCTATATACATCTTTTCCTCACATGTCCAAGCCTAAGAACAATTAATTAACCATTTAAAGAAATGTTAGCTGTGCGATTAGTCGTACTTAGGATTACTGTTGTTTATCGTACTATAAAGTTAGGTTTTTCCCCCTATGAAAGTATTGAGTGATATTAAACTTATTTAGGATACATATGCTTTATTGAAATAATAACAGTATATACTGAAAGAAAAATTCGCATATCTTATATTCAAAATTTCTCAATTTAATATTAATATACTGTGATCTATGTTAGTTTTTTTGCCATCTAACCAATCAAAGCATAGATTGATTGAACTTATTTTTTAAATTTTCGCGCAGTATAGTAGTGGTGATGTGCTTAAAAACACAACTTAGTTGTATTATTAATTACTTTGAACTTATACGTGATAGGAACAAACTGTCTGGTTAAAATACTGCTTTATAGATACTGCTCGCCCAAAGATAAAAGGTCGGCTTTGGCGCGCTGCCAAAAAAAAAAAAAAAAAAAAAAAAAAAAAATGGATGCTGCGATTTGTTTCATAGGAAAGATGGGTTCAGATGTGCAAGGACTCTTAAAATTCTATACGGTAGTAGTGTTTTTTGAGACATTTGGACTTTCATTTCCGATTTACAAAATACTTCCGCACTGCCAGTTGCCCAAAATCTAACCAAAAAGTGGCTAAATTGGCAACACTGTCAGCACATACTAGAGAGAAAATTTCTTGTACATCTGAACCCATCATCGCAGCATACATTTTTTTGGCAGCGCGTCAAAGCCGACCTTTAATCTTTGGGCGAGCAGTAACTATATTTTCCAACCTAAATAATACAAATAATTAAGAAAAATGCTTCTAAGAAAGACTTTCCAGTCACTTTGGCTCCTGTGGTATGCATTTCTATGATTCTTAAGAAATAGATATTTGATTACTGGAACACAAAATAAACGCAAATAACGCACACATTGTGCCCTATAAATTAAAAGTCTTCAAGAATTCATTTCAGCTGTTGGAATTTTACGATATATCCTAGAGCTAGGATATTAGGTAAAGAATTTAAAATACCATTTGTGTTGAAACATGTTAAAAGTCATGTTTGCCATAACTTACACATTTTATTTCCAGGACCTGCATGTTCTGATACAGTAGAACCTATTGCTGGAGTCGCAAAACATTTTAACACCATCATAATGAGTTACAGTGCAGAAGGAACATTGTTTGACAGCCAAGAAAAATACAAATATTTTTTCCGCACTATTCCAGAAAATCATCTTTTCCGGTAGGAGCAGTTTAGTATTTTATCCAAATTTTATTTCTTTCCTCTTAATTTAAGTTTCCATTGTTTTACAGTTATCTTTTTTTTTTTTTTTTTAAATATACATATAACTTTAAAACTGCAGTTTAAAAAGAGTGTTTGTACCGTCACTCGACTGGATAGCTCAGTAATTTAAATGTAAAGCACTTCACAAGGACGGTAACTTTCGCTAAAAAAAAACCGACTGCATAGGTTGCTGCTCCTTTCACCACAACTCTGTAAAAGATGATCTGACGCAGGTTTGCCAGATGGCTAATTCCAGTAGCTACTGGCTAATAAAAGAATAAATCTTTTAGCACTAATATTTTGGCCATGCTAATTTCTATTATATTTCATGTAGGGACTACAGAAAATGAACACCCCAATTTATATCTTAAGACAAGGACTTTTTCTAGGGTTTCTATTTTGAACGGACCATATAGGTCTATGCCAACAGAATTAAAAGCAAACTCTTTGGCGGCAAATCGCCTGTTTTCGGATCATAAATGTCTTGTTTAACTTTGAAACGCTCAGTGATGTTGTTCACAACCGTTTGACGATCATTACGGCCATTTAAAGGCCACAATTTTTTCCCTATTAAATATAGAAGTGACTGAGTACCTGTGGGCCAATTTTTGACTTGATGATACTGGATAACCAGAAAAGTTTGTTTATGCTCAGGAGGAAGTAAATAAGAGTGCTTTCTTGAACAAGGCAATTCTGAATTCATTAATCGTCCCCCAACTTTTAAGAGACCCTGATTGCCTAAAAAACTGAAACAAATTTGAAACCTCACTCTTATGAAACATTATCGATCTTTTGCAAAGTTTTAGTGTCCTCCTTAAATGCATTGTGTTGTACACTTAACAGCAAATGATTTTTCCTTGGTTGAGCTCTTCAACCGTCAGTAGACCTTTTATGCCCGTTTCACTGCAACTTTCTATACACCTATTGATAAATCCTATAAAATACCAATTAATTTCCTATAACTATTACTTTAATTAATTATCTTGGATACAAACGATGAATCTAAGCAAATTATTTTCAAATAATACATTTGTTAATAAATCAAGGTTGTTATTCAGAATAAATATCCAGAAGTCAAGTTTTAAATCAGTGCTAACTAAATTTTAACTTTTCTGCAGTTTCCTGTTCAGTTCACGAAATTTTCCAGAAAACATTTTTTTAAACACTATTGAGCAGTGTTTACATTTCTTCTCAAAAGAGGCTGGACAGACTGATAATAAAACCTATTTTTTATTTCTATAAAGGGAAAGACGCATTGAAATTAATAAAAAAGCAGGCAGTGCGTGGCGCCCTTTGAAAAACGTGAAATATGAACACTGAGTATTTTATACTATATTACTTTTTAACCCTTTATGGCGCAGTGATCCCGCTTTGGGATCACCAAACTCTGACGTTTTGACTGTTGCCAGTCACGAAGAATAGATTGGATTTCTATAAAAATAGTTGCGGGTGACATAGCTCCACAAGAATCCTTTACTTTTGAGCACGTCCTTTCCCGTAAAAAAATGGTCACGATTATTTTTAACAGCACTGACATCTGCCGAAAGATGGAAGAACGCGAGAACAGCTGGATAGATTCCCCAATGCTGAAAAAAGGGCAGGCGTTGCCATCGCTCGACTTAACTACCAGTTAGATGGCGTTCGATCGAAACGTTCATCGCGTGCCACAGATCTAGAGACCCTTTTTTTGATCGTTCGCCATCTTGCTGGTAGTTAAGTCGAGCGATGGCAACGGCTGCCCTTTTTTCAGCTTTGGGAAAGGGTTGCGCCTCAAAGGGTTAAAATTACGTGTGCAATGATTATTTAAGAAGATTTTCATATGAAACCTTATTCTATATATTGAAATTCTCTTCCTCATTTGTAGGCACGTTTTTATAAAACTTTTTCAAAAATTGGATATTAAAAGAGTGGCCGCTCTCACAGAAGATGGGCAGAAGTATCCAGAATATCTTTCTTATTTGCAAGATCTTATGAAGGACCACGATATGACATTTATTGAGAATAGAAAATTTCCTCGAGATAGGGCTCATGCAAATATGACTATGTACTTAGAAGATCTGAACAAGAAAGGAGCGAAGATCATTATCGGAGATTTTTATGACTATGCAGCGAGATCTGTTATGTGCACAGCATTTAAACTGGTAATTGTTCGTTTTATAATTTTAAAACACTAATCAGGAAATTTTCAAGCTCGTTATTTTTGCAGCTTGTCGTTTTAATTTTTATCAGATATCGTAGAAGAATATTTAAATTAGTTTTCTTATTTCGTGCACATGTTTTGAGTGCCCTAATTTTTAAAGGTAAAAGAAGTAAAATAAAAAAATTCCTTGTTACATTTAAAATGTCGACCGGTCAGACGACTTTTAAAAGTATTTTTAACCCAGAAGTCCCCCCCCCCCCGACTGTAAAAAATTCTCTTTGATTAACATCCCAGATGCTAACAGCAGATCGCTTTCGGTTAATTTTAGCTGACTCTTATCGAAAGTAGTATTGGGGAGTGTGTTAATCTATCCCAGGAATAGGAAATGAATGTACATAATATAAAATAAATATTCAAATAAACGCATGATAAACAGATGACTAATTTTTAGAATAATTGTTTTAGTAATTAAATCATATTTTCTTTTCAGCGAATGTATTTAGCTAATGGATACCTTTGGTTTCTTCCTTCTTGGTTCCCAGAGAACTGGTTTGACACGGATCTCTACAACAGACTGAATAATGGAACAGAACATGTTCCCTGTTCAACTGCAGATATGATAGAAGCACTCAATGGTCACATGACTTTATCGTACGAGTTCTATGGAAATAATCAAAGTTTAATGCAAGAAAACATCACTATTAAAGAATGGAGAGATAACTACAGAAAAAAATTAGAAGAAAAGGTAAATTCTTTAATAAAATTGCATTTTTTTTTTTTATGTAGTTACAATTACATGGATACGTGTATTGGACATTAAGTTAAATACTATTAAAAGACGCTTTTTTTAGATTAAAAATGATTAATTACGGTCTTGATTTACATCGTTGCGGAAGACCACAGAGGTGACACGGAAATACTCACGGACATATTCTCAGTAAAGGATTATCCGCAAATTATTCGTGAATAGGCGAATAAGATCGAGTCATTTGATATTGATCCTGCGTTCAATCCACGGATGATGCCGAGCTGGTGAAAAGTATTATTTGAAGATTATTCTGGGCCGTCGTAAGTAAGGAGCCTGGCTGATAGAAGTGGTTTTGGCGCAATGTATCGGTTTGAAACCATAGAGTTAGAAAGAATAACTACTAGAGAGGCCATTCCGATGCTTTCGCTACCGGAAAGTTACCGGGAGTCAGGGGTGAAGTAGCGATCTATAAAGCGTCTCGATCCACCCCTCTTCCTTCAAGCTAATCGCCCAGAAGTAATGAAGATCGATGAGCCCCTTTATTTTATAAAGATTTTATTACCTCAATATTAAATTATGTAACCATTTGATTTTAATTTAAAATAAGTACTTTATTTGTTAATAAAATCTGTATACAAATATCCTTTTATTTTTTAAAACTGATTGCGACCCCCATTACAACTTAATCCTCTCCCCTCCTTCGGGGGGTCGCGATTCCCAGATTCAGAAGCGATCATTTAATACCTTTCAACATCCTTTTGTGAGCGAAGCTAGCAAATAGCTGGATTCTCCGCTCGTCGTTAATTTCTCGCAGTCGTTAACTTTGGCCCGCCTTGAGGTGGAGTTTTAAGGAGGAGCGTCAAGGGGTTCATGTGATTGGCTAAAAGACCTCCCGTTTCCTCCGGAGTTGTTATCGCAGTCGGTAACCAAACAACTGGTTCTGCCAGTTGGTAGCTAACAACCGACGATTTCGTGAACCACCGCGGAGAATTCCACTCAAAGAACACTGCAAGATAATGCACCTCTATGCACTGCTGAATAATCCATGGGACAATCAATCAATCAATCAATCCGCGAATAATAAAGATACTGTATCAGAAATCTGAAGTCCTGTTTTATTTTACAAAATTTAATTAGGGTCTTATCTAGTACGTATATTACATATACGTACTAAATAAGACCCGTCAAAATTTTACAGTGAACAACTTGATGGTTCAACAGAAAAAATATCAGGGGAGGAAAACAATCTCATTTAAAAGAATAAAAATAATTTACCTCTGCTTTCTTTACATGTTTCCCTGATAATACTACCGAAAAATTCAATACATGTTTACTTAATTTTTATCTCGGGAATTGCACATATTCATTCTTTAAATCTGATTCATCTCATTTTTTAAGTACTATAAAAACTAGTTTTCATTTCCTTTGAATATTTTCATAGTTAATAAATATTACTTGAGTTCTTAACCCGCTAAAGCTCATTACCTCAAAAGCTCACTTTGCTTTGGACAAAAGGAGGGCAACTTTCAAAGTTACCCTCCTTTTGTTACCACACTAAAAGAAATTTAAGGTTGAAAGTAAAGTAAAAAATGTTACAAAGTGATAAAAAGGAGAAAGTCGATTGCCATAAACACTTAAAAATAAGAAAAACTAAAATGGGAAAAAGTATGGAAATAGGGATTAAGCCTAGGTCCGGAATTGAACCCAAGTCAGTAAGATGCAGAGCAATAACCAAATGACAGTCTAACCACAGCTGGTAATGCATGTTACAGAAATAAGTGAAATACGCAGCATGAGTAACGAAGAAATTTTACTTTAACTAAGTTAAGATTGTAATTTCAAAATCCATATGTATTACGATTTTTCCAACACAGTCAAACACGATTTTTAATATACAGGGTGTCCAGCCTTAATGTGACCCAATAGCTAATTCCCGAACCGTTCGGTTTAGATATGCACTTCCAATTTGAAAAAGGTTTTAAAAAAGGTAAAGAATGTTTTTACGTGCTTTTCGAACCAAAAAACCCATTTAGAAAAAAATTACAAAAATTAAATTTTTATACTGTCCCCAGGTCCTATCACTTATATTTAGGAAAAGATGCGGTACACAAAAACAAAGTAAACACAAAAAGTTTCATTTTATTACGATAAAAACTGACCAAGTTATGGAACTTTGAAAATCATACATTTCATCCATTTTCTCGGCCAATTTCAAGAAGCTAATAAGGGACCGTCTCCAAAGTGAAATTAATTGGAACTCTGCCAGGAAACATTCGCTCTTGCACGTCACTCTTATGTAAATCGTTTTTAAATTTCAAAGTATACACATTACGTTAATATTACAATAACTGAGTACTTAAGAAACAAAATTTATTCTGTGTACGTGTAAAACATAGATAAAATATTTTGGACGAAGAAAACTTTTCAAAAGCAGTTCCAAAAAAATAGACTTATTTGCCTGCGGCTTCAGACTGATTTGCTGCGGTACTGATCATGGCAAACGTTAAAAATCTGTTGTGTAGTCGCTTGCAATTGCATACAGTCGTATTCTAATATTACGAATTCTAGTACAGGAGAACGAGATGTATACAAATGAAGAATACTGCGAAATGGTACTGTTGTATGGGCAGTGTAATCGAAATAAGAGAGAGGCGGCAAGACTTTATGCCATTAAATTTTCCAGTTGAAGACATCTATTTTAGTGTACAATTGCACGTGCTGTTCAACGCTTGTATAGAACTGGGAGTTGTCATAGACGTATTCCCTTGTCCCGTGCCACACCTTCAAGCTTGCGGATACCCGCTGAGGATGTTCAAGGATATGCCCTGGCTCATCCTGAAAGTAGTGTCCAGGATATTAGCAAGGCTTGTTCCTACTCAAAATCGACGGTGTGGAACATATTACATACGTACGGTGCATATCCTTATCGTCCAGTCCTGGCGCAGGAACTAATGCCTGGAGATCAGAAGCGTCGTTTTGATTTTTGCAATTTCGTGTTAAACACGCTGGATGAAAATCCAGATTTTTTGAATGAAGTTTTGTGGTCGGATGAATGCCAGTTCTCGTGGCAAGGCACTACTAATACACAGAATACGCATTATTGGTCTCTCGAAAATCCACATCTGATACGACCGAATCGCCACCAAGTGCGTTGGTCGGTGAATGTGTGGTGCGGAATATGGAAGAGCACCTTAATTGTCCCAATTTTTTTCGATGGACCTTTAACATCAGAATCATACACGGAAATTTTATCTGGACCGTTAGCCGATTTTTTAGAAGATGAAGTTTCCTTACGGGATTTGTCACGCATGTGGTACCAGCATGATGGTGCACCCGCACACAAATCTGCGCAACCATGTACATTTTTGGCGCAGTCATTTGACACTCGAATAATCGGCTACGGAGGTCAACAGGAGTGGCCCCCGCGATCACCCGACCTAAGTCCTCTGGATTTCTTTCTCTGGGGCTTCCTGAAAAGCAACGTGTACGAACGTGAATCCACGAGTAAATCCGATTTACTCAATCGAATCAGCATGGCATGCAGGTCTGTGACACCAACTATGTTGCAGAAGATACAGGCGGAGTTTCTGATGCGAGTTCGGTACTGCATTTCTGCGGAAGGCAGTCATTTTGAACATTATTTAAGTTAATTTGGTCATTCTGATACATAAAAGCCCCTGATTCATGATTGGCTCATCTCATTCCACATTATGCTATAATTTGAACGACAAATCCTGTATTCCTTTGCTGCTATTTGTTAAAACAAGCTGTTTTAAACTTTTCGGTACAAGTTGTATTTCCTTAATTTAACTTTTATTGTTTGCCATACAGCAATACAAATTGTCAATCTATGATGTTTGTGTTTTAATATTAATGATTTTTTTTTTCTCTCTTTCTGTCGGTAGCGAATTACTGTTCTCTAAATTGAATTTATATACGACCCCCTTTTCTGAGCAATTCAGATTCTTCAACTTTATGTAGGCATAACTCGGTCAGTTTTTATCGTAATAAAATGCAACTTTTTGTGTTTACTTTGTTTTTGTGTACTGTATCTTTTCCTAAATATAAGTGATAGGACCTGGGGACCGTATAAAATTTAATTTTTGTAATTTTTTTCTAAATGGGTTTTTTGGTTCGAAAAGCACGTAAAAACATTCTTTACCTTTTTTAAAACCTTTTTCAAATTGGAAGTGCATATCTAAACCGAACGGTTCGGGAATTAGCTATTGGGTCACATTAAGGCTGGACACCCTGTATATATATACATTGTATCAATGTTAATAGAATAAAAGTAGTACGTACTTTGAAGCCTAATAACTGTAACCCGCAAACAAGTCCTTGAAAATCTGTTATGTATTTGTTGTACAGTTCTTGTAGATTCCTGAAAGGTTGTGAATCAAGTAGTTTTTCGAAGAAGCCATATTAAGCACCCCCCATAACGTATTTTACCGAATTATTATTCTCTGGACAGCTTTATCTACATCCGGATACTTGAGTATTTAATATTTTTATGGTGTATGTCACAAAATTCTTTTACAATTAGTTGACGTGCAAGCAAATCATTGCTATTACAAGTTTTTCGTGCGCGCGTAAGCGGTGTACTATATTTGGATCTATTCTTCCTCTTCAAAACAGAAGTACCCTAGAAATAGTAGCGAGTACTCATAATGATGATAAAATGTTTAAGTGAACGTATCTCATTTCTTGCAGGAACAAATTGATTTGAAAAATTCCCTTGGACAAGGATTCTGCTTGACGGATTCATACGCATTACTAAACACTGTACGTATCTCGATTGGCGTGTAACAGAGTACAGGGTGTCACAAAAACACTGACTTTTTATTCCTTAAATATTGGTCATAGACGTATACAATAAATTATCTGAAGAAAAGGGTATAGAATTTTATGTTATCCATTGAAATGTTCAAAAAGTCAAACGTAAATGAATACAAAATTTAGATTTTTATACGGTCCCCGTACAAAAAAATCCAAGTTATTAAATTGTTCCCCCGTACATTAATTAGGTGATGTACAAAATTTGAGCATTTTATCTTTCAAAGTGTCGGAGATATGAAAATATATGCTTACCCATTACCTTTACCCAGTGGCGGCTCCTCTATTTGAGCACATGAGCACGTGAAACACCCAAAGGAAAATATACAAAATAAACACATTAGAAAATTAAATTTTTAAAAATAGATTAAGTGCACTTCTAGATTTTTGTGAATTTAAAACGTGAGTTTTTTTCTCCCCCCCCCCCCATATTATTAAATACGTTCATCAAAGCTAACGCACTGTATTGCAGGATACTACAGCAGAAAACATCAGATCTTTTAATCGATCCCATGTACGATGTACGAACGCAGAAATGGCCTCCTGAACCGGTGTCTGGGAACAGAAGCGGAGAGAGTCGCGGGAGCGGCTGGGCGTTGCTAATATCATTCCGTTCGCACATTTTCAGTGTGCGTACGGATTTTTCTTTTTTTGGTTATCTCTTCCGAATTCTCCCTTTGTTTGTTATGTTCGGTTTGTTACTCCCTTTTTTCCCCCATTTTCTTTTTCTTTTCTTTATTTTTATCATTTTTCAGTACACTATTTTTTACGAACTAGTATAAGTAATTAAGATGTCAGTAAAATAAGTCTTTCGGAGCTAAAGCAATGACATTTTTGAACATTGTCTTTGGGAAGAAAATTGAAAAAAAAATTACTCAAGCCAACCATAATTATTTAAAAAGGCGAAATGTAAGACTAGAAATTATTATTTTTTTCTAAAAGTTCCATGCATTGTTTTCCTTTAACTGTTGAAAACGCAAATATATTTCAACGTGTAAGTTGCTTTGCATCAGCAAATTTAATTTTCGAAATTTGTTTTGTGAACTCTATTTAAATAACATAAGAGCCGCCACTGCTTTTACCTCGATATGAAAAGAGTTTAAAAACAAAAAAAAAAAAAGTTTTTTCCTGTATGTAAACCGGGCTTTTGGGGAAGGAAAATTTTGAAAAATCTCTCGAGTTTGAAATGTTTTAATTTATTCCAGTACGAGAAAGACGTATTTAAGCGTAGTTTAAAGTTTTATATGCGTCTTTTTCAGGGGGTGTTTATACTATATCTCGGGCATAACTCAAAATCGTAGAATCTAATGCTGATATAATAGCATGAAATTTTGTTAAATCTGCGGTTATACCAGATACAATAAATTCCATTCTACCTTAAAAAAAAAAAAAAAAAAAAAAATGGAGGAGCACAAAAAGTTACTTTATGAAACTACGCCGACGTACTATCTGAAACTGACAACATGAGACTAGTAAACTGAGCTGGATATTAGAACGTCGATTCCGATGATGCCAATGGTGTTAACTTTATGCCACCCAAAAAATTGTCACCGTGAAAGGGTCACCATTTGAAGGGCTTTGATTAGCTTAGTCTTTTGACTCTTTCACTCCTCCTTCCTGAATCTGCTCAAAAATGCGTGAAGCGTGACATGACACAAGAAGTTAAACCAATTGTTTATTTACAGATAATTATTAGAACAGGAACACAAAATCTTCCGACACAAAGAAAGCAAAACTTAAAACACTAGTAGTTGTAGTTACATTGTCGTACTGTTATCGCTAATTAGCTATCTAGAATCTAGATGAAAGAACTTCACTGAGTGGCATTCGATCTAGATGATGCAAACTGGAATTCCAATATTTCGAATCCAAATGGGGATCGGCCCAGACCATGGCAGCCTAGGATAAGACACTGAATATGGTACATGGCTAAAGTGTGAAGGTCCGGTGTTCTGGTTAACCGCGTGTCTGTCAATCTAATGGTCGAGTTCTTAGTGGGTGGTTTTCACCAGATGTAACGAGAATATGTGTTAGTACCCTTTGAAAATTTCTCCGCGCAAGGCAGATCAATAGGCAGATACCCTCGTGCAAGGTTGCCTTAAGCACAATACACACATTCCAAATAGGAGATCACCAGACACTGATATCAGCCAACAAAAAATGTATTAGCACATCTTTTGACTTCTGGTAACAACTAATATGACTGTATATATGTTTTTAAAGTACTTTAAGGATCAAAATAAAGTAACAAAATAGAAAGTGTAAATATATATATATATATATATAATTTAATTAGTGAATTTTTATTTTACTTCGTAAGTGTTTAAGTGTTCAAGTTTTTCGCGATTGGTTTGTTATCCACTGAAAATGTGAATTATTTTCTGATATCAGCAGGGTTATGTCTTTAAATGGGTCATTGACCAATATTTTCTTTAAAACTTTTTTTTAACGAATAGTTTTTATGCTGACATTAGATCTCTGTTAAAACTAAGATACCTGTATTTTTTCAGAAAAAGGGCTCGAGCAGCTATGGTGGTTATGCGTACGATGCTGTTTGGGCGTATGCTTTAGCTTTTGATCGGCTTCTGAGTGAAAATAATTCTCATGTGGCGACGATTCACAGCAAAAGAACATCCACGTAAGAATTTTTATGTTTAAATTATTCAATATATACGTATATAACGATAAGCTGCGCTTTACCAACCGATACAACCTTTACCAACGCTGCACCAATACTTTAAAGTTATCAGATTGAGATCTGAGCGAAATCAACATTTTTAGTTCTATTTGATGAACCAAATAAAGATATTTTGTTGCTTTAATAAATATTTATGACTGTGTGTATTAAATTTTGCCTTAGGACGTCATCTATATATTAAAACAGAGCCCATGTTTTGATAGTTCAGAGGCGACTTCGTCTTCTTTACTGTATTAGAATTCAGCTTGTAAAGGTAGTAATAATAATAATTTAAATTTAAATAAATCTTGACAAATAATGCAATCAAAACAACCGAAGTTACAAAGTAACCGATAGAATAACTCACCTTATGTTAAGAGAAATTTTAAAGTTGTAGCTCCTAAAGCATTGGATGAATTCATTATTCTCTTAATGATAAAAAATGTATTACTAAAATCCAAAAATAGAGCACATAGCACTGTATTAGATTACAGTATTTTTCATACTAATTATGAACTGATTGAATCGCTGAATTACAGATTAATCATACAGTGATACTTTGAGATTCGAGTGTTTTAACATAGGAGTTTTTGATATACTAGCCAATTTTATTCTTGAGATAAGAATCAGAGTCTGGTACACGGGCCATTTATAAGTGAAACTCAAGTTAAACGAAAATGAATGAAAGATAAATTCTTTATAGTTGGCTCTGATAACTGTTTAGATTTTTTTTTTTTTAGTATGTAGGGTGTCCATTAAATGAGTAACCCATTTTGAACGTAAATAAGAACAGTTCTGTTTGAGATAAAAATGCGCCGTTTGCAGCATTTTTATTAGAAAACCAAATATATTTCGAAAAATGCATTTTGTTCAAATAGTTCAAAATTTCGCCACTAAAAGTTGTCGACTGCCAAACTAAATAATAATGTTTTCAATAGGGCACTTTTTCAGCAATAATATGGCGTAGTCTAAAAACAAAATTTACGCATCCGCATGTCAATCGATTTGGACTGCATCGCAGACGTTATGTCCGAAAGAGCTAGTGGCATTCGCTGTCACCTCCTCTTTCAAGTGTCCCTACAGAAAAAAAAAAAAAAAAATCATACTAAGCGTGCGATATATTACTGCTTCAAAGGGATGCTATATAGAAAGTATAATTATTTAGTTTTGCAGCCGTTAGTGCCACCTAGTGACGAAATTTGGAACTGTTTGAACAAAATGTATTTTTCGAAATTTATTGGTTTTTTAATAAAAATGCTGCAAGCGGCGCATTTTTAGCTCAAACCGTGTTTTTCTTATTTGCGTTCAAAATGAGTCACTCATTTAATGGACACCCTGTATATACATACATTACACGTATGTATATAGTATCAAACTAAACTGAAAGCCAAATATACAGCATCATACAAGAAATTGCGGAAATTAAAAGGGTCGTACACGTAGTATATAGTATTAATCAAAGCGTCAAAAAATTAAGTTATAGGAATAATTGAATTGGGGGGAAAGTACTATTTACAACTGCTGTAACTCACATCAAGAGCTAAATTTAGCCGAATGTTAATATATATAAATATAATATATAACACAGCAGAATTTCGGGAAAGTGGCTTAGCAAGAGATATTTCTACTGAAAGCCAGTGACGTCGCTAAGCATGGTGTCAACAGATACTTTCCCCTTTTCATCCGCAGATCCTCACAATTTGAGGAAGAGAGTTAACAGATTAGTGGCGTTTGGCCGGAATCTGGCCGTGAAACTATCACCAGAGAGTTGAATAACCACAAAAATGTCTGGGTTAAAATAAAGAATATTGTAAAGTAACACGCACAAAATTAAAAAAAAAATGTGTGTTATTTTTCAAAGTTTTTAGCTCTAACTTTTAAACAACAGTTATTTTGAGTGTTCTTATTAATGTCTGAACCTGTCTGTTACTTAAGTACATTAATATGTTTGTAAATATAAAGTAAAATCATTTGACACCTTTTATAAATTTATAAATGTATTTTATACGTACACCTTTTTTTCTTTCCCAATTTTAGACGGTTTGTTGAACTCTTGCGAGAAACAAATTTTAATGGCGTTACGGGACATGTCACATTCCAAAATGGTAGTCGCATTTCTGACGTAACTATATGGCAGTGGCGAGATTTGAGATACGAGTTCATTGGAAAGTACAAGGCTTTTTCGTACGATAAAGGGATACTTGAAATGAACGAAAATAACATTAAGTGGCTAACTGCTGATGGTAGGAGGCCAGATGACGGTGCTAAAGGTGAGTTGAAACAATCTTAATAGAAGTCTACAATTTCATATTTTAATTTTTTTTTTCTCTCCTGAATAGGGATGGGCGAGAGACGAAAAATAGACCTGTCTCGTCTCGCAGAACAGCTGCAAAGCTCTGTCGCGTCCTGAAAAATCCCTATACAGGAATCACGAAAACACATAACGGCTGCAAATTTTTGTTTTGTCTCGTTTCGCATCCATCCTTAATCCTGAACGGTAGAGTATCACATATGCATTAGGGTTGCCCAAGAAAAATAAAGAAAGAAAAATTTCAGCTCTGGCTAACGCTCAACGATGACTAATCGCAAACCTGTTAGAAGGTTACTTCTGCGATTTTTTTTTTCTTAAACAGTTTAATGTTTCGAAATATAATTACTTTTCTTGAAAATATTCAATATTTTATTTTTAGAAAAAAAGATAAGAAACATTTACTTAGTTGGGACTTTTTTTCATGAAACTTATTTAAGCAGTACAATTTTTTTTTTTTAAACCACAAAAAGATTACTTATACGGCGCTAAATTTAAATAGAATTTACAAAAGAAAATTCATAACGTTTTACTTATTTGTAGAACATACGTATTCAATGACTTGTTAGCAGCTCCGTCCCTGGCAAAATGGACGCCGCTGTCCTGATTTACAAAAAGCTGCGTGTGCTTATAATTGACTCTTATCTACAGCGAACGCATACTAGGAGGTGCGATCACTCTTTGATGTAGTTTGCAAATTTTTCAGCATTAACGTCAGAGTGATTTAGTCTCACTATTACAGATAAAGTGAGACTTCGTTTATTAAAGTGTCATAACATAATTTTCTCACTCTATAATGACGGTCCCTTTTCGAAAGAGTGATAATGTCACTCTAAGTCAAAATAAATAAATAAGTAAATTGTCCTTCTTCCAGTGAACGGTTCAAAATCGTTCGGAGAACCACCAATGGAACAACGAAGCTTGAATTTGAGACGCAACCGATGTTCTGTTTATACAGTGCTGCTCTAATGAGTTGAACTTAGCAGCCCGTCTTTGAGCTCCACGTTCCACGTTCTTTCGAGTGAAAATATTTTTCGGACCATCTGCGCCATCGTCCTACTGCTACTGATATTTATCTTCCAATTTATTCTGCAATCTAACAGTAAGGTCTAGACTCCGTATTGACCGAAAACGCGACAGAAACAGAAAACTAAAACAAATCGACGAACTTCCGAATTTTTTTTTCCCCCCGCCCCGTTTCTGCCCAGCAGAATCGCGGTAAAAAAACGGAATTGAAAATGTTGAACTTTTCTGTTTCTGCCAGCGTTTTTCGCCATGTGCCAGCCAACAGGAATTCGCCTAGGTCCAGGCAGAAAACGAGATGGCGTCGCGGCTCGATGCTGAAGCGTTTGTGTAAGAGGTTAGAATGCATTTTTACCGCATTATGAAATTTTTATTCAATCAAAGGTACTTTTCCCGTTATGCGCACC
Source organism: Cheiracanthium punctorium (assembly GCA_038373885.1). Taxonomy (NCBI): domain Eukaryota; kingdom Metazoa; phylum Arthropoda; class Arachnida; order Araneae; family Cheiracanthiidae; genus Cheiracanthium; species Cheiracanthium punctorium. The sequence goes on from JAWZYV010000488.1 coordinate 980,335, forward strand.
CCAACCAAATTTGGCGATTTTTTTTTCCGGTAGTGGAGGACTAAGCTTGGCTACGTTTTTATCTGGTAATCCATCTTGGATCGTGCGGCAACGTGGTTTTTTTTTGTTGGGGGGGGGGTAACCTTCCTTGTTTGTCCGTAGTAAGTTAGCTTGTGTTGAATAGCTAAGGAAAACATATTTTCCTGTTTCGTATTCGCCAGCTTATTTGATATATTAATCTTGCGTAGGTCTTAAGCATGTGTTTGAATAGCAAAGGAAAACCGATTGTGTCTGTTCTGTATCCTTCCGCGAGGTTCAACGTGCGTTGCCACATTTAACCTAGGTGAGTGTTGGTTTGATATATATATATATATATATATAGATAGATAGATAGATATTGAATGAATTTACAGGAAATGTCGACGAATGAGGAAGATAAAATAAATTTTTATCAGAGTTGTTGAAGGGATTGTTGTGTAAAGCATGAAAGCCTATTTATCCTACGGATGCACTATAATCCCGATAAAACAAGTGCCGTCTATCATGAAATCTCTAATGTCTAAATAACGATCCCAGCAATTCAGCCGGATAGGGCCAAATTTTACCGCCACGTATGTTTTGAAATTGTGTATTTTCGATAGTGGAAGTGTTTGGAAGTGAAACGTGAACTGTAAAAGAAATGTTGGAATTTAAAGCGGTAAAAGGTTTGAAATTTTATGAATGAATTTCAAAACAGCATAAAGTTATATTTGTTCGTTTGAGGAATTGACGTCAGTAAAATTTGCAAGAAAAGCTGAAAATGTGAGTATGTTTTGAAAAATTTCGATTTGTGTAGAATTGCCTTGTATGTCTTCAGGCATTGACGTAGCCAAAGGGGGTCGGATAGGGGCGTCATAACCCCCCATAAGGAATTTATTACCATACAGAATCTATATTCTTCACTCCCTTATCACACACATGTATACATATATATGAGTTGCAGTAGTCGAACACCCCCCCCCATGAAAAATTTCTGGCTACGTCACTGTCTTAAGGTTATAGAAAATGCTGAATGCTTGAGTACAGCAGTAAAAAATCCTTGTAGATTCTCGGTAAGTAAATTAATTTGCTCAAAAAATTTCCCGTCGGTAGTTTAACTGTCGTATTGTTCGGAAATGTAAATTGAGGTCTTGCAGATGTAGCGTCGATACGTAAAATGTTAATTGGTTTGGAAATTGTCGTTTCAGTTCTAGAACAGTAGTACGTTTTATTTATTGTTGATGTAAAGATTTAATATCCATTAAATTTTGTCGTATGTAATGATGAGTCTGTCTTTTTTATATATATTTTTAACTTTGTATTTTGTGTTAAAACGTTTCTTTTGAAGGCATTGAACATGTTAAATGCGAAATATAAATACCCCGTAGGCATTTGGCGACTTAAAAAAATTGCCAAAAAACATCATAGCTACTTGGCGACAAAAAGACCGCCAAATTTGGCTGGGGTGCGCATAACGGAGAAGTGCCCAATTAAAAAACAAAGAGGAAATTTCTTTAAATAAACGTTTACGTATTCGAAGTAGAACTCCTCATATTCCGTTTGAAGATCTTTAATTAATGTTGGGAGTTCCATATTTCTCTCTTCCTAAAAAAATCTTTCGAATCCAGATTTATGTTTACGTTTTCTAATTTCATGTGTTCTAATCAAAGACATGAGATTTCATAAAATGTAAGCTCACCATAGATACATTAGTTATCTATTTAATATAATATTAGCTATCCATGTACTTTTTTCGTGTTTCTTCCAATCTTAAAATGTACGAAACAAAAATTTAACTAAAATGAAGACGATAGATGGCACCTACATCACGGAACTTTTGCGGCCTCTGTGGACATGGAATCAAGCTAACACGTAATCCGGACAGAAAAGGAAACTAGAAAACATTTCTGCCTTTCGGAGAAAATTGTGCTTTCTGTTCATGTGGAGTTCCAACTTAAGACCAACCGGCTTCGAGGAGTCCCATTAAATGATCTATGTCTCCGATAACTGCTATCAGGTAGAATTGGGCATCATTAATTAAAATATTAGTTAAACTAAACATTCAACTAAGTTTTAATTAAACACAACTAAATGTTCAACTAAAGTAGCTGTTTGTTGAAGGTCCAACTAACTCGGCTCAACTAAATTAGTTTCAATTTCTGTTCAATTAAAACTAATTTAGTTGAGCTGAGTTAGTTGAACCTTACTACTAAAACTAACAGTTGTTAGTTGAAAGTTCAGCTAACTTGGCTCAACTAAATTAGTTTTAGTTTTCTGCTCAACTAAAACTAATTTAGATTTTTGCAGAAATACGATATATATTTCAAGTTGAATAATACATCTTAATGATCTTTTATTATAAAAATAAAATACAATAATTAAATTTGGTAAGTTTCAGATGAGTGCACAAAATCGAGCTTAAAAAAGATGATTATTAACAATTTTGTTTCTGTTTCAGAAGAGTATGAGTATTGTGTTGTTGAAGATTTCAGAAAACTGATTGGAGGAAAATGCGAAACTGCAATAGTTGTTGCTAATGTTATTGGGGTTTCTCTTTTTATCACGCTCGTATTGATTGTTATCGTGGTGTACAAACGAAGGTAATTCTAGCTGCTTCTTCTTCCTTTTTTTCCCCTATTACTCTATCAGCCTGCAGCACTATGTTTTAAAAGTTCAATTTTTAAAATTTGGTTTTGATTCAGACTTGAAGCAAAACTGACTTAGTACAGCGTGTCCCACCGAAATTAAGTCAGCGTAATTGTGTGCCGTAACTGGATAAGAAACTGACGAATAAGAACGGAACAAATATATTAGAAAAGCATACGCGCAAATATGTATTTACAAGAAAAAACTCTCATCCTGCCCCCCCCCCCCTGGGATAGGATTAAAAAAAAAGTGTAAAAGAAGAGGTGGGGAAAAGTGTCCCGCCGAAATAAAGCCAGCACAGTAGCTAATATATTCGCCATGTTTACATACGACTTTGAATAATCGATGTGGTATATCTTTTACCAATCCTTGGAGGGCATTAACACCAATATTATCTCAGCGTTCAATGATGGCGGCTTTCAATTCTGCTATAGACTGTTACTGTCTGACATTTGCATATCCATTCTACTTATAATACCCCACGCATTTTCTTGGGGATTGTGAGATCAAGCGAAAAGGCATGATTTTTCATACATACATCCCATTATCGGAAAACTATTCTCAGGGGGATTTTGCAACATGGATGGGTACGTTGTCCTGGTGGAAAATCAAACTTTGGTTGTCAATGCTCCCTGAAAATGACAGTAAATGCGTTTCTAGCATTTCTTGGTAATCAGTAGCTTTTATATGACCTGAAGGAAAATCCAAGTAAGTTTACCACTAGGTAAAGCCTCTCCACATCGTATAAATGAGCCTTTCTTGTCTTGTGGAGAGGAAACAACAGCCCCTGTACATTATTCACTAAGCAAAGAGTAGATTTGGCCAAATATCATCAAACCTGGAAGGACCAGTGGTGTGGGTTATGGTCTCAAATGAAAAAATAAGAACAATAATTCAGATGGCCCACACGGCGTTGCGTTCTAATTGACATGACACGAAGAAATCTTCTCCAAGGAGTCTTATTAAACGGTGTGGAGAGACTTTACCTGGCAGTAAACGTAACTTGGCTTTTCCTTCAGTTATATAAAAGCTACTGATTGCCAAGAAATGCTAGAAACCCATTTACTGCCATTTTCAGGGCGAATCGGTGCCAAAATTTGATTTTCCATACCCATTCGCACTGCAAAATGAAAATCCTCCTGAGAATGATTTTTCGACAATGGGGTGTTTGTCATGAAATGTCCTGCCCTTTCTGATTAATCTGAATCCCCAAGAAAATGCGTGGAGTGTTCTCAGTAGGATGGATATGCAAATGTCAGACAGTCTCAGTCTGTGGCAGAATTGAAGACCGCCATCATTGAACACTGGTATTATATTGATGTTATTGTCCATCAAGATATCCCACATCGACTGTTCAATCATATGTAAACATGGCGAATATATTGGCTATTAATAGTACTGGCTTTATTTCGGCTTAGTCCGCTATGCAATTAATCTTCTCTTTGGAGACTTATTGACTGACTAGACTTGATAGACTTTGAAGACTTAGATTATTTGGCAAAAACTTGCTTTAATGACTAGTTTAGGATTTATTTTTGATCAAACTTAGGAACGAAATTCTACTTATTATAGAAATACGTTTCTTCAAATTCAGTAAAATTAGTTTTTGCCCATTTTATAAAATTTAATTTCAACCATACTATCCAGTTTCATCCAAAGTCCCGAACTTATTTTTAAAAAGTGGGGAAAATTTAAATAATGTTTAATCTATTTTTTAAAATCTTAGCTATTATTATTTCGCTTATATATGTTGAATACTTTTCCTGTGAGGATGCAAGTAAGAAAAACATACCTACATTTTCTATAATCAATCACAAAAAAAATGTTAGACAAAAATTACACCATTTAAATTTTTCTGTACTATTTCGCCTGTTTTAATTTAAAATAAAACAATGGTACTAAAACTAGATATAATTTAAATAATTCATTATTCGTCTAATTAAATTAAATTCTTATTAATTTGGACAGATAATAATCATGTACGATTTTGTGTTTTTCGAGTAGGACCAAATAATATTATTAGTGTTTGCTATTTCACTTTTTTATTTAGTATTATTGTCTGCAAGCTGCACTATTTTTATAAAACTTTTGGCATTGGCTTAAGTTATCGTTATCGTATCATGCAAATTTAGATAGTGAATAGTTATTTTTCACTATCTAAATGTTATTTTGAATATGTTTAAAGGACAGGCAAGTCACAAGATCTTTCAGATTTTGAATAAGAACTAATTCACGCTTGGAATGCTGAGGGTGTTAGTTTTACAGATATGACGTCGTATTAGAAAACATGGATCTACTGTATCTAATTTTATACGTAACAGATATTCTAACAGAAGGAACAGAAACAGTGAACGTAACCAAAAATTATGAAGAAAAATAAAAAGCTGTATTTGCATGTGCTTGATGTGAATGTAAACTTGTGTGCGGAGAAAATATAAAAATAATGGTGATGATTAAATGAAGGGTGTGGATGCAAAAGTCACATTATCCACTTTTGAAGGTATTGAGTTACTCCTATCACAGTGTTCGTCTTTTTGAGGTGAATGGGACTCTAATATAGATTTGGACCATAATGAACATATTAAGGCGGGAAAAAAATGATGAAAATCTCGTTTTGATGCATAATTCGCATTATCCACCCACTGTTTTGCAGCAAACTCACACTCTCTAAATTCATCCAATCTGAGAAGCTTGCCAAGTATCATTGGGTTGTTTTCTTGACATCTCTCGATGTTTTAAAAGAATAACCAAGAAATCTTTTAAATAAATGTTTTTTGCGTGTTGACTTTTTGTTGTTTATTACCCTAAAAAATAACATAATGGAAACTAATCGTCAGTTATTTATGTTTTTGGTTCTTTTTGTTTTAAATTTATAATTATATTGGTTTATAACTAACGTTAACCCTAAAGGTTTGCTGCAAAATTTGTTTGCTCACATTTTCCATATTTAAATACCAGCTTCACCAGAATTATTACAGGTTTAAGACTATGGCGTAAGCAGTTGTTATAGCAACAAATATATCGCAAAAAAAATTGTGGAAATATATATCGTGTTTGTTTATGATAATCAGTATTTTTTTTTCATTTTTCTAAGAACAGAGTGGAGAGTAAGAGTTTTGCATCTACACTCTTCAAATGTAGAGAGAAGAACAATATCCAGGGCACTTTCGAACAGTGAGCATGGAGTATAAACGAAGTACAAGAGGACCTTCAATATCTTTCTGTATCTCAAACAAACAAAGCATCGTTTAATTCATTTCAAAAGTAGGCTAAAATATTAAAAACAGAAAACGAGGGATGATTAGGAGTTGTTTTTCTGATGAATAAATGAATAAACTGCGTTCTTTATTAGTGTCATCTGTTAACTGAGGCTTCACAGCCATAAAGAGTCACTGTCACATTAGCACCTTGGAACATCACAAAGCGAACACTAAACACTGTGAACTGAAGTATATCTCTACTAGCAATTTTGCTTGGGCAGGATATGCGGCCGGTGGTAACCCGAGCAAAATTGCTAGTAGGGTAATAACTTTCTCAGACATTAGCGCTGTCGCAAATAACAATACGTAAAAATATCCTGCTCGTTCAGTAAGAGATTTGTCATGTTTTTGCGTCGACCTTCTGCCAAAATTTAGGATCAGGCACGTTTTTAACTTTAAACATCTCCAACTACAAAGCCGCTTATTTAAAATCTTAATAATTGCAGGTATGATGTGAAATTGAGAAACACGCAGAAAAGAATGAAAGAGCTCGGCTGGCTTGCAAATGGTGTACCCCAATCTCTTGACGAATGGGAAATGCCTCGTGACCACGTTGTCATCAATCGGAAGCTTGGGGAAGGTGCTTTTGGTACAGTGTACGGAGGCGAAGCGTTAGTGGAAAATAAAGGATGGATAGCAGTGGCAGTCAAAACTCTCAAAAAAAGATCGAAAATAGAAGAGAAGGTAAATTTATTCTGCTTATGTGTTACTTTATATTTCTGAAGTTTGTTTTAATTTATGTTGTAGCATTTGATATATAATCTATTACTTTCATTCAAATTTTACCCTTGTAAAAAATGGTATTTTTTGCACAAATCCTTAGAGGAAAATGAAGAACAGAAATAATTTAATGTTTAGCTTAAACGAATGAAATATAAGACTGCAAAAATTAGAATTTTCCGGAAATTTTACGTTTAAAAAGTTGTTATTTGATGAATCGATATGCTTTATAAAATATTAACCCCATTTCATTGGCAGAGTATGTGTTAGGGCAAATTTACAGATAGCCTTCTTGTTAATTGAAATTTTCCTCCATGAAGATTGCAAATTTTTCGCGTTCATTGTCAGCTAGCTTAAGATCCCTCAATGGTAGTGAATTAAAAAACAAAAACAAATTATTTAAATTATTGGAGAAAACTTTTTCGGGTTTAAACAATGAATTAAATTATTTTCGCAATTTTTCTAACTTTTTCCACACAATACTATTTAAATTATTGGACGTTACTGTTAGCTTTTTTGTCTGACGTGAAATACATTTTTATCCTTTTATTTTATTTGTACACAGAAAAGTACATAATGATAGTTTGGAAAAGTCCCATTAAGGTTTATAGTAAAATATATTCAATGAAAACCTCTACAAAAATGTGTTTAGGAAAGAAAAACTAAATAATATTGAAATTTTTAATATAAATTTTCTTTTATGGGGTTGCATGTCTTTTTCTTCTTTCAAACATTAAGTGCCAATTAAAAGAATTCCACAACTCCTTTGTCTCTGACTATAAGCACCCTTACATAATGGTACCACATTCACACACTGGTTTACGCATTTTAAGTAAAACTATTACACAATTTTTTACTTAAATATTAACAGTTTTTTTATGAACTTGAAAGAAATTTATTTAAAGCTGTGTGCTCTTAGTATATGCAATAATCAATAATAATACTTAGTTATGGTGGTTAACACATTGGTTTACATAAACTCCATACCTTTGGAAATAACAAAAAATAATTATAAATAATTTTAAGAACCAATAAAATTTACCGATGTTGATATACATGTTCACTGTTATTTATTGGATTATATGTCCTTCTATAGATCCAGTCACAATTTTTTAATGATTTCGAATTTAATAAGTTTGACGTCTTTTTCGCAGCTTGCGTATATGTGAACAGTCGTTTTCCGTTGTATAACTTGTAAACGGCTCTCGAATGCCACAAACTGTTATAATAGCCAAACCATAAATCGCCGAGGAAGAAAAAAAATTGCCTATGAACACACTGCCATAGTATTTTAAACAATCATTTCATCACCGAAGTCCAAGTATTCTGGGAGTGCAAATCTCGGTAATCTTTACATCCGTTCTGGCTTATAAATGTAATAGGATAATAATGGCGTCTGATACTGCAGAGCTGCACTCCAACGCCTTTTTTTCAGAACTTAGTGAAAACAGTGATCATCTCACAGAATAAATACCGAGTTTTTGAGATATATCTCTTTAGATCTCCACTTTCTCCACATAAAGGGGAATATACATTTTCAAATGCGTTGTATTTAATTTTGATAATTTCCTTGATGATTTCTCTCTTATTCCCAAAAATGTTTGATAAGACTCATATCCGGAGATTTATCAGGCCAGGGTAAAACTGGTAATCTGCCATGACTGTCATAAAGTTCCTAGCATTATGGCAAGGCGATGAGTCATGCGTAAACATGAAAGATTCATTGTTAGAGAAACATATCTGATGTTGGGGTTCACTATCCTTATAAATAAAAATGAAATTCTGTTTGTTTGTTTGTTTGTTTGTTTATTTGTTTGTTTGTTTGTGGATTTGATTCGTATACAAATCCACAAAAATGGACCTATCAGCCTGAAATTCGGCACAGATGTGTAAAATAATATAGAATAAAAGATAGTCCACTTTAAAACTTTGAAAGTCCACCCGTTCCCGGAATTTAAGAGATTTTTTATGTTCTCCACGCAAAAATCTTTCCGTAATTGTAACCCCTGTAGTCAAAAAAGTGTGAAATAAGGATCGTGGTTGCCATGTGTGGCGATTTTGCCGAATAAAATGTTTTAAATTCTCAAAGTAAAAATAAAAGAATAATAATGATTTTTTTTTTGTTAGTTTATATTCGTAATGCTATTTTTTTAAAATTATAATATCGTGTGCATGGGAAATCGGAGCAGGAATGAAATGTTTTATACGCAAAACAATAAGAATTGAAGATTTCTCAGGCTAATATGTTAAAATTTTTTAGTCTGGCGAAAATAAAATGGCTCAAATGCCGAGAAAGTGAGTTCTAGCGGTTTACACTGTTTCCGGCTTGGCGCAATTTACTGAGAGCTTAAGGAAATAGATTTTTGAAAACAAGTGCAAAGGTTTTATTAGAATACAGCATTACATTTTAATGATCCGTGCGGAAATAATGCAGTTATTAAGGGATTTCAAGCGATCTATCTTCAGCATTCTCGCCAATTGAGTGCATTGATTTTAGTTGGGGGAAACCCGCCAAATTTCAGAAAATTGAAATCTTCGCATTTAGTACATGGAGTTAACGATGAATGAAACATGTTATAGTTGATAATTTAAAAAATGAGGCTGTATTAAGGGATTCCACTTTTCAAAAAAATGCCTGGCGGTCGAACCATTTCCCATTTTGATTGCTGCTAAGTCAATGCTTCGAATGATTCCCTGAAAAAACTCTTGCAAAATGGCGTATGTTGGCACTTTGGTGAGGCTTAGATTTGAAACTGCATTTTATTTGAGACTGGTACCTATATTAATAAAACAATGTGTGTAAACTGTTGGTTTGTCTGTGTCTCGCGTAGCTCGCAAACGGGTGATCGTAGACCTACCAAATTTTGAACGGAAATTCTCCATGACAGGTCCCGACACACCTCGAAGCGATTTTTTCAAAATTCGAACTATTTTAGGAAATATCGATAAAAACGTATCGCAAAAGGCTAATTTTTGCTTTCCGCCATTTCGTAATTGTAACCCCACAGTGCATTAAGCGACAATTAAGCTTATCTAGGTTGCCACATTCGGCAATGCCACATTCGGCAGTTCATTAAATGATTCAGACTCTTGAAGTAAAATTAAAAGAATAACGATTTTTTTTTTTACTAGATTATTTGTAAGGTTGTTTTTAAATTAAAATATCGTGTGCATGTGAAATCAGAGCGGGAATGAAATGATTTATACTCAAAAGAAAAATAGAATTTGGAAATTTTCCGAAAATAAATGTGCAACTTTTTAATTGGGCGAAAAATAAAAGGGGTTGATGTCCGATTTTGTGGAGGATTCTAACGCTTGGCGCTATTTATCGTAATTTAATCGTCTGCTATTTGGGTTATGAATACACCTGCGTATAAGTTTTTGAAATTTTCATTCAGTTGGAATTGTGCATTTTTCTGAGCAGCTTTTCTGCATCTATTTCTAATGCATTACATCCAGAAAAAAGGATGTTAGAAATATCAATTTTAATTTTGTTTAATCACACTCATGAATAATGATACACTTTCAAACTTAATAAAAGAAGGAACGAAAATAGGGAAGACCCATGGATTATAACTCTTTTTATATATAGCACTTTAGTGCGTATTTAAAATCTGAAAGTGTGTCAGATTTTCTATGATTCTAGCGCTTGGCGCAATTTAATGAGAGGGTATTTTTAAAAACAAGCGTAGGTAATCTTATAAATAAAAATGTAATTCTGTTTGTCAATTTGTTGATTTGGGTAGTATACAATTCCACAAAAATGGACCTGTCAGCCTGAAATTTTACACAGATATATGTAAAATAATATAGAATAATTGATAGTCCACTTTAAAACTTTGAAAGTCCATCCGTTCCCGGAATTTAAGAGATTTTTTATGTTCTCCACGCAGAAAGCTTTATGTAATTGTAACCCCTGTAGTGAAAAAAGTGTGTGAAATAAGCATCTTGGTTGCCATGTGTGGCGATTTTGCCGAATAAAATGTTTTAAATTCTTAAAGTGAAAAGAAAAGAATAATAATGATTTGTTTAGTTTATATTTTAAGGTAATTTTTTTAATTATAATATCGTGTGCGCATAAGAAATGAGAGCAGGAATGAAATGTTTTATACGCAAAACAATGAGGATCGAAGATTTCCGAGACTAATATGTAAATTTTTTTAGTTTGGCGAAAAATAAAATGGCTGATAGGCCGATTTTTAGGAAGTGAGTTCTAGCGGTTTGCACAGTTTTAGGCTTTTTGGCGCAATTTACTGAGAGCTTAAGGGAATAGCATTTTTGAAAACAAGTGTATAGGTTTTCTTAGAATACATCATTAAATTTTAACTATCCGTGCAGAAATAATGCATTTATTAAGGCATTTCAAGCGATGTAGCTTCAGAATTCTCGCCAATTGAGTACATTGATTTAACTTGGGGGAAATCCGCCAAATTTCAGAAAATTGAAATCTTCGCATTTAGTACATCGAGTTAACGATGAATAAAACATGTTATAGTTGATAATTTAAAAAATGAGGCTGTATTAAGGGATTCCACTTTTCAAAAATATGCCTGGCGTTCGAACCATTTCCCATTTTGATTGCTGCTAAGTCAATGCTTCAAATGATTCCCTGAAATAACTCTTGCAAAATGGCGTATGCTGGCACTTTGGAGAGGCTTAGATTTGAAACTGGATTTTACTTGAGACTGGTATATATAATAAGACTGGTGATAGATAAAAATGAATGTTGGTATGTGTGTAGTAGGTTGAAAAACTCAGCACCGTTTCACCGATCACCATGAAATTTGGTTCACCTAAGTCTTTTATCATGGAGAAGGTTTTTATGCTATCCGTTTTCCTCTAACTTGCCACTAGCTGGCGCAGCAGAACGTCGAATTCTACTCCGTTTAGCCGTGTGCTATGCGAATATCGTCCAACCAATTTCGATGAAATTTGGTACACGCGGATATTAGAACATGGAGAATATTTTTCACTATCCATTTGCTGTAACGTACCGCTAAATAGCGCTGCAACGCATCAACTTCTATACCGTTCGACTGATCGGCATAAAATTTTTTATACTTACACATTTGAGCACGAAGAATATATTCTAACTGTGTTACTTTTGATGTTACTCACCACTAGGTGGCACTGCAATGCTTTATTATTTTAACTCGCCACTAGATGACGCTGCAGCAGGCCAAATTTTTGACCATTCAAACGGTGGCTATGAAAATCAGTACTCATAGCTATTTGAACAATGAGAATATTTTGGCGTTATCCATTTTCCTATAACTCGCCACATGACGGCGCTGTAGCAAGTCATTACTTTAATTAACCACTAGATGGCCCTGCAGTGTATCACCTCTTGACTGTGCGAATGATCGCTATGGAAATAGGTATACATAGATATTTGAACACGGGGAAGAGTTTGGCACGATCCATTTTCCTATAACTTGACACTAGATGTCGCGTCAACACATGAACTTCAGGACTATTCAGCCGATCGTCATGAAAATTCGCATGCATCGATATCTGAATGCGAAGAATATTTTCGCCGTATCCGTTTTGCTAAAACTCGCCACTAGATTGCGCTACGCCGCATCGCCTTCTGCACCATAAAAACGATTGCCTTGAAATTCAGTATGCATGATTATTGAACACAATATAACGCGATATCCATTTTGCTATATCTCTTTATTACAATAAATAGTAATCACAACAAATATTAATGTCAAAAAGCCCATTCATTCCCGTGCGAAGAACGGGTACTTCAGCTAGTCACCTATAAAAAGGAAAGTGAACTTCTGGATGTTAGCGAAGTCGCGGCCCGTATAATTGGGATTTATTTGGGATTTTGAATGGTTTATATATGTTTTATACAGTGTTTTGATATGTTCTGTGGGCCGGATCAAAAGCCGTGCCGGGCCACATCCGGCCCGCGGGACGGCGGTTGCTCATATGTTCTCTAAGCAACTGTTTAATGTCAAAAAAATGAAGTATGTAGTATTAATTGAATTGTAAGTAAAAGCTATTGTATATTTCAGCTTGATTTCTTGGGCGAAGCTGAAATTATGAAACAGTTTGACCATGTAAATATAGTCAAATTAGTTGGAGTTTGCACAACTGAAGAACCCGTGTACACAATCATGGAGTTTATGTTGTATGGTTAGTATTTCATTTAAATATTAGTATTTTCAGTTCCAAATCCATGTATTCATTTTTCACACGCAAGCATAAATCTCCTGTTATTTCACAGGCATCACAGGTTTTTGTATTTACATGGGTTTAAGACAAAATAAACAGTTATATTTCTAAATCCAATTTATTTTATCATTGTTTGTATATTATGATGAATTTCCTAAGAAAATCACGAAACTTTCTCTCTGATTAAAACTCTATATTAAATTGTATCTAGACTATTACGGAAATTCACATCTTCGACAAGATTGTTAGAAAATAATAATAAATACCTGCATGTTTTACTATTATAAGTTATATGGTAAGTCAAAATATTTTACTTATTGGTGGACTGTAGGAGTGAAACTGTAGTAAATTTACTGAATTTTTATAAAATGATCTTACTATAAAAAATTTAATAGTTCATGTTCACTTTTGCTTATTTAAAACATTTTTTCCGATTACTTTTAATATTTAGCTGAAAAAAAGTAAATTTTTATATACTTGACACCACGTGAAGACTTTTCTTCAGTAAAAAAGTTATAAAAGTTGTCTTCGTATGTTTTCAGTATTTTTTTTTAAATTAATAATAACTTGTTATGAACGAAATGCAAGCACGCAATGAAGTATAAACTGAAACACAATGAGGGGTAAAATAGCACATTCCACAAAAGATTAATATAGGGTGTGTCATAATGATTGGGACAAACTTGAAAGGGTGGTAGAGCAGGTAATAAAGATTCAGAATTACATAGCAATGTGGGGTTGGAAACGCAGATTGTAATAATCAGTTTGGAACAAATTATGAAATAATAGTGAACTTTCCGACCAAATTTTCGTCAAAGACTAATGTATCTTTCCCAGAAAATGCCTGACTAAAATCAATAATTTAAAAATGAAATTTCCTTTCACTGATGAATTTTTGGAGACAAGACCATTGTCTATGAAACGTGGTTAAGAAATTAGACACACACTTCAACTCTTTTCCCAAAGTGATTATTAACAGGTTAAGGAAAACAGCGCTTTTGACACCACATTGCTATGCGATTCTGGTTCCTTAGTATGTGCCCTACCTCCCTTTAAAGTTTGTCCCAATCTTTATGGGGAACTTTGTATAAGAATCTAATTTATTGTCAGTGATATCACAAGAGTATCAAAAGCAATTAATGCATATAGAAATAGTGTTTATTTATTAGCAAAATTTTTTTTTAATTCACGAATTTTTTTTTTTCTGCTTAACCTTTTACTGTTAATATTGCAACTATGAAATTTTGATAACTTTTACTAATCTAATTTTTAAATATGTTTCATGAAATTCACATTATTAATTTAGAAATCCTGTTTGAGTTAATTCGGCTGTCCTTTTTTGGTGCTTAAGGAGTTAATATAGCTTTTAGAGGTGAAATGAAGCCGTTTGTTCCCCTTTAAATGAACTGTTTTTAAAAGGTAAATACAAATAGGCTACAGTCTTTTTGTCAGCCTTTTTATTCAGGATTTTTTAGTCGTTGACGATTAAAAGTAATTTTTACTAGATAGTTGACCACAGAAAAACTTTTGAGTGAGGGGACATTTTAGGGATTCCTGATCGTTCATTCCAAAACAATCCACATCAGATTTATCGATGAGTTATAACTTTCAAGTTATCATTCTATGTTAAAAAATGTATGATAAATAAGCTTGCTAATATCTCACTTGATACTGAAGTTTTCTTCCTAAACAGTTATGAATATCGTGCTGCATGCAGCTTTTTTTTTTAGTGTAAACATTTATAAGTTCATTAGATTGTAAAATATTTATGAAAAACTTAATACAAAGTAGTTATAGTATACTAATATTGAATTTATTTTTTATTATGAAACTGAAGTAATAGGGAAATCGGTAATTTTAGTTAGTTTCGATAAATGATTCCACAGTTTATTTGTGACATTACAATGTAGTTTGTTGATTTCTATTAAATTCTATTCTTAGGTGACCTCAAAACGTACTTACTAAGCCGTCGTCATATGGCTAAAGAAAAAGATCGGTCGAAAAATGAAGAAGTTTCTAATAGACGACTAACCAACATGGCTCTGGATATTGCTCGGGGATTAAGTTACCTAGCCGATAAAAAATATATTCACAGAGACCTGGCTTGTAGAAACTGTTTGGTCAATGCTTCCAGGTCTGTAAAAATAGCAGACTTTGGGATGTGTCGAGCTATGTACGACTCTGATTACTATCGATACAATAAAAAGGGTAAGTTTATAGGTATTTTAGATGTGAAATTTGCATATACATTTCAAAAGACAAGTAAAGCACACCCATCTAGTGGTTTTTACTTTTAATATTTTAATATTTTTTATTAAATATATTTCGAAGGAATGCTACCAATTCGATGGATGGCCCCTGAAAGTATAACTGATGGCTTATTTACGCCCATGTCTGATGTCTGGAGTTATGGTGTTGTACTGTATGAAATTGTCACATTCGCCAGCCTTCCTTACCAAGGTTTATCTAATGAACAAGTGCTAGCACATATTAAAAGTAACAAAACTCTGCCTATACCCAAAGGCTGTAAACCAACATTGTAAGTAACATTCAAGTCTATTGCTTTAACACTAAACATACCAACATTTAATATATACCTATTTCTACCATAGCCGGTCAAATGACCGGTTGTGGTAGATAACGGTATACGACAAATATAACTCAAAAACAACAAAATACAAATAAAAAAAAATAGGATATCAATTGTATATAATTAATAGAAAAAGTCATGAAGTCAAATGTGCAAAAACGATGATTGTATGCGCATTTTTTATACAAAAGTTCATAATCGGTCATTTGACCGCTTATGGTAGTTTTAGTGTTAAAAAAATTCCCAATTGCACGATATGACTTTTATACGTAAAAAGTCACTTTGACATATTATTATTACACATACACATGTGAATACACTATGCACATCTGTGTATGCAAACTGCAAGTCGACTCTCGCAGGACAGTATTATCATTGCTCTTACTAGTTTATTAATTGTAAGAATGAGCAATGAAATAAAATAATGCATAAACTGATTTGAGTATATGATATAATTTTTTATTGTGTTTTAGAACTTGCAAAGTATTTTGTTTTTTCATAAAGCATTAAAAACTGATAAATTTCATTGTTTTCGGCATGAGAGGATTTAAAAAAAAATAATTTAAAGATTGTGCGGTCTGTTTATTTAACTGATATTCTTCTATATTTTAACCATGACGTCGAGTGTTTCTGAAACATGATTATGTTCTACGTAAAACAAGTATAATATTTTGCTCACTTTAAAATATGACAATCATGGCATAAAATTTTCACGTATTTAGACAAAATTAATCCTTTGAAAGTTTGGATTTCATAAATTTCTGTATCTATTTTTACGTCACTTTGTAAGTTATTATATAATATGCCTTTGATCAATGTTTGAGAAATAAAAGTCGAAGCCAATGGTTTTGGGAGACCCTGTTTTTGTATAGATCTATATATAGAGAGAGAAATAGATGTTAGATACATATAAATCTGTACTGTGTTTCTCATTTTCAGAGAAAGTTTATTCCGTCTGTGCTGGTCAAGCCTTCCCTCCAACAGACCACAAGCAGCAGCAATAGTCGAACTCCTAGCTCTAGATCCTGAAATGGTCACCCCTTGTTTAGATGGTACAGCAGCAAGTTTAGAACCTGAAGAAACCGGCACACTTCAATTCACAAAGTCATTGGACAGAGCCAGAGGACATTCCTTTTCATCAGTTTGGCAAAGTCGAAAAAACGGTGAACCTCTGGACTCAAATCAGTTGGGGATTTTCGATACAACGCAGCTTGCTCAAGCTGGTCTTGAAACTGCTCACGCTATGAGACAGTCGGGTTTTAAGCATCCAAGTAAAAAGACTCTCCACGAGAGCTTTAAAAAAGCTAGAAGAGATCTGCATAGAGAGAAAGTTCCAGATCATTTACCACAGATAACATATTTGTAGTTCAGATTGAAATATGAATGTTTCGCGTATTTATTGATCATTTTAATTTGAACAGGTAAAGAACTAGTTCTGTCTATGGTTGTTAATCCAACTTTCAAAGCTTTAGGATTGTTCTATATTATCTCCTTTGACCCTCGACGAACAGTAAATTTTATCTATACCGATATGCTTATTTTTGATTTTCAAATTTAAGTTCTGGAATTAATCATATTATTATATTAACTAAATATACCCTTATGTAGCTGGCGACAGAGGTGATTCAGTGCCTCACATGGTTTTAATTTGAATTTTGACTTCTTACGCAAGATGAGCAATTTTTGCCTTCAAACGTTTGCATAACTTAAGTTATGGGGACTCTGCTTAACACAATTAATCTAATGTATAATTAATTACAATGTTAATGAGAAGTAACTGAGTTATATTTGAAATGTCTTATCTATAATGCACTAATTTCAATTTTTTTTCCCCCTGTACTTAATACATTTCTTATCGCGATGCGTTGTCAAATCTACTGTACACATGGATGGAACTGTACACATGGACACATGGAATCTACTGTACACATCAGCAACTATCTGTAGATTTTCTGACAGACATTCCTATCAAGGTCATTTTACTTGTACCAGGGAAACAGCTATATTACAAGCTCATGAAATGCTTAAAGTTTATTCCTGCATGTTTTTTTTTTTTAATCTGTGGTATTCTTATCTGCTTTACAACAGCAGGATGATGACCTGTATAAAATTCTTTCAAATAATACCTCGCTGTCTGCCTCAAAATGATGATTTCTACTACGAAAAAAAAAAAAAAAAACGAGAAAAAGTATGTTACTAATAAAGGTACCATTATGATTGATTTATCTCAGTTTGACATACTTGATACTTATTTAGCCTTTATGCAGGTAGACTTTTTGTGTATTGTAGAAATTTTTGAATTATTACCTTCACACTGCGTTAGTCTATACAACTACTGTAAAATTACAGGCAGGCCAACGAAACGGGTGCCAAGGGCCAATTTTGCCCGTGGCAACTCTTTGGTTGATCCGCCATTACCATACAATTGCGGTAAAAAAAAGAATTTGTGCGTAATGTTTTAATTTCTCTTTCGCTCGACACTCCTGTTTTCACACATGGAGATCACCTCACTGATTTCACTAAAATGAGGAGGGGAAAAGCATATCCCTTGGAAGTACATTTTTCTTTGTAAACAAGCCATTTGTTTTGATGAATCTCAACAAATCAAATACTAAGAACAGACTGACTGACATAACCCTTCTGTCATTTTATACATTTCTACAGTGACTCTTCAAACCTATTATAAAAAATAATAACAAAAATACAGTCGCAACCTTCACATTAATTGTTGATGCTTCAAATTTTGAGTGGGTTTTATAAGATTTCAAAGCGAGAAATAGCGAATATTATGAAAGACATCTTTAACATGAGTATAAGTGTTGGTG
This sequence comes from Cheiracanthium punctorium, assembly GCA_038373885.1. Classification (NCBI taxonomy): domain Eukaryota; kingdom Metazoa; phylum Arthropoda; class Arachnida; order Araneae; family Cheiracanthiidae; genus Cheiracanthium; species Cheiracanthium punctorium. The sequence goes on from JAWZYV010000488.1 coordinate 998,559, forward strand.
TGTGACTTTTTTAGTGCAATTAGTCTGCAGATCAATCAGGCAATCTGTAAAATAATTATGTATATGTATATTTGGCATCTTACTTAGTTTATAAAAGTATATACATACGGAATCGTTCATTTATGTTTTCCTCAAAGTAGTGGAGTGTTGTTTTTAATTTGTGTAATCCCCCTCCTCCCCAAAAAATGCATAACGGCATTTGCCCCCAGGCAAGATACCATTTTGATTTTTGGCCCGCCGGGTGAAAAAGCTTGTGCACCCCTGTTTTAGAGCAATAAAACAATAGTTCTTTTATTTTAATAACACGAAATCGGGTTTAGAAACATTGAAAGTTTTAGGCAATAAAAGAGGTTTTAGAACTAAAATTCGTGCTCTTTTTGATGCGCTTGGAAACCCTCTAAAATTCATACTTACACCTGGTCAGAGGAATGAAATCCCGCAAGCACAGGCATGACAATATTCGCAACTCCACTGTAGTGGCAACCAGCTGAACACGGATGCGCCCGAATAATCGTACCGCGTCGATTATAGCAACTTCTAAATCTGGCTAAAACGTGTCAAGAAAAATGCATCGCTCAGTTGCATTGTGCCTATATATTTGTCTGAGAAAAACAATATTTCTTAGCAGAGGCACCTAAAATAATCTGATAACATGGTACATCTTTAGGAAAACGCCAGCAGAAATAAATAGCAGAGGTTTGTTTTCAAGCACAGGATACACCAAAGCTTTTTTTAAGAAATAATATTTTGTTACACAAGTTTTTCTTTTCTTGCTCATAAGCTACAAATCCAGCTATCAAATTGAAAAGCAGGTATACTTCTAGGTCTAAATTGTTCTATTTGGTTATAATTTTTTCAAACTCATCATTCAGGAAGTAGCCTGCCATTTTTGGATCCTCTTTATTACCTTTTTGGGGAAAATTATTAGGATCCTATCCATAAGAAAAGCAAAGGGACTAAAACGTATCAAGAAAAATGTATCGTTCAGGTGCATTAGATCTATGCAGTTGTTAAAAAAAATATATCTTAACATAGACACGTAAAATAATCTGAAGACCTGGTACACCTTTAGGAATACGACAGCAGAAGTAAATAACAGAGGTTTAGTTTAGAGCACAGGATACGCCAAAGCTATTTTTAAGAAGTTTAACTGATACTACAGTCATTGCATAATTAATGCAAAAACTGCTAGGTGTTAGTAATATTAATTAATAACATTCAGCAACTATCTGTATGTGCATGTACACGTATACAGTAAGCTATGTATCAGAACATAAAAAAAAAATATTAAACAAGATTTCATGGAGTATAATCTCTGGACGTTTTTACCGCGTCTTATGAAATATTTCATTTAAAGCGATGTGTAGTATGTTTAAGTAACTTGAAATAAAATAGTAATTCTCTAATAGACTTTCCTAGATGACTAAATTATATATAGATGCTGTGATCCCTGCAAAAGACACAGGTATTATTTCGTCATTTAAAATGCATAAAATGTTTTTAATTGGCTTAACCCACCTTTCTTTTCCTTCGCCCCATCTCATGCTCTTCAACCAAGAAAAGTTTTTGAGCATTTCCTCCAGTTGATTTTTAAGAAACTAATGTGGTGTGCATCTCCTGTGAGTCCGTACCCAACCAGTTCAGCATGTATTTTTGCCCCCCCCCCCCCCGTTTTTTTTTTTTTTTTTTGCATGTTCATATTCCTCCAGCACTGCATGATAAAAATATCTTATATACTTGAAGCAAAAGGAGCTTCGTGAACGGTAAAGGGTATTATAAAATCCGAGCCAATGATGTGGACATTTTTGGATGTTGCAATTGTATTGTGGTGTTTTATTTTTATGTAAAATATTGACTTTTCCTATGATTATTTTTGTCCTATATTTCTCTTATTTTCAGCTATTTGTTTCCACTTTCAAGGAAACGAAAGTACTCATAACATGTTTTAATTATCACGTCCTCTTTTTTTTGTTATTGTTGGGAGCAATTAAACTTAATTTCTAACTTTTTATTCGGGTCTAAGTTATATGTGCAAAACAGAAAATTACATAAAATAGTCAATCAATCATCATCAAGGTGTAGAACATTTTTTAAAAACCTACATTATAAAAATGTATGATTTAGTAGGAAAATTAAGGCGAAATTGATATAACATAGATGTACTTCCATACTACCATTAACCACCACATGTAACACCTAATTTATACATGCTTTGAGTATTGCAATTAAACATTCTGTAGTATATGACGAAAAAATTATCACAAAATTATCCGTGATTGAATATAATGTCCAATAAAATAGTATCTGTATAAATGTATGGTTCAACTTAAGGTATATATTTTATAACAGTTTTGTTTTTATGTATTTTTTAATCGTTTAATATTTTGTTTCTGTTTTCGCAGTTGCTAGTAATATTAATTCATAACATTGGCAACTTTAGTATTTTAGTTTTTACAGTGAATATTTAAAATACACACATATATCTGTAATATTTTTATATATTTTAGTTTTAACTGTATATATACATCACTAATTATATATAACTTCAGTGATTCTGTTTTGTTATTTTCAAAATTATGTTTTATCATCGTGAAAGAACAAGAAGAGTACAATGGAAAATAATTATAAAGCATTTTCATTAGAAATAAGTTATAAAATCTCATATGCTAAAATAAAATTATTTTTATTTTATAATATTTGAAACTCTACCAAAGCACTTGTTGTTTTGAATATGTTCTCATATTTAAGAAAGAATTTTTAGATTTAATATTGTATGTAATCAAAATTACACATTTTAAAACTTATTAATCTCCCTAAATTGAACTTTAATCAAACGATATTTAAAATGCTATTTGTAATTAAAATTTTATGAAGTACATTTTTTTCTTAAACTGTTATAAGTTATTTTTTATACAGCTTCATGCTTTCATGCTTTACATGTAGTCATGAGAAAAGCTGTGATATTAGTAAAATTAGATATGATTTTATTTTTTTCTCTTAAATAAAATATAGCATTCTCACAGAAGTATGAAGAATCTTAAATTTATAAATAAATTTGTTTATTTTTATCAAATTCGATTTGTTTCATTTTTGTTTTATTTTATTTTTAATATTGATAATTTTGCAATTGTATTCTGGTGTTTTATTTTTATGTAAAATATTGACTTTTCCAATGATTATTTTTTTTTTCTTAAATTTCTTTCATTTTCAGCTTTTGTTTTCACTTTCAAAGACACGAAAGTGCACATAACATGTTTGAATTATGTCCTTTTTTACTTTTTTGTTAAGAAATAAAAATGTATGGTAATACCCTGATTATGAAAACTTTATATTTACACGAAAAAAATGTTGTTATTTATCAGTATACTGTATTTGATGTAAAGATTAGTCTTTTTTATTTAATGATTAATTAAATACTAATAATTACTAATGTTAAACATGCAATTTTTTTGTATTACTTTATGCAATGAATACATTCCCCCCTTCTCACATGAAAAGATTTTATATAATTATATTAGTTTTAAATGCAAAAATTTTAAACTTCATTAAGAGCTGCTTCTTTTTCCCTTAAAATTGTTGTAAAATGGGTTGTGCATTTTATAAATAGAAAATAAATAAATAAATAATACACGTTATCAAGTTTTATTAATTTCCTATCATGACTTAGAAAAATTTTTGAATTTAAAAATACTATGACCAGGCCGGTTAGTCTTAAGTTTTAGAACATTTTATTCTGATATTTATATCTGAAACATTGTAGAATGAAAGGTTCGTCATTCGTTGTTGCTGGGTAAGGTTGTGTAAAATTGGAAGGCATTTCTTTGTAATAAAAAATATTAAATATTTTCTTTTTTAGCCTATATTTACATTAGTAGTCTACATTTATACTTATTAAAAAGCTTATTGGGAGCATTTGGAGACAATATTAACTAATCCTAAGTGTATACTCATTTTACCCCGCCACACTAAATAGAAAGAAAAATATTTTTAAAAATTCTGAATTTTTTTCTGATAATAAGCTGTTTAAACCTTTTATAAATTGAAAATAATAACAAAAATTCTGAAAATTTTGAAGAATGTATTAGTTTCTTGAAAGATTTTTGGGGACCATGAAAAAACATGGATTGAATAAGCAGATAAAAGCTAACATATGAAGCGGCTCGTAATTAAAGTCTGGAGGAGGGGCCTGGCCCCACCATCTAACCTCCATAAATCAAAATCTCTTCCTATTATGTAAAACAGTTATTTTAATAATTTACCTTTATTGAAAAAGTGCACTCATTTTATTACATTAATACTGCCATTCATAAAAACATTTAAAAACATGCCAGTAATGTTTTTCCCCTATCTAAAGCATGCACGGGTCTCGAACTTAGCGAATTTTTCCGTTTACTGGTTTGGCAAACTTGACATTTAGTACAAAAGTGATATTGACTTGAACGACAACCCATGGACGAAAGTTGTCAAACACGTTACAAGTTTTATAAAATTAATAATTAATTATAAAAAATGTTTTAGATTATTATAGAATTGTGCATGTAATTGTTTTATAAAAATATGTAAAAAATCAATATTAATTAATTAATTACTTAATGCTTCGTTTTTTAATGCTGAGCCTATAAAGAAGAAATTTATACAGGAAAAAAAAAAACAGTGAAAAAATGTCACACGCTACGTAGGAATTGCCTATCAAAGATAACATATTATTTGTTAGACATGAATTATTCATTGCACAATCTCGCAGAGATTAATTAACAAAAACTAAAATGTATTATTAGTGGCTATAAATCCACAGAAAATATGAACACGTTGCATAAACAGTATATATAAGTAACATAACCAGTACATGCTAGAAATTTTGGTTGCGTCATTTTGCACGCAGCATAAAAGATTTATTTTATAGCAAAGTATTCTAGAAGATGGAGTAGGTTTTTGCCAGGATATGTAAATATTGCTGTCTAAGACAAACTGTGCCAAGATGTGATCATAGAAACTTCTGAAAAATGTGTTAATTTGGAAATTTTGCACTGTGCAATGAGATGTATTTTCTACACGCCTGGGCACAGTGTGGACAATATTCTGTAAGAGCCGTTGAGGGAAGTAAGTCATAACACTTCAGTGCATACTTTTTTTTAAAATGTTTGTTAGAGGATGTCTGTCAAGTAGCGAAAGCTCAACTTTAAAACATCTGAAGCATTTAGATTGGGATCTAAATTCTTAATGTGATACAGAGTTATATGTTTAATGCAACTTTCAAAAAATTTTCTTAAGCTCAGAAATGCCTTTCAAATGAGCTGAGTTCTCATTCATTTTAGCAAACATCGTAAGAGCGAATGCTAACCATCGCTTTCTGTCCTCTTCATAATTGTCACAACTTGACTATTTATAAAAGAAGATCGTTCAGCTTCAAAAGAGACATTCATTGTCCTTTTGAATCATTGAGTCACTTAAGATTGCTCTTTAATGAACAGCCTTAAATAATTTACAGGCACAAAAACCGGGACTATATTTAATATTTACCTCCCAGAACACAAGTTTCTGGTTACGATCATGCATAAATAAAAAGAAATAAAAGTAGCATCTTGTCGAAAGTATGATATAATAGCCTATCTATACAGGGTATCCCAAAAATAGCGCCCAAACTCTGCACAGCCAGATTCCTCGTTGGAAGTACATAAAAATTGCCCGAAGAACTGTACCTATACGATCAATAGTTTGCAAGAAAAATAGGAAAAACAAAATATGGTGCATCCGGTGCGAGGAAAAAAAAACTAGAAACATTAAATTGGACACTGGATTACATATGCGGGACTCGGTGTTAAGGCCGCTACAATGATTAGATCTGGCACCTATAAATTTCTTTCAATGAAAACGTTTGAAAGAATTGATTTATCCAGTCCTAATTACAACAAACGGTGATTCAGTCCCTCCCCTTCGTGCTGGTGTATTTATGTGGGTACTAGATTGATGGAACGTAAGCAGTTGGCCATTACACTGCGCAAGCATGCAAGCCTCGATATGCACGGTGGACATTTTGAGCATCATTTTATTAAAGCATATGAAAAAAAAAAAAAAAAAACTATGTTCAGGATTCCAATAAAGGCTCTTTTCGCTCACCGGAAATGACGTTTCTGCTTTTTACTCTCACTTTTCTTGAAAACTACGGGCCGTACAGTTATGGTTCTTTGGGCACTTTCTATGTACTCCCAACGATAAATCCGGCTGTACAGAGTTTGGGTGCAATTTTCGGGACACCCTGTATAAGTATAATTTGTCACGAGTGTAGGAAAATTTTGCCTTTACATCCCACATTTTACAAGATTTTTGTTCCTCAACTTTCATTTTTTATGCCGTATACCTTGAGTATAGTATATGCTCATACTCAACCACGTGACAATGTCCTTGTCACTAAAATAAGTTTGTACGTAAGGTGGTTATAAAACAACGTAGGGTGTTCAGAACCCTAGCGAGCCAAGTATTGCACGAAACATAACTAAATTTAATGGGCGTACATAGTGGACCATTGGATTACGATTTAAAGAAAAAAAAATAGTATCAAAAGTCGCCGCTAAGAGAAATATCGACGCTGTTTCCAGAATAAAATGCAGTAATGTAATTTGCATAATCGCGTTCTTTGTTGCGATTATGCGGAAAGGAAAAAAAAAAAAGGAAATTTTAACCAACATTTCCTTTCATACTTGTAATGGCAACAAAGAACGCGATTGTGCAAGCTGATTCATTTTATTCAGTAAACATCACCCACATTTGCCGTGGTGAAGACTTTTGGTACTCTTTTCTTTTTTTTTTTTCCCATTAAAAATCTGAAACCCATGTACGTCCATCAAAATTGATTTTGTGTCGTCGAATACTTTATTCGCTAGAGGGTTCTGAACTCTTTTTTTATAACCACCCTTTACATGCGATGTTATACATAGTTATGTGATTATTATTCTCAATAAATGAATAAATAAATAAATAAAATAATAATCCTTATCCAAATCTGTAGAACTACAAGGGGCATCCAAAAAGTAAGTTACACTTGTTCCTCCACGGATGGCAACATTGCGAAACAAGACCGAAGCTTAATCAGACGATAGTTCAGTTCCACGGCTTCCAACGGTAGCAATTTCATTCGGATAGTGATAATCGTTGGTGCGTACTACGAGAAGGAAATGCCGCGTAAACTGGAAGCTTACTCCAACGTTGAAGTACGCGGGACACTACGTTATTGTGGGCAAAACTCTTCAAGCAAAGGCATTGTCCAAGACCTCACAAGGCACGCACAACACAGGATTTGGCTCGCAGCTTTGGATGGGAGGTCTGGCAGCATCCACCGTACAGTCCCGAACTGGCTTAGCTACTTTTGGCGTAGTTGTTGAGGGAGGCACATGACCGTGGTCGGACCATTTCCTAACTTATATGGTAGGACGGTATTGCGCTTGAAATGGATGAATGCCCCTAAAATTGCCATTGACCGTAATGTATTGGAAGTCTTTTGAGTGTTCCTGCAGCAGAACTATAAATGATAAAGGCACTTTTTTTAATGGAGAAATTCATTTTGTAACTCTTTACAGCATATATCACTTCTGAGTCGTTTGAAATAGCCCAATACCTCTAAAATACGCTTTACTGAATTTCGGCCCATAGAACGTAATGTATTTCGAATCTTTTTCGCGGTCCTGCAGATAAACTATCCAGTCGAACGGAACCGAAAGGGGAGCTGCACAAGTAGATCTTCCCTGACAATGTTAGATGTTAACAATCCTAACATCCCAGATGTTAACAATCCTAAATATAAAGTTTCAACATTCTACGCCTAAAAGTTTTTGAGATATGAGAGTTTAATGAATTTCGGCCCATAGAGCGTAATCTTTTGGGCGGTCCTGTACATAAACTATCCATTCGATTGAGACCAAAAGAGGAGGTGCACAACTAGATGTTAGAACAATCCTAAATATAAAATTTCAACATTCTACGACCAATAGTTTTTGAAATATGCGAGTTACATACATACGTACCTACGTACAGACGGCATGGAAAAACTGGCCAAAATAGACTCGCTGCTGGTCAAAATGAGTTGCAGACGCGTTTATATGAACGTGCATGCTAGATTACGATGAGATGCATCGAAAAAAATCTTAAAAGTAAATTTAGAGGTAGTCAAAATCGGTTTTTTCGTAGAAATTTGGCCCCCAAAATTTTCACATTACTTCCTTATACACCGTAAGGAAGTAATAAGAGTACTAATACGGAAAGAAATATTGAGCACTGTGTCGATCTACGACATACCCGGTATTGTCAAAATAGCCCTTCATAGTGCTGCCACTACAAAAAATATTCAAGCAGGATTTCGTTCAAGTGGAATTTGGGAATTTAATAGGAAAATTTTTACAGATGAAGACTTCCTATTCTCCTCAGAAATAAGTGCAATGCACCAACTAAGTTTTGTAGAAATAAGACCTCTCCTTAAAGTAGGACCTCGAAAGGGCAAGCGCTCCGCTCGTAAATGTTTGAAATCTACCATTCTAACAAGCACGCCTATAAGAGAGAAAATTCGAGCAGAATAAAAAACAAGAACGATATAAATGAATAAATTTCTCATTATTGATTTAAAAATTTCCATTTAATTACATTTCTTAGATAATTTGTATATGTTAGAATGGATCTGCATGTGTCACACTGTGCCCCAAGCATGTCACTACTAGCCCCGCAACGGGGCAAGTTGTGACAAATTTCGAAGTTACACAGAATTCATTTTATGTTATGAAAAGCGTTAATAATGTTAATGATAGTTTTATAAATATGTTGTACAAGATTTAGTCTAACGTTTGATACACTGAATGTTTTACTTCAGTTCAAATCTTGCGGATAATATCGAAAATGTCACTACTAGCCCCGGTCGCGTTTTCAGAAACCCTCAAGAGTTCACGCACTTGGCGCAAACAGGAGCGCGCCAACGATTTGGCGGAAGAGAGACGCGCATTGCGAAAGTCACTGTCTCATAGGTTATACCTCACACAGCATTCCGCCAAATGCGCCAAACTGTCAAATACCGTTTCCCCACCTCCCAATGCAATTCTCCGACCCTTCGCAGAAAGCTGCTTGGACAAAAAAAAAAAACCTTTATAGATGGTCCCTCATGCTGGAGGAGGAAGGGGGGCAAGGAAGGGAAGTGAGGGTCAATTCTGGGGTCAAGGTGACGGTTGACCAGAAGCACTGGAAAGAAGACTCATTGTCTGCTTTGTACGTGTTTCGCTTTCCCAAGAAAATATCCCATTTCTTTTACTTCTCTTTCTGGAGATTCCAATTTGTTTCAAAATGAGATTCCGTTTGCTACAAATAGAGCTTTGCGTCGAAGTCAAATAAATATTAGTTTATCAAACATTCATAAGACTTTAAAAAATAAAACCCTCATATATATATTCTTTCTTTCTTTCTTTCACTCATTCCATTCCATAATGTTGAAATGATATAAAATTATTTTCGCAAGTAAATTCATTTACATGTTTTTCTAGGAGTAATTAGTCAAATAAATTAATCTAACTTGTATTTTAAAATAATATCAATCGAATTAGTGAAAACGATTCGGTTGAAATTTATTAGGTTTTACTGTATAATAAAAAAATTTATTCTTAAACGGAAATAAATGGTCTTCCATTGACGCAGTTTTCCATTAAACAAAAGTTATATCCAGTGTTGCATACAGGGAAAGGGCTAAGACGTTTGAGCGCCCCTCCTCCCCCTTTCCAAAGACATTTCTAAAGGGTAGCATTTTACTTTAATGTGCATTTTGCATAGGGAAAATAACCTTTTATTCTAAATTCACCCCTCCCAAAACAAATTACAATACTTTAAAGTGATATTTTGTTTTATTGCATATCGTGTTTAGGTCACAAAAGTTTTTTTTCTTTTTTTTTAAATTAGTCCCTTCTAAAAAAATTTCTGAATCCTCAACTGTTTATATCCTAGAGTAAGTATTCAGAGGACCAAGAAATATTTGATAAAAGAACAAGTTTCCGCGTAGTTAAAGATCCGCTTTAGACAAGCTTGAGCTTTTACTATGCATTATAAGCGTTATAACTTTAGTAAATTTCAGAATCTTCAAAAAAGAAGAAAAAAAAACTCTTTTTAAAATGTTTTTAGTAACGGTCTCTTGAAAAACGTTATAGTTTATAAACAATGGTCCTCAATATTAATATTTCGTAGTGATAGAACTTGTAGGCTTGAAAAAAAAAAAAAATCGAACTCCATAGGCTAATTTTACAGTATGAACTTTAAAAAGTAAACACCGACAATAAAACTACTTTTTTTTTTTAGTTTAGTTTAATCCCCGGTCAGTTTTTAATGACTTAAATCACCTCATATATAATTTTTCTCACATTCTTGCATTATTCACTTTCACAGTAACATGACAAGTAAAGATAAATTTTTGATTAAAAAAACTAATCTTTAAATGTATTTTTATTTTTCTAATATTATTTCGGCTTAGCTGAAAAGTAAATTTGAAAATTATTTTATTTTTAGTGATGTGTATCACTAAACGATTTTTAAATATTTTATGCATTTTATTTTATTCATTTTAATATATTTTAAATGCTTCCAGATAAGTCATCATTATATTTTTTATCCGTTTTTTTTTTTTTTTTTTTTTTTTTTTTTTTTTTTTTTGCATAACTCCCCTCACACACACACACACCCGCGAAGAAAAAAAAAATTAGTGGATCTCACCATTGATGTGTTAAAAATTACAAATTAATAGAGTTAAAAAAAACCCTCTCCTGAACTATAGTTTTGTTATAATTATTTCTACTGACATCAAAATACAATTTTGCACACCGTATCTAGTTAGTAATATAAACCTTTTGTATGCAAATAAAATAATTTTGTCCCAAATGAATGATTTTGGAAGCATTGTGAAATTGCTTTCAGGAATAAAGCTGTACAGATATCTTATTCACATGCAATAACAATAATTGTTTTTTTTTTTGCACAACCTCTTTCAGCTTGTGGGCCGTAGTAATTCAAATGTTATGTGTCTAAGGTCAAGTAGTGCGCCCTTTTAGCTAATATAGTTTTAAAAACAAAATATTAAAGACTACTTGATGGATGTAATGACAAAATTCCAAATTTTTAATTACAATTTTCTCTTAATTTTGCAAATTAAGTTCTTGAAAATCTGGTGGCACACATAGGCAAGGCAATTGTGTAATCCCATAGTACTGTGATTGTTTGTGTCATGTTTGCAACAAGCTCGGTTGATGATAACTAAATTAAACATTTAGATTAGATGAATGAATTTTTTTAACAGTAGGTATGCTACATGGTTTACAAAAAAAGAAAAATTGTTCACCGAACTCAATTTTTTTGTAGTTATGACCAATCGAGTTTATTGTGGGCATGACAATACTGTGGAATCTCACAAATAGCAAATAAAAATTCTTGATAATATGATGGGACCAGGGGCATAGCCAGAAATTTTTCATGGGGGGGGGGTTACGACTACTACAACTCATATATATGTATACATGTGTGTAATATTGTAGTGAAGAATATACATTTTGTATGGGTAAAATTTCTCATGGGGGGGTTATGACCCCCCTAAACCCTAACCTTGGCTACTCCCCTGGATGGCACATATTTTTTCATTAGTTTTATTTAGCACAAGTGTTATTTAGTTGATTAGTTAGTGTTATTTAGCACAAAGTTTTTCATTAGTTTTACTTTTTCTCATTAATACTTCCTAAAATCATGGACACCCATACCATTTGGTGGCAAGGGGGGGGGGCTGCTCATCTCCAGATTTGATTTCAAATACTATTTTAGTACAAAGAAATTGAGTATGCTATAAAAATGTTCAGTCTACCGACAGGGATCGAGATCATCTTGCATCATTATATGTACGTTGAAGCCTCAAATGAATTAGATTTGAAAATTTTTTTCCTCGTGTATCATTTGAAATTCCTTGCACTTGTAAGTTTTTCATGCGTTTTATTTAACTAAATTGCAAATTTTAAATGCTCTTAAATAATAGTTACGATACTCTTTTTTTAATATATATTTGGCCCCTCACCCCTAAAATACTAACTATTTATTTTATCGTTACTTATTTTGTCATCAAAACGCAACATAATTTAACATGGCGAAATATTCACATAAATAAGACATGATATCAGGCCGACAGGATTTTCGGGCCCCAGGGCAGCCATTTGCGAAGGGAGACCCCCCCCCCCCGCCTCTCAAAAAAAATTTATCCAGAAGAAATTTTTAAACACTTTACAGCTAGTGCAATTTGAATTTACCGTAGGCCATACACTGTAAAAGCACTTATTTTCGCACTGTAAAAGCATCTTATTTTCGCGAATTTTTTATACGTTGAACCGAAAGCTAAATCATCATGAAAATACCTAAACATAGAACCCTTTTTGCATAAGGCATTTTAAGAAATTCCCGTTTTTTCGGAAAGTTCGTACTCCCCCTCCCCATTTTGAACAGCTGCAAAGAAGCTGATATAAATGTAAGTGAATGAGCTGCATTCTATTAGTTGTATTACTGTTTTGCATTCGTGAAATAGTTATGTAGTATTCAACAAATCGTTTTAAGAACGAAAGTTGTCAAGAGAGAGTTTGTAGCTGTAGTACTATCTTGAATCTATCAGACAACCAAACAAATATACGGCCCTACATTTCTAACGAACACATTTGCTATGTTTATGGAGCATGTATTCGATCTTCTGTCCAAATCTTAAGTATGGGGGTCAAATGAATGTTAAACGAGTAAAATCACTAAAGTTAAATTAGATATAAATCTGATATTGTTGAAACTCATCTAAATAATACAATAATTTTGCAAGCATGCATTTTGTGTGTGTGTGTTTGGGGGGGGTAACACTCGAAATATGCATATGAACTTAATATTCATCAAAACTATGGTGCTGACCTAAGTCTAATTAAGAATAACGGGGGTCCTAGGCTTACTATTATTTTTAGGAGATTCTATATACTTTAACCATGGAAAAAATATTTGTTCCTATTTAAAATATTTTATGTAGTATTTGAGTCGTATAAAAGAATGCTCTTCGCAGACTATTTTTTATAGCATTTTAACTCTTTTGCAGGGACAAATATAATAATTGTCATAAATTGGGCTCTTAGGACAGATTAATATATATATATATATATATATATATATATATATATATATATATACAGAGTAAGGCACCGTTTATTTTTTTCTCATTTCTACGTCATTTTCATGATCTACGTCCCGATTCATTCCTATTTATTTTAATGCAAAAATGCTTCGTGTATACGACGCATAATATCGGTTATACGCAGTTTTAAATTTTCCTTAGTTTCGAAAATTTTGTCTCTGTGTTTATGTTACTCTTTAGGGAGAAATTGTGGAGAGTTGTACATTTAACAACCTTCTTGTAAAGACGCAGTTGACTTTTTAAAAATGTTTACAACTCACTTTGCCTATCAGAAAACGTTGGGAAAAGACTTTTCATGAGCTTAATTCAATCCGTAATGCTGTAACTAATAATTAATGACAATCAGCAAATCGGGCGACTATGGATGGTTCATTAAATTCAATGTCTGTGCAAACAAAAATTACATCATGGTATTCAATGTATATTACATGAATCTTAAATGTATGCAGTATTAGGTATTGCCCAATAAATGTAGGATTTGTTTCACTTTCAAGAGAATTTTTTATTTTACTTTATTTTTTAACTTAGTTTTTACCCGAAAACACAATATCGAACATGAACAAATTTACTATTACCTTAAAAAACATACAATTATTATATTTACATAAATTTGCATTAGCAGCGTTGTTAAACATGTAATAATAAAAGTTGTTTATTAATATTTCATTTATACGTCGTTTTAGATTGGCGAATCCCGACTGGTCATTAAAAGCCTTGAATACTCCAAACAGCTTCTCAAAAACATGTCTTTGTCCGGCCAAGGACTTGCTTTTGTGTTTCCCCCCTTTCAGAAACCCCGGACGTGAGAATTGACTGGGTACGTAATAAGGGACCATATCTAAGGTTCAGGTCTGAAATTCTTCTAGATTTCGGTACCGTACGGAGGCAATCAATCATTTTAATGGTTCTTCTTCCCTTGCATTGTATTCTCCCCTTTAGGATTACTGGGATGCTGTGTGAGGGAACACCGTCTCATACTAACTGCGCTCCAATATTTTCATTTACGGGGTTCGCTTGTTTTCGAGTTTGCTCTTTAAAAAAATGTCTCTGTCGAAATTCAGACAGAGTGTTTTAGACGAGTTCGTTCAAAAATATCCGAATTGCGTTGTTGATGATGGAAAATCTAACGACGAAATCGTTGTTTTACGGCTACCGCTGAAAGATAAAGATGGATCTGAAGCTTTCAAAGATTCTCTTTCCAACATTATGAAATTAGAATGGATTGTTTATTACAGTGAGCCACAATTTGAAAAGTATAAACTTTATTTTTGTAAATCGTCTAGAGAGAAAAAAATCAAAGTGCAGCCAACATCTATAGCAACACGTCGTCCTGGTTTAACAAGAACCAGTACAAGAGTTCCATCAGGACGACCTCCAAAACAACTACAAAATAAAAGCGTTTAAACGCAAAAGAAGTATTACTGAAAGTGTTTCCAAAAACAGGCCCAACGCAAAATCCCATGGAAAAAACAATTGAGGATTTTTTCCCAACACATGTTTGTAGAACGCATAATATTATTAATTAATTATATACTTAGATTTGTATTTTATGATTTTGTAAATAAATTTATTCATGGTCTTAGTTTGATTATTTTGTTTTTTAATACATAATTGTACTTTCACTGAGAAGACTTACAAGCATCGTGTTTATTCAGCCTTTAAAATAACCAATTTTATACAAGTAGAATAAATTAAGATTTATGAATTTTTATATTAAAAAAATTGAAATTTTTGCGTAAGCCACGTTTTCTCTGTTCTTATTGCTATTTCGTGTTTCTTGATTATTTTAAGCTATCATTATTAAATTAATTAAATACTTAACAAGGTACACAAATAAGGTAAATAATTTAATATATTAATTTTTAATTGTTGAGTTCAAAAATTGTTCTTATATATTATAAATAATAATTATATATATATATAATAATTATTATATAAATTATATATTAATAATATATTAACCATCTTATCTCCTAAAACACATGCACATGAGAAATAAAGTTTCAGTGAAATAGATAAAAAGTGGAATCACCACAGTAAAATCTCTCAATATATAAAATGATAGTTTATTATTGAACATTAGTTAAAAAAATTTCTTGGTTAATTCTTTACGTTTGATAACGAAATATTGACTTATTTTGCATGTTATCAGTTTTGAATAATAAGGAAAAAATAACTATATGTTTCCATATAATGCTAGAAATTAAACGTACAACAGCAAACTAAGAAAGCTACTATTACACTGCTGGCCACCCAAATTGCAACACCAAGAAAAACAAGAGATATCACAACAAAATTTATTGTGTAGATAACATGTTGACCAAGTAACAAATGATTAAATTTACAGCATTCTATGAAGCGTGGTTCCTGCCAAAATCAGTACCCAGAGTAGCCGCCGTTGTTGGAGATCACAGCTGCCACACGCCTCGGCATTGATTCAAAGAGACTTTGAATGTGTTCTTGGGGTACAGCAGACCAAGCAGCTTCCACACGTTGCCAAAGTTGATCTGGTGTGACAGCTGGGGATGAACTCTGGGTCAGTCGTTGAGCAACCATGGACCACATGTTTTCTATCGGCGAAAGATCCGGAGAGCGCGCTGGCCAGGGAAGCAATTCAATCTGGTGATTGACGAAGAACCCTTGGACAATGCGTGCCACGTGTGGCCGTGCATTATCCTGCTGAAATATGGCTGTTGGCAAGCCCTGAAGGTAAGAAAGGACAACTGGCTCCAACACCTCGGAGATGTAGCGCTGGCTGGTTAAAGTACCGGCAATGCGTACTAGAGGAGTGCGAGAGAGATATCCGATACCGCCCCATACCATAATACCCGGTGCAGGACCAGTGTGACGGTGCATAATGCAGCTGTTCAGCATCCTCTCTCCACGGTGTCTCCAGACTCGAATCCGACCGTCGTGGTGTTGCATACAGAAGCGTGACTCGTCAGTAAAGAGAATTTCATTCCATTCTGTCGTCCACATCCTTCTTTCATCGCACCATTGGCGGCGGAGACGTCTGTGGTTCCGCGTCAGAGGTAGACAAAGCAACGGACGTCTTGCGGACAGACCATTCTGCTGTAAACGACGTCGAATGGTACGCGCAGACACTGGATGATGCGTTACAGACTGAATCTGCTGTGATATGGTTCGTGATGTGACTGAGCGGTCCGTCACTGCCATGCGTACAATCTGCCTGTCATCACGTGACGTGGTGCACTGAGGTCGATGCGGTCGATCACGTCTGTCCGTCGTACCCTCCTGCACCCAACGATCACATATCCGCATCACAGTTGTTTGGTTTCGTCCAATACGACGACCGATTTCCCTGAAAGATAACCCACAATCTCGGTATGCCACTATCCTTCCTCTGTCAAACTCGGATACTTGATCAAAAGATGATCGTTGTTTCCTACGAGGCATAATTTATCGTTTTTTTTGAAAAAAAAGCAAGAAAAACACAATTGCTGTACTTGAAACCGTCGAAATCTCCAAGCCTTAAATAGCGCTTTGAGGTGGCGCCACAGGCGCGCTTGATGTGCGTCTGCGCTGAAATTCTAATCATTTGCATATCTCACCTCAGCTAATGCATGTTGTAAATTTCATATTATTTGCATGCTTCCTTCAGGGTGTTGCATTTACGATGGCCAGCAGTGTAGTAAGATAATTCCGTTAAAAAAAAAAAATAAATAAATAAAAACCGTCGGTAGCACCAAATGTTAGGCATTTTTTGAAGTGCTTATAGAAAAGTTTTAAGCATTTAAGTTGTGTTTTTATCTGTAAATAAATGTCTTAAGCATAAAATTATCTACATTTCTTACTGTACCATTTATTATTTAACAAATTCCATTCTTAAAATATATAGGAAACATGTTTATTAACGTTTCTTGTAAAATTAAACTTAAGCAATAGATCAATAAACCTATTGTGATAATTACGTTAAAAAAAAGTAGATGGCGCCAAAAAGAATATGCGATAAACAATTTTAAAGTGCTTATGATAAAATTTAAGAGCATATAAATTAAATTTTTATCTATAAATAAATGTTTTATACATACAATCATATTATATACATTTCATATTCTACCAATATATTAAACTAATTGCATTCTTTTAACACATCAGAAAAGTGCGTCTGTTATAACATCATAAATTCTTGTGGCGCTCTTGCTAACATTGCAACCTTATAGCGACTACAAGCGCGCGTAACCCCTCTCTTCCGCCAAATCGTTGGCGCGGTTTTGTTTTCGCCAAGTGCGTGAACGCTTGAGGGTTTCGGAAAACGCGCCCCGGTCCCGCCTACGTCAAACTATAGAACGAGCTTTTCTTCACAGTAGCCTATGTAGATAATCGCGCCTAATTTATCAACTGTAAAAATTTCCGCTTCCACAATCTAGTCTTAATGCTTTCCCATTTTTTAAAAATACCTCACCACCATTTACTGTTCCCCCAGCTAAGCTTAAGTTCGACCATGGACATAAACATGCATGCGCAAACTGAACGAGTCCAGTGGCTAATTAGGGATGAGGACACAAAGCTGAGGGAATATTTACAGTTGCGGACAGTTTCGAATCAAAAGGAAATGAAATGTCACAAATGAGCACCTTTGTTTTTGACAAAAGGAAATTAATAATGATGGTTTCTATTCAAAAGTTGCTTCTCTTCACTTTAGAGATGCAGAGTTACATGCCTAGCGCAATTAGCTCTGCGCATCTTGATATCCATATCCTCTCTCGCGTTCGAATTCATCCTTCAGCTGGATGCAATGGAACCCACGCTTTGTTAAGGTAAAATAGCCATGCACTAGGCCAAGCTATTGTGAATTAACTCTATTATTCTTGTTCAGTTCCTTTCCTAGGCATTGCTTTTGCGAATGGTCTGTCACTACAAAATATGTATCATCTTAAATCGATGTTTTTTATGTTATTAACTGAAAAGTCTTCCGCCAACTCTTTTATACAGTCGACTGCCGTTTGAGCACTCTATCCAATTATGAATTTCGAAAATTAGATTTTTTTTTTAGCCACCTTAATCTTCAAATGCGTTTCACCGATTTCAAAGAACACAGTTTTTTCGGAACCAATCACTGAAACAGGACACAAGCAGCCAATGTTTACAGAATACCGATGAAAGGAAGTAATGCAGTAATGCTGGACGCAGAAATGAGATTTCCACTGTTATCTCTTTTCAAGATGGACGATAATATGTTGGACGCACATAGTGTTCAAGAGAGTTGTGTAAAAGCCATAACCTCCTGTATTTTATATGAAGTAATTATTCTCATTTTTACATAGTTTTAAACTTAACATTTTTATCTTCAGCTTAATAATCGCAATCGGGAATTTCTATTAATTTTACTTTATTAAACGTTCACGTTATACATGATATGGTTTATCCTCAAAAATGTAGCAATTTTTATTCTAAATAAGTGGGAAGAATTCTTTCTGGAAATTTAATTATTATTGGCTAGATAAATATTTTTTTTTAGCAAAATGTAACAAAACACCTACGACTTTCATGCCCTAAACCACACAATTGTTTTGTTTTTTTTATCTTAAAAAAAAAGACATATGTCTACCCTGTTCCCATAAATTAAATTTTAAATAAAGGAAAAAGAAAAATTGAAGTCAAAATAAATATTTCAGTTTTTACACAAATTGTTCCTGTTGTTCCTAATGTCCACTGGCTAACCGCGAAGCGGTGCCAGATCCTGCATACAGGATGGTAATAGACGAAACTGGGCGACTTCCATCCAATTAAGTTCTAGTGAGAGGAAGACCGACTTGGCTCGAGGGTCTATTAATTTTGAACCAATTCTAGATTTGAGACCAGCACCTGGATTAACAGACCCAGAGGTTTCATTTCAACATGGAAGACATTGGAGCCACGACAGATTTTACGAGCACCAGCTCCCTTTAGCGAACACGCTCCCACAGCAGTCCAGGTGAAAGAGATATTTTACTATCCTATTCGCAAACAGGGCGATTCTAAATAGCTCCTCGAAATTACACAGTTTAATGTTTTTCACGAGACAGAACCATGCAGGATAGATTTATGAGGTATCGCTATATTGGATACATGGATATTTAAATTGATACCATTTGGATATTTTCCACCTCGGCGAGATGAAATGTTTTGCGGTGCTAAATACGCCAATTTGACAAGAATTATGCATAAATATAGAATATATGGAGATATTCCATAATGTGAAATGATTGTTGTTTTAGGATTTCTCAAACTGTGGGTCGCGACCCCAATTAAATTAAACTTAATTATCACGAATTAAACTTAATGACCAAAACTGCAATAGCATATTACAGTCCAAGGGAAGAAACTGACAGTTTCACTGTCACGTGTATCGAATTTGAGCAATGCTTATGGGGTTCCACCAAATTTTTGTAAATATTATGGGGTCCCCACCCCTAAAAGTTTGAGAAACCCTGGTTTATGATAATGCGTTAATTGCAAAGATTCACCATAGAATGAAAGGTCCCATTGGTGCCAAATATCTACGCTGTTTCTTTAAATTGAGCATTAAAGAGGGAGAAGCGAAGATGGATAGTATTAATATAAGTAATAGGTATGTATTAGTAGATTTGTGAGGATAATATGATTAAATCACAATATACCACGTTAGTAAATATTTCATGAAATTAAAAGTGTTCTGTTCATCCTTTTTCAGCTAATCCTCCAACTTGTTCCTCCTTACAACTAACTAAACGATAAGTAATTCTACTTCGTGTTAATATATCCTGCAGATTTTCAACAGAAAAAAGTACTTGAACTTTTTTTTAAAATTCTGTTTTGTCATAGGTATTTGCGATCATGTTTTAGAAAAATACTCCCTTTTTCCCGTATGAAGAGCGGGTGCGCAGCTATTTTAAAATGAAAAAGTTCTCCACATCATGTAGTATGAGTTATTAATGCTACAACTTAAATCTAAAAAACAGTATGATGTAGAAGTTTTGAAAGTGAGGAGTTTTCTCTGCAAGCCGTCAAGCTTTTCATTTTTTTTAAAATTGATGACACTGATATAGTTTTTTTTTGTGCCATGGTATAGTGATTTCAGGTTAGTGCTCATAACGCAAACTTTACGTCAAGAATCAAATAACTTTGCGGTTCTTAGATTCCACATCTCTGGAATTAATTCAAATTGCGCACCCATGTAAAAAAAAAAAAAAAAATTCATTTCTTACTGAGCGAGATCTAGTAATTATTATGATATCAAATATTAAACATAAAAAGTGGAATTTTGCTCTGATGTAAAATTACTTCTTGCATCGGTTTCCGAAGAAATTTGGTTAGGTCCTTATTCATATCATTTTCCGAATAGTAATATCATAATTAATATTATTTTATTAAAAAATTGTAATAATAGTAAACTCTGATTGGACTGCTTGGTTCTAATAGGGATTAAAATCGGTTTCTTAATGTAAATATTAAAGGAAATATGAACTAAAGCAAGTGTGGACAACGTTTAGAAGGTTGTGGGTCAAACTTTAGGATGTTAGCGAAGTCACAGGTCGTATAATTGAGAGTTATAAGAATTTTGAATGGTTTATGTGGTTATTAAATGTGGTTTTGCTATGTTACGAGGGCCGGATGTTGCCCAGATATGAATTAAGGTAGAAAAATTATTTTAATATAGGAGGAGTGAAATTTTGAAAGCTTATAAATCATTAATTCTTACTGAAAATGTATTGAAAACAGGTATTCGGAGTTAAAATAAGCTAATTTTTTAAAAGTGAAAATAGGCGTTACCATTGGAAAAAATGTTTGTACGTATTCAAATATGGAGGTGGGCCCTTATGCAAATTTTATGTATAGGAAATTAAAGTGTACGTTATTCCTAAACGGTTGGTATACAGTAACTTCGTTGTTCGACAAACGTCGGTCGAATAAAGAGAAGTTGGCAGTCCCCCCACCTCTCCCTAGCTGTACAGCAATATTGTCAGTGTATCAACGACAAAAAGGAAAAAATAAATAATTTCGTTGAAAATAATGGACGTGATTTTGTAACATGTCTTCAGAATGACTCATATATGATAGATACAAAAAAAAAAAAAAAAAAAAAAAAAAAAAAGAGAGATCACGCGAGTCAATATGAATCACTAAAGGATATCGGCATGTATTTAAATTATGTCAACGGCTTTAATTATTATTATCATTATTATTTCATTATTCCTCTGTAATAAATTTTGTTAAACCGGTAGTAGGTCAGTTATTATTAGACCATTACCTATTAAGTAAATAATAAGATTGTTACTAACTTGTAAACTACTTTAGAATCATTTTTTTAATTTCGTGTTTCCTGTTTCAGGTTTCTATTCATTTTCCTTTGTTACCTCTGCTAAGACTGTTAGCACGTTTTTTAATTAAATTCTAAAATTGGATTTGAAATAGTTCCTCAACTTTTTTGTGTGTTTTTCCTTCTTCAGAAATGGTATTGGAAAATAAGTAGTATTCCTAAATATATAAATGTAAGGAAAATAATAACTCTGTGCTTTTATTAGTGTCCTCTTTTTAAATCCGTTTCAAAGGCCTTTGCACTCTAGATTGTTACCGCTAATAAAGTAACTCGTTAAAAGTTCGTAGACCGGAATTGTACTGTCAAGGATGCAGTGATGTATTATTATATTTTTAATGACCCCGAAATGCTCCGTTTTTCTGAAATTCTGGAGAAAAAAAAAACCATGGTATTATCAAGGTTAATCTACGCGTGTGGCATATACATAGTGTAGTAAATATTACGTAAGACCTTGCCTGGGATGTTTTGTCGAATATCGCACTATATGTTTTTATAAAAGTCGCCGAAGAATTAAAATTTGTATTTTTGGGGGTATTTTGAAAACTGCGGGCAAATGTTTCTAATTTTTAAGCCGTACATGAAGTAATCATTTGGCTATTTTTATACTCGCACAAAGGATCAGCATAATCATGACATCAGGTCTTTTTCAGACATCATGCCATCTTAAATGTTATACATCTCTGAATGTGTGTGCAGAAACTGCGTTATGGATTATTTCTTCAGTTTGTAATGTGTGTGTGAATCTTGTATATCGTATTAAGAGGCATTGCAGGGGCGAATCCGGCAGGACGTTCCCATCACCATATCAGAATTTCATTATTTTCTTTTATTGTGTTGCCTTACTCAAGGAAAGAACAAATCTGAAATATTTTTGATTTACCTCTTTTAGTTTTGGAGTTATGGGGATCAAAGTACCCCAGAGGAGCAACGTCGAATTGATTTAAGGCCATTTTTGCCACATTATTGTCTCGGCTGTGACTGGCTCAGAGGTGCATCAGAGAATTTTTTCATTTTATCCTATAATATAACTTGTATATTAACATCTCAAATTGAAAATTCACTCGAAAATTGTCAGAGCCTCAAATTAGCCCCCCCCCCAAATATCCCCAATTTCATAAAAAATACAGTTTTAAGAATGCTTTAAATCTTGGCTCTGACGTGATACAGAAAAACGTTTTGCACAGTGCAGTTATATATCTTCATATAAAGAGAATCCAATGTTAAAAATTTTTGAAGGCCCCCATCGCCCCCCGGTACGGAGCCCCAAACAGGGTCCTTAACGCTAATTTACGCAATTTCGAAGCATTGGTACAGCTGAAGCCGACTTCCCACAGGAGAACTATTGACATGGACATGCAGTATCAACATATTAGTTTGATATTATGAAAAAACATTTCTTGAAGGTAGAACTGTTTCCAAGAAAAATCCCAAAAAGTGCCTCCCTATTTGGTACATTCCACTGGCACGCATGGGGACATTTCGGCGTTACTTTTAGAAGTTTAATCGACAGTGGCAATATTGAAAATTAACGTATTCTTCATATGTCTCACATATATCCTCCATATATCACAAATAGTATTTTACAGGGGCACTCATAAGAATTACATTACGCTGAATGGGGATCTCTGCAACTTGTGAACCGATTTGAAATTTTTTTTCTCTGATAGAAAGCTACACTATTCCTGAGTATTATAGGCTACCTTTCAGCATGTAGCATAACTAGTTCTTTTACAGGGACATTCAAAAGAATTCCAGCACATGACGCTATATGGACATCTCTGTAACTAGGGATGGACGCGAGACGCGAGAATTCTCGCATTGTCTCGCGAGACGAGACAGGCATTTTTTGCGAGACGAGAAAGAAAATATTTTGCGGGACGAGACGCGAGATGAGACAGAGTCTTGTCTCGCGCGAGATTTCTCGCGAGAATTCTCGCATTTTTTTCTGTCTCGCATAAATACGATCTGAAAAGCGACAATTCGCCTGAAGCCTCTACCGTTTAACTTGCTTCTCCTTCGTTTTCGGTCCTGGTATACTATCAGCACTCTACAATACGCACAAACACGTAACATTTAAAATTAGAACAGACGAGAGATACACAAAACACACAAAGGAGAGGATAAAGAAAGAGGCGAAAAAAAAAAAGAAAACAGAGAATAGTTGAAAGAAAAATAATAAGTAAATAAGAAAGGCGGTACGGTATGTTCAAATGTGACCACTTTTAGACGGGGCCCGGGGCATTAAGTTTGGGGCCCCCTTACTATCCCCTTTTTTACGCATTAAGCCCTTTACTGAGCCCCCCTTTTTAAAGCATTTTAACCCAGGTTTAACCGCTGTTGTACTCGAAAATTGCATTTCAGTTAACTGTAGTTTTTGTACTTTAATCAAATCTTATTTATCACCCCAAAAAAATATCTCTAACTTGATCTAGTGATAGACAATTAGGTAATACCTATATTATAGAGGAAATTCAGTTTTTTCCCCACAATTACTATTTCAGTACATATGAATTTATAATTTAGATAATCGGGATATATATGGGCCCCCTTTTTCTTCAGGGGCACCGGACTACCGCCCCCCCTTGCCCCTGTGATAATCGGGTTTCGGGTATATCAGAGAGAGATTAGAAGTAGAGCAACTTGCATTCGTATTGATGCTTAGTCTGAGTAGGTTGAAATATGGTTGAATATCCTTGGTTGAAATATCCTTGTACCGATATTATCCTCAAACTTTCCCGCACGTTGCGGCGTGCGTAGGGGGGGGGGGTGCCCACCCTGGTAACAACTTTCTAGGGGCGGTTAAATACCTATTGTTGGCCTATTTTAAAGAGATTAAAATGACATTTTTTATTCTTATATATTAATATCGGACGGAAAGAAATGCAAGCAATTTTTTTAAAAAATATTTCTCTTTTCGTTTATATTATCATGTTTTCCCTTCCTTCGGCTTGCAAAACTTTTATAAATTTTTTTCCTCCCCATCATTTTATCTTGCAGTTGGGTTCCTATTCTAAAATTATCTTCGCCTGTTAGATGTCTTTTCATTTTTTAAAAAAATCCACACTGGATATACATTAGGGGGATTATGGTTTAATTTTTCTGTAAACAGGGCGACCATAACGACTGTAGTACTATCGCTAAAAATTATTGTGGAAAAGTACAAACGGATAGTCGTCAACAAATTAACTGTTCAGTAATTTAAAATATAAACAAAAAATAAGACGTCTATTAACCAACTGAGATACTATAATGAAATCTAAAAATGCACACACGGTAATGTTATTGGAAATATTAGGCAAATAATTATAATTATCGTTAATATAATCTTGTTTTCATTAATATAAAAATTACACATATTTTAGAGACTTGAAATTGACGTTAAAGTAAATAGTAGAGATTTAATAAAGACTAAAAGTGTTCTGTTTATAATTTTTCAAGGGTTATCTTACAACCAACTGAACGATAAGTAATTCTAATTTGTGTTAATATATCCCGCAGTAATTTCAACAGAGGAGATTACTTGAACTTAAAAAAAAAAAAAATCTGTTTTGTCTCATGCAGATATGATTTTAGTAAAATATTCGCTACTTCTCGTATGAAGAGCGGGTGCGCAGCTATTTTAAAACAAACGGTTGTCCATTTCATGTAGTGTCTGAGGTATTTAATGCTACAACTTGAACAGTATGATGTAGAACTACAGTATGATGTAGAAATAACACATTTTGAAAGTCGGGAGTTCTCTGCAAACCGCTAAGCTTTTCACTTTTCTGATCGCGAATGACACTGACGTAGTTTTTTGAGTCATTATATTGCAATGATGCCAGGTTAATACTCATGACGCAAACTTTACATCAAGAGTCAATTAATTTTGCTTTTATTTTAGATTCCACATCACTGGAATTAATTGAAATTACTCATGTTAGGAAAATTTTCGTTTACTACAGTGCGAAGAACGGGCACGCAGCTAGTAAATAAAAATAAATACTATATTTTCGGTGTGACATTATATATACGGAATAAATCTCAATTTCTTTTACTTCAAATGCCGATATATGCTGATATAGTTATTAATATATCTACTAATGTGGCTATATGTAAGTAATTGTTATTATTAATATTAATTTTCAATAAAATCCCAATAATAAGTTAGTATAAAATGGTAACGAAATCGCAGTCCTTAATTTTGCGAGACTCGCGAGAGACGAGACAGCAATTTCTTTGCGAGACGCGAGACGAGACAGAGGTTTACCGCTGCGAGACGAGACGAGACAGCCCCGATTCTCGTCTCGCACGTCTCGCGTCCATCCCTATCTGTAACTACTGAATCGATTCTAAAGATCTTTTCACTGGAAGCTGCACTATTCCTGAATAACATAGGCTAAAATTCATGCATGCAGCATAATTTACAGGAACACTCAAAATAATTCGTAAACATTGTCGTAACTGTCTCCATTCGCCACTAAAATTTATTCAAATTTTATTAAACTCTTCAAATTTTTGAAGTGCAGTTATACATCTTCATATAAAGTGAATCCAATGCTAAATATTTTTGAAAGCCCCAGCTTTGCGGCCTCTACCTTCCAGTCATTTTAAGAGGCATCGCAAGAGCAAATCAGGTAAAAAAAAGAAGAAAGTTTCAATCACCATCTCAGAATCGCATGAATTTATTTTTCTTGTGTTGCCTTACTCAAGGAAATAACGCATCTGAAATATTTTTGATTTAGCTCTTTTAGTTTTGCAGTTATGGGGGGTCAAAGTACCCCAGAGGAGCGACGAATTTAGGGCAATTTTTTCTCATTTTACTCTCTCCACTGTGATTTGCTCTGAGATGCTTCAGAGAATATTTTTGTTTTTAAATCTGATAATATACCTTAAATATTAACATCTAAAACTGGAAATTCATTTGAAAATAGGCAGAGCCCCCAAATAATCCCCCCCACCCGTAAATATCTCCAATTAAAAAAAAATACAGTTTTAAAGAATGTTTTAAATCTTGGCTCTGACGTGATACAGAAAAAATAAAAATTCCAGGGCCCCTCGATACGGGGCCCCAAACATAGTCCTTAGCGCTAATTTATGCAATTTCGAAGCATAGGTACAGCTGGCTCTGACTTCGCACATGAGAACTATTGGCATGGAGTTGTAGTTTCAATAGTTCATAGTAGTTTCATATTATGAAAAGGTAAATTTTTATTATTGTGTTAAATTTTTCTTGAAAACGGTGATGCTTTCAAAATATACCGGGGGGCCTTCAAATATTTTTAACATTGGATTCTCTTTATATGAAGATATATAACTGCACTGTGCAAAAATTTTTTCTGTATCACGTTAGAGCCAAGATTTAAAGCATTCTTAAAACTGTTATGAAATTGGGGGTATTTTGGGTGGCCCTAATTTGGGGCTCTGACAATTTTCGAATGAATTTTAAATTTCAGATGTTAATATACAAGGTATATTATAGGATAAAATGAAAAAATTCTCTGAAGCACCTCTGGGCCAGTCACAGTCGAGACAATAAAGTGGCAAAAATGACCCTAAATTAATTCGACGTTGCTCCTCTGGGGTAGTTTGACGCTCCATAACTCCAAAACTAAAAGAGGTAAATCAAAAATATTTCAGTTTTTTTCTTTCCTTGGGTAAGGCAACACAAGTCCCGCAGTGGACTAGGCGCTAAACTCCGTTCCCATAAGAACACGGCAAGTGAAGCAGCATCTGGCTTGGCCAGTGCTTGGGAGGGACTTCCCCCTCTCGGCCCGTCCGCTGTGGAACCGTGTACGCTAATGGGAGCTGGTGCACGTAAAATCCGTCGTGGCTCCAAAGTCCTCCAAGTTGTTAAACGATACCTCTGGGGGTGCCGATTTCAGGGGGTTGGTCCCTTCTCTAGAATTGGTTCAAAATTACGGGACCCCGAGCTAAGACGGACTTCCTCCCACTGGGGCTCATTGAAATGGAAGCCGCTCCTTCGGCCCTTCGCCTACCTATATAGGGGGATCTGTCACCGCAATGCGGTTGCCAGAGGGCATTAGCAACAACAACAACACAATAAAAGAAAATAATGAAATTCTGAGATGGTGATGGGAACTTTTTTCTATTGACCTGCCCGATTTGCTTTTGCAACAGCTCTTAATTTCTCATTATATTCTCCATGTTTGGACAATATGTGATTTATCGTTTCGTGATTTTTTGATGATTGATAAACGCTTGTCTTCCCATATTTCATTTTCTGGAGTAAATTGATTTTAGTTTTTTTTTTTTTTTTCCCTCTAATGTATGTTTGAAAATAAGCAATAAAATCAGCATACTCCAGGAATTAAGAAAAAAAGCGGTGTATTCTTTCAGCTAGTTAGGTTAGCTACGAATCCCGACAACTGTCGTTTCCATAAAAGTATACTAGGGTCATTCCACGTGAGATCAATCAGTGCAGTTTACCACACCAACTTAGATTTTCCTCAAGTTTCATATAGATGACTTATTGTGTAAGATAAGCACAAATCTCAATTTTGTAGGTTCTACGATAATTAATTACCGAGAAATTAACTATGCAAATTTTATCCAGATTTTACCCAAGTTTTCTGTAAGATCCGCCATTTTTTTCTGAATTTCATGGGTAACTTTTTAAGCTGATTCCAAAAATGATATCAAAATTTGCGTATCTTCTATATTTTATGGATAAGTGTTACATTTGCTAAAAACATCATTAATTTTTTTTCGGCATGTTTGATCAGAAACATGTGTTTTAAATTTTTATGTGATGTTAAGATGGTATATCACTAAATTCCCTAAAAAAATTCATCTTGGCTTTCTGCTCAGAAGCTGAGCAAAAAATATTATTAAATTTTCATGTGACTTTTTTTGTTGTCTAGTAACAAGCTTTAAAGAACGAGTGAAATAAATGAATATGCAATTCAGAACTTATAATATCTTTATTCGTCGAACTAATCTCCATTATTTTCCAGCACCTTTCGCCAATGATCAGGTAGTGCACCGATACAGCATCGTAGGATTCATCTTTTGATGCGATGAAGTCATCAATGAATTTTCGTACTTCGTCCCCTGTGGGGAAGTGTACAGAAGGCAAGGCATTGTTCATTGACCGAAACAGATGATAGTCCGAAGGGGCTATGTCAGGGCTATACGCCGGGTGCTTCAAAACTTCCTAGTCAAACTTTACTAACTTATGTTAATAAAGTTTAACCGGTGTTGCAACATGAGGCCTTGCATGTTCGGGAAAGATGTGAAGGGTGTACTCTACTACAAGCTATTGGAGCCTGGTGAAAATGTAACTGCTGAACGCTATAAACGACAACTGCTGAACTGAAGCAGGAAATCGATCGTAAACGTCCATTTACTGACAAAGGTTTGCATCCCGTCAATTTGCTCCATGACAATGTAAGGCCTCGTGTTGTGAAAACCGGTCAAGGACACGTTAATAAAGTTCGGCTGGGAAGTTTTGGAACTTCCGGTGTATAGCCCTGACGTAGCGCCTTCGAACTACCACCTACTTCGGTCGATGAACAATGCCTTGTCTTCTGTACACTTCCCCATAGTGGACGAAGTACGAAAATCTATTGATGACTTCATCGCATCAAAAAATGAATCCTGTGTTGCTGGCAAAATTTAAAACATATGTTTTTGATCAAACATGTCGAAAAAATTCATGATGTTTTTTAGCAAATGCAATGCTCATGCGTAAACTATAGAAGACATGCAAATTTTGATAGCATTTTTGGAATCAGCTTAAGAAGTTACCTTTATAAACAAATTTTCACTTCAGTAACTTCTACAGATAAGGAGTTATTTAAGAAATTCAGAGGGAAAATGACGTTATCTTGCAGAAAACTTAAACATTTTCATAATTAATTTCTCTGCAATTAATTATTGTAGAACCTTCGAAATTGAGATTTGGAGTTATAATATTCTATAAATCATTTACACAAAATTTGGGGAAAATCTGAAATGGCGTGGTGAACTTTTTCAGATTTTGTGTTTGATTTGACGTGGAATGACCCATTAATCAAACACTCTGGAGTTCACACTTTTTAATCATTCTATTCTAGTATGAAAAAAAATGATATCTGAAGAGAAATCATTGAAATTTTCAATTTCGTTTCAATGGTAAACTACTGGACTCAAGGGCGCCGGCAGGATCATTTCCAGGGGGGTGCACCCAAGACATATATATATATATATATATATCACACATATACATAGTGTTCCTGAATTCATGGGCCAAACTTTAAGAATAAAATGAATGCAAAGAAGCATTTTTTATATAGCAGATTAGCAGTGTGGGGTTAGGAATAAAAAGTGTAGATGGAAATATAGCAAATGGAAAAGAAATGAAATAGCTCTACTGTAAATGCTCAAATGTCCTAGTAGCATCTAGCAAGTAATTGGCGTACTCTTTCGAAGATGCCAGGTGTTCCACGAACGGTTGCAGTGGTTATTAAAGTTTTGCAACGAGGCCTTCATCTGTGTCAACTGGAGTCTCGTAAATGAGTGCCTTGAGGTGTCCCCAAAAGCAAAATTCGATACTTGATTAATCTAATGAACGTGCTGGCCAAGCGACCTAGTTCAACTTGTCCAATCGATCGGGGGTCAAAGATGACAATGGGGCAATTACGCACATTATTTGCGAAATAGGCTGGAGCCCTATCGTGCTGAAACTATCTATATTT
Source organism: Cheiracanthium punctorium (assembly GCA_038373885.1). Taxonomy (NCBI): domain Eukaryota; kingdom Metazoa; phylum Arthropoda; class Arachnida; order Araneae; family Cheiracanthiidae; genus Cheiracanthium; species Cheiracanthium punctorium. The sequence goes on from JAWZYV010000488.1 coordinate 1,028,749, forward strand.
TTCATTTCCGACCAAACGTTGGAATGCAGAAAAATGCTTCTTTGTATGTATTTTAACTACCTTCAGGGACACCCTGTATACATACATATAAAAAATTAGACTATTCGGCGTTTGAAGGAAGAAGAATCTTGACTGGAAAATGTAGCATCAATATGTTAAATACACATCGCCATAGTTATTTTGTCGCAGCTGAAAAGTAGAAAATCTTTTGCCTATTAATTTGGCCTAATTAATAATACCTCAATTTAAGTATACTGATAGTTAATTATTTAATTATATGCAATTTTGATAACATTGTCTTAACCATTTAACCAGACCATTTAAACAACCAACTGTAACCAACTGTAACCATTTAAACAGACGAATTTTCCCAGAAAAATTGAAGCGAAATGTATTTTCTCTAGCATTGATGTATATAGCAATTTTTGCCTTAGGTGTCCCCGCCATGTCCAGTGCTGAAAATTGTAGATGGCTGAAATGTGAAGGTCAATAGTTCTGGCCTGCCGCCCGGCTGTCAATCTAACGGTTTTGAGTTTTCGCCGGTTTTCTCTACATGTTACGTGAATACGCGTTAGAACCCCTTAAAAAGTTCCCTGCCCAAGGCAACCCCCTCCTTCCATGAGAGATACTCCATGTGCGGGTTTACCTTAAGTTCACTTATCAAGGACATCCACATATTAAAATAGAGCCCTAGTTTCGAAAGTGACGCAGTGATGCCATCACTTAATATTTGAAAAATCACCATGTCAAAAAACTCAATACAAATTTTCATCTGTAGTTTTTGAGTTTAAATCTCTGAAAAAGTAACTCTATACTGTTAAAAGGAATATTACATTTTAAGTGTTAAGTCCTAAAATAATTACATTTAATCCTATTCACAGTAGAGTCTCGATAGTTCTCATTTTCCATACATCTCAGTTAGTGAAAAAATCAGTTTAGCTCCCAAATAATGACCAACACATATAAAACAGGCAATTTTTTTTATTGCAGGACAAAAATTCAAATACTTGGTGCACCCGGAAGCTATATCAGTAATTCCTCTCCCAAAGAAAGTGGGTGTATTTTTTCTGTAGATGTCCTAATATACATTTCTGTGCATAGTGTTGACATGATGCTTTCGCAATGGCACAATACTGCTGTACGGAAACGAGTCAACGTGTCAATTCAAAACAATATACTAGTATTTCCCGATATTATTAACCTGCTATAATCAGTATAACTACATTTTTCATTTAAATATGCACTCAAATCACAAAAATTGCTTTATTTCCATTTATCTGTTTATTAATTTAATGATTTCGATAATTCGAGACAAGACAGGTCCCGTCTACCTCGAATATTATCGAGACTATTTCAAAATATTTTTTTCCTAATTGCGGGTACATGCCGTGAGGCATTCAACACTACTACGACCTTAAGCGTTGGTCAATACATTATGAGGGCTCATGTGCGTGCGCCAACATTATCCCAAAATAAAAATGTGGATAACTTCTCAAAAGTTTAAAATTTATGTACAATGGTAAAAAATATTAAGCTATAAACACAGGTCTAAATAGCTAATTTAATGTGACAGTTACACATAAAATTCAAAATATTACACACACATTCAAGGCTCTTTTTTTGTCCTAAAGGTAAAACAAATTACTTATATTTTCAGGTTGATTATACTTTTTTCAAACTCCAGGGGGGTGCAAGTGCACCCCCCTCCCGGCGCCCATGACTGGACTGGACAAAACTACTGGAACTAATAATACAAAATTCGGCATGTGTGTGAGGAAGGGATGCTATGTCGATGTTTTATCCATCGATATATTGAAACCGATGCTTGTTTGACATCGATGTTTTTCCACACAGGCGATTGCATACTTCAAGCTTTATCAATAGGTGCGGATTATACTTAACCACTTTTTGTAAACCAGGGATACGACATCGATTTATTTAAAACATCGGCGTTTGTAAACTTTACAAAAAGTGGTTTAAGTATATTCCGTACAAGTTGATAAAGCATAAAGTATACAATTGACTACGTGAAAGAACATCGATGTCAAACAAACATTGGTTTCAATACATCATTGGATAAAACATTGATATTAAAAAAAAAAAAAAAAAAATCGATGTTTTGAAAACATAGATCTCACATCTCTAGTGTGAATTTTGCAACGTTTGTGCTCGTATGTGCAACGTAGAGAGGATTTATAGAGTTCACTCAGAAGTTCCTACTCGCAATAAGAAAGTTTCAAATTGGTTTTAAAGGCGAAGTCACGCGGAAGTCGTGATGTGAAAAAGGCTTAATATGTGTTCTAATTTTTGGAATGGATTTATTTCACAGCCCTGAAATGACATTTGTTGCAATTCTGTCGGCATTCGCTGCAATCTTTGTGCTTCTCCTAATTCATATCTCCCGATAATACACCAAACTATGGTTTTTGTAAATCACGTTTTTTTTATTGTGACTTTTCAAGTCACCTTTTCACAAAACCGAAGCTAAAGAATCAAATTTCACAACTGACTGAACCACTAGAAAATGTTTCTACAAAACTGACACAGTTTCGGTACACATCTCATTCATTGGCATATGCAACTTCCTTACTCTTTTTCGTGCCACTCTTTAAATTATGGATTTTGCATTATTGCATGTATTTGCACAATTTCGTTAAAACCACGTGCTTCCTTAATATTTTTGAGAAGTCATATAATAATCATTTACATTTGGGTAAGGTGTCTTTAAAAATAATGTAATCAGGACCACAAATTAAAAACAATTTTTTTAGAAACACGAATGTAAAAACATTTAATACGGAAATTCAACAGTTTACATTAACAAGAATGACAAGAAATAGGATCAGAACTGCATCTTCTCCATAATATTCTGCGGTGGAGACTTCAACACATATGCTTATAATGCTTTGGTGTAAATACTTCTTCTTCAACATAACCGTCTTCCACATCGATGTCAGCCAGCCTTTTATAACCCAGATATTTCTTTTCACACATCTGTGCTATGTATCTGCAAATTAAAAGAAAATAAATTATGGATGATGTTATTAAAAAGAAATTATAAAGAAAAATTTACCTCTATAGACACGTAAAAATCTATATCAATAAGAACCATATCCTGTTGTTAAAGCTCAAGTTACAAAACTCAGTCAAATAATGCTACATTACAATAAAGACAAATCGAATTAAGTACATTGCTAGATAATTAAGCAAAAAAAAGGTGTATTTTTCAGGGATATACAGTGTACACTTGTTTAAAATATAGTGGAATATCCGTCCCTGTTAATGAATTCGTAATACGAGTATTTACAGCCAATAAATTAAATGAATGAAACTAGTTCAGGCGAATCGAATTTTCACTTCTTTTCAACCTTCAAAGAACATGTCTCTATTGTGAACAAACTTAGTGCAAAATTCACAGCCACTTCTCACAACAACGCAAATTCTTTCCATTACTCCGTTATAGCATTATTCTTTTAAAATCTGAAGTCAAAAAATGTTTTGTGATATTTACACACTATTTCAAATATCTTTTTTTATTATGTGAGGGATTTCTATCTAAAAAAATCGCTTCTTTTAATTAAGGGGTGGATAAGACACTGAACACACTTATTGGGAGATGGCCATGGGCGCCGGCAGCATAGGGCAAGGGGGGGCAATGCCCCCCACTGAATTTTTGTATGCTGTGTTTTCTCTTGCTTTTTTGCTCTTTCCAACATGGTAACCATACGTTAAAGTAGTCTTTGCCCCCCTTGAGTAGTCTTTGCCCCCCTGGAGTAGTCTTTGCCCCCCCCTTGGGAAATATTCTGCCGGCGCCCACGGAGATGGCTCAAGTTTGCAAGTCCAGGGATCTGGACTCTCGCGCTGCTATCTAATCTAACAGTCTAGTGAGAGTATAAATTACTTAAAGAGCCACAAAAGAAATAACCGCCTTGAACCGCGCACAGCCTCGAATAGTCTCAGAGATACGTTTAAGCAAAGTTGGTGAGACTATACATAAATTTGTTTGTAAATGTTATAGCAATCATTGTTTTCTTTCGTCGTTTATGTACGACTACTGAAACACGATTTTCCCAGTGCGATTTGCTTCCTTTGAGATCCATTGAAAAGTGATGCAAGTCGGGATATATTTATTATCATATCTCTAACACTTAATTGGATGAAATGTTCAAATTTTATGCATTACCTCATTAGTGTTCTGAGCACAATTTTACTAATTGGGAACTTTTTTGTGCGGGAGCCGTATAAAAATTTAAATTTTGTATTTATTCAAATTTAATTCCACGCAAATTTTAATAAAATTTAGAGAAATTATGTACCTTTTTTCAAGTAGCTTCGAAATTCATTAAATATACAGGGGGATTCATTATTATACCGATAAACTCAGAGGGGTATTAGCTGAGCTCATGTGGAGCATAAATCAATATAGGAACCCTGTCCGATCTTTAAACCGTTTGAAAGTTATTGCGTATACATCGGTGGAACGAAATCATAGTTTTTTTTTCAAAATAACTTTATTTCTAATCATTGAAAACGTTTCTTATTTCCTATGATATACATGCTATACATAACCAATAATTTAAACAACAAGAAATCATTCACATTAATAAATAAAAACAAATATTCAACATTTTGAATTTTATATATGGAAATTGATTTATGAAATCAGTAAATAAAATGTAACTAATATTTCTAAGGTCTTTTCCAGTCTCAAGCGTGGATCGCCCTTTTTATTAAAGTTTTTGTTGGAATTCATAGGGTCTCTCTTATAATTACGTATCACACCAACTCACTTTTTAAGAAATTTACTAGTTCCAAGAATAGATCACATTTTAGATAAGCATCAATTTTGCCTCTTTCAATCTCCGACAAAACTGATCGTTTACCCATCGTGACAAGTGCAACTTCAACTGCTTTCTTTTGACTGAATAGCATTTTGTACTTCTGTACATTGTACATTCACAGGCTTTATAATTTGGTCAATTGCGTCATCAATAACTAATGAGCACTCACAAGAACAACTACATTTTCATAAATCAATTCCCATCTTATTCAGATACAAAAATAAACAAAAAATACCTTTTTTTCTTGTTTATGAATACACGTGAAAATTTTTTGCAGAACTATTTTATTAATAAGAAAATATTCAGCTTACGATATTTTACCAATCTAAATGCACTGTTCAATATTTTTTCTAAAAATACTGCCATTTCATAAATCAATTTCCATTACTGCGGAATGAAAAATCTCTGAATCCTTTAGTAGCACGCATTTGCGAATTTATTAAGTAAGATTCACAAAAAGAACATATTAAGAAAAAGCGAAAAATCCGATAACGGAACATCAATTGCATTACAAAATCGTAATTAAATGACAAGTTACAAGCGCTAAAACAGTGAAAACACAAAATCAAACACTCACCAAAATATTGAATCGGCGATTCTGCAAACACAGTCTTATCTACAATTTACAAATTTTACTAAAAACTATCCACTCCAGTAGCTTTAAAATAAGCTAGCGATGAACCATATTTATTGTTAGTTCGGGAGAAATTAAGCCAAATGTCTGCCTTAACCTTCGAATATCATGTTTTTTGGAAAATCGAGCTCCGCCCACTCTCCGCCTCCATAATTTTGTTGCTACCATTTCATGCTTCCGTTAAAAAATGTTACTGAATAAATCTAAATATTATTTAAAAGATTAATATAGCCTTATGTTTTTACTTTGCTCTATCCTTTGTAAGATCTTCGTGATATTTTATCGAATTAATCAATTGCATAGATTTCTTTTTTTCTTTTCTTTTTCTTTTTTCTATGGCACTGAAAATGGTAGACGGCCGAAGTGTGAAGGTCCCGGGTTCAGGTCCCATCGCGCGGTCGTCGATCTAACGGTCTGGAGTTTTGGTAAGTTTTCTCCAGATGTAACGTGAATACGCGTTAGAACCCCTTAGAAAGTCCTCCTACCAAGGCACCCCTTATCTTAGGCAGATGCTCCTCGCGCAGGTTTGCCTTAATCACACACACAATATTTTTTTATGTAAGTGGCGACAGGTTTACTACACATAAGTGACCAAAATGGAGTTTGAAAAAAAGAAAAAAAACGCTATTCATTTGTTTTTAGAGCTGTCCAAAAGCTTGAGTCAACTGTAGATTTTTTGTGTGCAGCTTTAATCAGAGGCTAAAATGTTAGCAGAACTGGGAGGTTTTTCCTCCAAATTTCAACTGGATATTTAAAAATACTGGTAATAAAAGTAAAATTTGAAATATATATACACTATAAAAAAAATTGGATGCTATGAGCTGTAAAATAATTGCTATATATGGGACTACAGACAAATGTTAAGTTATCTCATCCTAAAATAACCAAAATGAGTGAAGAAATTCTTATTTTGGTCCAATGCGACCTATCTATTCTAGTTGATACTAATTTAAATCACTTCTCACAAACCCAATATACTAAAAGCTGTTATATTATTTTCTCTTTTAATGTTAAAAATAAAAGGATTAAGCTCACATTCAAAATTATTTTTATTGGAAGTTATTTTTTATTTATTTTATTTTATTTTATTAGCTGAGTATCCGTTACGGTGATGAACGGGAGATATCACACATTTTTCTTTCTAACGCACATACAACAAGTTAATTCGATAGAAGCAGATACTTCAAAACTGCGCCACATTGTTTACCCCATCAGTAGCGTAGCTAGGATTATATTTCGGGGGGGGGGATCAAATATCAAATTTAAAACTAAAGTTCAATTGTAAGCTAAGTAAAGGGTCCCATTTCGGGGGGGGGGGAGAAATAAAACCCATTCCTTGGCTCATGAGAGTTTTCAAAAGGGGCTAAACAATGTTTTCAGGCAGATAAATCCCTTGTTTATTCTAGAAATTGTTCCGTTTGTTTTTGACTAGAAAGTAACGATGAAAAAATTAAAATGGCATCTACCCAAAGCTGTCAAGAACTCAACTTCAATCCTAATACTAAGAAGCAAAACCAACAAAGTTAGCAAATTTGAAAGACGTCGCCACCCCAAGCAGAACGTTCACAGCCCGTTGTTTCATTTATAGCAATATCTACGGGATTTTTGAGTATTTTATTACCTTCTCCGGAGTGATTAGAGCAGTTTAATTTTGCAGAACCACAAATTTTAGTTTTGTTAGTTAGAGAAGAGAAACTTTTTTTTTTTAATTGTGAAATTGTTCAATATGTACGTACAGCTTTAGTAGTCTCCTATGCTACCCGTGGTACAGCTGGATACATAATACAATTGAATCCAGTTTTAGCGAAGTTCGTTACAGAGAAAATCTCGCAATAGCGAAGACTTTGGTAATACCCAAATCAAATTGCAATATAGAGATGCATTATTGCTATAACGAAATCTCGTTAGAGCGAAATGATTTCTCTGGTCACTTGGACTTCGTTAAAACGGAATTCGACTGTCTTTCTGCTATTGTTGGTATTGTAAAGCCCCTTATCGACTTTGTTTAAACATATCTCAGTCTTTTTATGATGAAGAGCTGAAATTTTGTATATCACCTAATTAATGTATGGCAGATATTTTATCATGTGTGAAATTTCTGTTGGGAGGCTGCATAAAAATTTAAATTTTGTATTTGTTTAAATTTTATCTTCAGAAAAAAATTGATCAGTGCCATAAAATTCTGTACTTTTTTTTACATAACTTCTTAATTTGTTATATTTGTCAAGGATTAATATTTAATTAATAAAGCCTTAGTCAGTGCTTTTGGGATATTCCTTATATATTTTTTTCTTTGCTTTAAAAGAGGGCGAAATGAATTTTTCATCATTTGCAAAAAGACTAAAAAATTATGATGAATAGAATTACGGTTGCAATAGTTACGAAATTTTCGCGAAAAGAGGTCTGTTAAAGATTCTCAAAAATCTGTAAAATATATTTGAACATTCAGAATAAACAGTTCTTATAACTAAGTTTCCTCCTCTATCCAGTGATGCAAATATCATTTTGCTGCAAGCTTAATTAACAGCCGGTATTAAGTATTACGAGTGAAAAATTGCCAAAAATCGCGTAAAACATAAAATACGTAAACACTCTAATTAGAATTTTAAAAAAGTCCCTTCGGTTTGTGTCAGGACTTGAACTAAATATTCTTACAATAAATTTGGTAGGTCTAGGACTACCTGTCTCGGCGATACGTGACGAGTAGACACATACGCTGTCTCTCACACACACATACACATTTTATATCGTGTTTTATATACATAGATTTAACTCTAAACGTTTAGGAAGTTCATAGTTTCATAATACTTATTTTAAAAATCCACAATCAGTTTGTAGGTGAAAAGGCTTTTAAAGTACAGTCGGACGTCGTTGCCTGACAATCTTGGGACTACAAAAAAGTGTCGTCAAAAGCAGAGTGTCGCAATAACCGGAGCACAAAATCAGGATATTGATCAGGATTGATATATGCACAAAATCAGGACATTGAAAAAGCGTCATGGTAAGTGGGATGACAAGGTATTACTCATTTTTTAGGGTATTTCTGACAACAATAGTAAAATTTTCAGAAAATACAAAGAGAATGTAAATACATCAAACTTTTACCTGTTGAAAATCACTATCAAAAGATATATTTTATACTTAAAGGTTTGAGCGTATAAAGGATCGTTTTCACCACATTTATATTTTCTCTAAAGCTCCTAAAACACCCTTGGAGATTAGAAAGGCTTAAATAGTAATCTATGTCAAAGTAGCCACATTCAAAAATAAATTATCAAGGAAGCTCGTAAGTATGTTACATTTATCTATACCCAGATATTTATTTTTTTTTAATATAAAGTATGTGAGTTAAAAATGTTGCTATTTTATTTTATCAAAAAAACAACAACAAAAAAAAAATTCTAGATCGAGGGTAAATTTATATTGAAAAAACTACTTTCACTAAACAAAATAAGAAAGAATATTTTATTAATTTGCACAGAGTAACCTTTGATTTAACACAGTAAATAATTATGATTAATAATTAAGTAAATAAATAAGCAAATAAATACGATTTTCAGATCTTGTCAAATTATGAATCTAGTCTTCTAGTCTGCATGTATTTAATTTATCATAATTATACAGAACTTTTCAAGCCCTATTTTCGTACACCGTTTTATTTTATATTCATTGGCAAACAAAGTTTTTAGTATATTGCAAAGTTTTTAGTATAGGCAATTGGCAAACTAATGTTTTTAGTATATTATACCAATTTGAAAAGCTCCATGTACAAGTCAGTCGTTCTTATTCACTAAGTGTGAGACATGTGTTTACACTGCACGACATGAATCAAGAATAAGTTACAGTAACATTGGTTAGCACTTATTTGCCAATTTTTCATTTTGAAAGTCTAAGTGCGGCTATTATGCGGGGGGAAATCTACTATACAATATTGTTCACTCTAATGCTAAAACATTACTGCTCTAAAAAATACATTATAATAAAATTAGAAACTCGCCAAATGTTTCTGATTATGCGTTGTTTATTAAACAGTCTTGTCGTCAGTTGCACACAAAATAAAGGCCCTTTTCTTTTTATGGTAATATTTTTATAGGTGTATAATTCACGAATAACTTTATAAAAATGTGACAAAAAATTCTTATAACAATACATAATTCATAATAAAACACTTTCACTGAAGATTTCAATAGCTCTGTAGTTCTGGGAAGAACAAAACGGATCATTTTCTATTTTCTAGATGAAAACTGCGACTTTTAAGCGGGAAAAAATTCTGAAGATATTTTATTCAAAACGGGGGTGCAACTATTACGCGAGTAAACACGGTACTACATTATAAAAGTTGTCATAATGCTGATGTAAAAGAAATAGGGTACGTATTTTATGTTAAACAGATCAATGGCATACTAAATAATGAATACCAATTACGTTCACATTTTAATTAAACTAGTTTTTAAGCAAATACACTTTAACAATAAAGCTTTAGAATTTATGGCTTTGTTTATGAAATCGCGCATGAATGTCAACATTCCGGAGCTTCGTTAATTTTAAAGATTTACCATCTATAAAATGCTACTCACTCGAGCAAAAGCCTGAAGAGCAATCCCGCAATCACAGCACCGGCACAGAAATAATGAAACTCCATCTTGGGTAAGGAATAGTTTCACTTTTACGAAGTTCGCGGCAAAAAATCTGAAGGGCAAGTGCCGGGGCAAAATACGGTCGCGTCCGCCGGTGTCGTCTGGAGGTTCCCTTCTCAGTGGAGACTTCTATCCCGTCTTCTCAGTTCGAGTGACTCGTCTTCAGATCGGAGATCGGACTGAGGCAGATCGTCTTATTACAGTTTTATTTAAAAAGGCGCATTTCAGGATGTAACCTCAATTGTTCCTTTCGCAGCAGGTTCCAGGCTCACTTTTCTTCTGATTCGTGGAAAGAAAGAAAGAAAAAAGAAAACAATGAAGGAAAGGGGGGAGGGGAAAAAGGGGGAATCGGTAGTGATATGATTTAATAACTGGACCCGGAATGTTTCTCGGCTCGGAGGTTGAAATAGGGAGATTGAATAGAGGAATAATGAAGAGAAAAGAAAAAAACCTTATGCAATAACATAGCCGAATTTTAATGGCTATTCATTTTTTGAAGGTGGAGGTTATGCATTTGTCGTAAAGCATTTATCTTTGACAAAAGCTAATGCCTTTGTGCCTGCTACACTGGGAAAAAAATAAATGCATCCACGCTTTTTTTTTTTTTTTTTTTTTTTTTTTTTTTTTTTTTTGCCTAAGTTCATGAGTGCTTATTGTAGCGCTTTAAAACTCTCTTAAAATTAATCGAAGTTCTCGCCGAGAAATCGCAGAAACGCATAGACAGGAATTTCTTTTTACGTTGAATTTTCATTTTTCTTTCCCCAAGGCACTTGCCGTATAGACTACTACTAAAGACTAGGGCTGGACGCGAGACGAAAAACAAGTGTCTCGCGTTCTCGCAAAACAGCCAAAAAGCTTTGTCTCGTCTCGCAAAATCCCTATATTGTAGTGTTAAAAATGTCTGTCCCGTCTCGCTAAAAAGATGTCAAACTCTGTCTGGTCCAAGGACGTACCCAGGGGGGTGGTCCAGGGGGTCCGGACCCCTCCCGAAATTTCGATTTTTGTTAGCAAAATAATAATGATGAAGTGTTTCTGTGGAAAATTCTCCGTTTTTCATCGTTTGGACCCCCTCCGAAATTTTTGGACCCTCCCCGAAATATTTTTTCTGGGTACGTCCCTGGTCTGGTCTCGCATCCATCCCTACTAAAGACCGAAGGTTGGCAATTTTATGAATGGGCTTGTGTTAAAATTCTATAAAAATTGTTTCTGGATATCCATTTCTACTTTCGTAGATATGCGAGTATAAAATAAAGATCAGATTCGCTTGAACGATTAAAAATGTTCTTTATCCTTATGAAGAATAAAAATATCCGTATCCGTTCCTTTTTCAGTTGATCTTATGATGTACTTTTACTGGCTTTTCATTAAAAATTAGCCAAGTACCTGTTCTTCGAATGAAAGAAAGCAGACATTTTTCTAACCCGCGTAACTGATGTCAGGGGCGTAGCTAGGGTGGGGCAGGCGGGGCAATTGCCCCTGGCGCTGAAAGAGAAGAGAGCGCCAAAAAGGAAATTGAAAATCGAACCTGTGAATGAGATGTTTTTAAAAGTTAACTTTTGGTTTTGGGCCGACCGAGTTGTATGGTGGGTAAAGCACCCAACATACAACTCGAGTTTCGGGCCTCCTCCGGTTTCGGGTTCAACTCCCGGGGTTCGATCCCCAACTGGGCGTGGTTGTCATGTCTTTCCCTTCATAGGGGGCGACGTTGGCTCACCTACTAGGTGCCCCCATAATAAAGTGGCCAACACCTTCTGGCCGTTGTGAGGGACAATGCCTAATCGGCTAAGTACCCGCCCGTTAGAGAAAAAAAAAAGTTTGTTTTGGCACATATTGTTTACATATTATCACATGTCCTGCTACAAAATTCGATGTTTATTTTGCATCTTAACGGTATGACAACATAACATAACTTAACGATGTTTATTTTGCATCTTGCAACTTAAGTACTTGATCAACAAAACTGCTGCACCCGCGCTACAAATTTATCGGATCGCAAAACACCACTTCTCTCCTTTCGGAAAGAAAGCAAAAGCGAAAGAAGAAGCTCAGGAATTGACATTACTAATGCCATCATGGCTGCAAGGGCTGACTAAAGGGGGGTGGAGGGGCGACCGCCCTCCCCCCCGCGAGAAGAAAGATATTAATGTAAAAGATCCTATTTTACTTCCGTAAAATGGATGTATATGTCAATCATCCAACTAACCGCCACTGAATGGCTGAACAGTAAAACAGAAGACCGAAATGAAAGCGTGGTAAACAGCGAGACAAAACCATATGCAGCTTATGTGAGGCTGTCTTAAAGCCTGAAAAAAATGCTAAAAATGAAGACTTCATATGGATTTATAAAAGTAAGAGTATTGTGCTTATCAAATTTTTATTAAGGTAAGTTATATAAGGTTTAGGTAAGTTTAAGGTAAGTTGTATAAGTTTTTATGTTTGCTGATTAGTATTATTTATTCACACTGATACGATTTTACATTGCAGTCAAAATAATTTGTGGCTCGCATGATACTGAACATACGCGGGCCTGTGTATAGCCACAGCCCTAAGATTGCGAAGCCTGATTTTCCTAACCACTGGTACGCAGACTGTCACTGAACGGTGAGACTTAACTGCCGTTCCACACACAAAATAAAGAATTTTTTAATGTCTCTTCTATACTTGGCGACAGCTTTTCCTCTTAGTCAGGAACGCCCAAGCCGTACCTTGGGGCTTGGGCACTTCTCGAAATTTTGGTTTTTTGTTAATTGGGTGTCGATAAATCAAGCATTTTTGTGAGAAATTCTACCTTTTTCACCTTTTGGTCACCCCCCCCCCCCAACGAAATTTTTTCCTCGCTATGTTCCTGCGGTCATTGTTGTAAATACCTCAAGAACATTTTTACTAACTGTTGATGATGATTGAATATCCAGTACATGAATCCATTCTGAATGTATAATGAATAGCTCTGAATACAGCTAAAATTCTAATTTTTTTTTAATGTAACAACAAAATTAATGGAATATAAAATCAAGCAAACAACCCCACCATGGCCGAGTGCGTAAGGCACTCAAAATGTTAAACGGCTGCAGTGTGAAGGTGAAGTGTGAAGGCGCGGCTGTCGATCTAACGGTCTGGAGTTTTGATCGGTTTTCTTCAGATGTACCATGAATACACGTTAGAATCCCCTAGAAAGTCCCCCGACAAAGGCACTCCCCATCCTAGGCAGATAGCCCATGTGTAGCTTTGCCTTAAAAACACAAACAAACAAAATTAACACAAACAAACAAAATAGATAAAAATGACCGGCAAAACAGTTCTATGATTTCTTAGCTGCTCAAGTATAAAAATGTTGCCAGCTCAACCAATGGCCGGAGAGCATCAAGCTATGAATATTGTTAGATGACTGAAGTGTGAATGTCTCCAGAGTTCGGGCCTAGCGAGTGGCTGTCGATCTAAATGTCTGGAGATTTGAGCGGTTTTCTCCAGATGTAACGTAAGTACGCATTAGAACGCCTTAAAAAGTCCTATCCCCAAGGCATTCCTCCCCGTTACAGAAAACCCTTCTGAGCTTTGACTTGAAAAAAAAACAATAATGTTACCACATCTCTAGTGTTTATTATTTTAATCAAAAATTGAAACGATTGCTAAAAGATCACTAATAAATTACTTCGCCTGATCCTGAGACCAGAACGAAAATTAAAGACTTTTGAAATGTCCAGAATTTTATTCCAGATAATTTTATCATATTTAGTGTGTATGTGATTTCAAATTGGCTGAAAATTTTAAATTCTTTTAAATTTCTACTTTATTACTTTCGATCTACTTAATAGTCTATGCGTGAAATAAATCAGTTTTCCTGTAAATCTATCTAATTTATTATTATTCATTTATGGCTAAAACCACTAAGAAAATCTGATTTACAAAATTCAGTCACAATTTTCTTTTGTAGAATTACGATTAATCTGTTTGCCCTATTACTTCAAATCGGAATCCGGAAAATTTGCAGATTTCTGTCACAAAGCGATGAGCAAAATGCACTCCCAAAGATTGTAAAATTCCGATCCACTGAAATACCCCCCCCCCCCTCCAATTCGGGCTAATATCCTAATTTAAACTTCTGAACTACTACCCACAAATATATACCTTAATACTTGTTGTTGTTGTGAACATGTATATCGGATTTGTGTGCTTGGCTCGGAGTCCGCTCATAAATCCTCGTCAGAAGGACAACACAAATTGGGTGCTCTCCGTTGGGGTCTTTCTAAGGGGACCTAACCCGTATTTACGCTAAGTTTCGGAGAAAACCTCGGAGAACTCCAAACGGTTAGGTCGACGGTAGCACGATAAAACCCCAACCCGGGACCTTCACACTTCGCCCGTCTACCATTTCCAGTGACATAACCACTGTGCTATGGTTGGGCCCTTAATACTTAAATAACGTTTATACATCAGAATTACATTTCTGTGATAATTTATTTCATGAACAAAATTCTATAGATCAATTTTTTTCGATTTTTATGGATAATACAGGTCCGCGAAATGTTTAACATTTTCTCAGCGGTCCGCAGGTGCAAAAACATCTGGGAAACACTGGGGGCATTCGTAAACGGCAAACTCGTAGCACGAGTTTTCGTAAGAAAACTGGAATGCGTGTGTTTAGCCCATTTGTGCCTGGATATTTTTGCGACTTTCTTCGATTTTTTCTGATAACAGAAATAATAGATAAATTTCTGACGTCGACTTCTTGAACAAGGGATGATTTCTTTTAAAATCATTATGCATAAAAATCGAAATATCAACATCCTACTTGGTCATGTTAAAATATTTTGTAGAGTTGAGGCTCAATACTCATGAATAAAGGCTAGGAAAAATAAATAACGTTTTCGACTAATAGCGAAAATGCCGTCCCAAAACAGGGACGCTAGGCATAAATGGGTTAATGCTATCAGTGTCTTTTGACTTTAGGAACAACTTCAGTTTATTTAGGGTGCATTCGTAAACGACAAACTCGTTGCACGAGTTTTCGTAAGAAAACTGGAATGCGTGTGTTTAGTGCTATCAGTTTCTTTTGACTTTACGAACAACTTTAGTTTATTTAGTTTCGTCGCCTAGGAGACGTGTTTGTTTACAACTCGCGAAAGCGTAATTCTTGCTGAGGAGAGTTTTTAGTACATACTCAATATAAAATCAACAGCATTTTTAAAAGAGTGGTCATAACTGAAGTGCACAGATAAAAATTCATAAACTTCAACTTAAACTTCATTTTTTCGAAAGTATTTAGCAAGAGAAGTTCAAGTTTCGCTAATAACGGTTTAAATCAACTTCAATCTCAACACTAAAATATGCATTTTTGAATTTACTAAAATGAAAAACACAAGAAAATGATTACCTTTTAAAAATTATGTACCTTCGTAGCAGTTTCTAACGTATGCATGAATTTCCTCCTCGAAAAAATAATATTTGCAGCTTCAGCAAACGTAAAATACTTTTCATAACATACTTTTCCATAACAATTGACGCCATTTGAAAACAGCAGCAACGTGCAACAAGTGTATCTTCTCAATAATTGAAAGAACCTGATATAATATGCTCAGTTTACTTCATTTGAAAGTAATTGCACTCAGTTTTGTATACGAAAGCTCTAGTTTATAAACTGGATGCACTCAGTTTCCTTTACGAACACCTTAGATGCAAACTCGTTTGGCGTTTACGAATGCGGCCACTATATTTAATTTAACTTAAAACGGAGATCACCCCTTCTCAAACTGCACGTGGGAGTTAATGAGATTCATGGAAACATGACACTACCTTATGTTAAAATGTTTTCTCTTTTTCGATTGGCTGCGCAAGATTGCTTTGTGAAGTTGTGCTAAGAAAATTCGCAATTTCTAGAACGATGGCGTGTGATATCTGTAGTTGTTCGACCTTTTTTAATTTGTTAAATTTTGTTGCTTCAGCGCTTATTTAAGTTCTGTAAATATAAATTTCAAATGGAAGGACTTCATTAATTCATATTTAACGTATATTTATTGTCTAAAGATTATAATATGACTTCATCAGTTTGGCTGCAGTTTCACGGCAAGTAAATAGTTTAACTTTCAGTGTCGCTCGCTCACAACTACTTACTGATACGGATTTAAAAAATCTTGAAAAAGGTAAAGTTATATATGTATATATATGTGTGTGTGTGTGTATGTATGTATATATTTAGCGTTATCATTTTGTTTACGAATATGCAAACAGTATGTTTAAAATAACGGTTTATTATTACAGTTTAATAATAATTTTAAATTAAAAGTGGTTAAGTGCTATAAAAATTTAAATATTTATTTATTGAGGCAGAAACTAAATTTAGGAAACTTATAATGCGATTGCTGGCTGTCGTAATAATATCTAAAATTAATTTTCGTTTAATGTTTAAAATAAATTGTGGATTACTGGAAATTATTAAAATTGGTGTGTGTGTGTGTGTGGCATTTATGTATTTGTATACGATTACTATTGCTATTCACTTCATAGAGAATTTGCGAGGTGCGACACAGCTTTGCAGCATTTTTGTGAGACTAGACCGGTTTATTTTACATCTTGTGTATATCCCTAACTATGCAATTTTGTTGTATTAATGTGATACCACTAAGTTTGAAAAAATAAGTATTTATTATTAAAATGCATAACAATATTCTCTATTGAGTAGTTTGGGTATACACTTGGTAATTCTTTTACTTACACGCAAGAAAATTGCAATACAAATTAAAGTAATAATAATTATTATTATATAAATGACTTTACACCACTAGGACTAAATTTATTAAAAATACCTAATTAGCAAAATAGTTTGTTTTTAAGAAAATATTTGATGAATTTAAGAAGGAAAGCTCTTTTTAAAATTAACCGTATTATTTTTTTATGCATCAACCAATGTTTTACTTTTTTTAAACGTGTTATTATATGTTTGTCAGACCATAGACATTTTTTTAAACAAAATATTAGGCTCAACTAGACAATGTTCTTTTTTTTTCCAAAAATCTTTTAGAAGCCAAGAAAATTTATAATTTTCCAGAACCAAAGATTATAAATAAACATTCACGCAATGCTAAAAAAAGAGAGAGAAAAAAAAATAAAGTTATACAACATGCTTTTTTTAAAAAAATGTTTTAATTTATTTTTTTGTTAAGTTATTTCATAATACAAAATAAAGTTGCCTTTTGATTTTATATATTATTTTAAAGAAGAATGTAAACAACATACGTTAAAAGAAATTAAAATATTGGCTGATTCTACAAATAAACGGTTAATTTCATAAAAACCTTTTCTCTTCAAAATAATTAAACATTTTCATATACAAACAAATTATTTTGTTTATACTTAATAACTAAGTACTTTTGGCAAAACTAAGTATTTTTTGGATTTTAACTAAGTATTTTTGGCAAAATGAGCCCCAGTGATGTAAGGTAATTTATATAATAATGATTATTTTTAATAGGTTGATTAGTGCTAAACTATATATGAAACTAATAAGTATTAATAAACCATGTTTATTATTAGAAAGATACTTACTTTAAGTAAATATTTTATATTACTGAACTTTTACAGTTTATGATTATCATTTAGTAGAAGAAAGGAACTTTCTATAACAGAATATACTTATTTTTTTCTGTTGTTTTGAGTAATATGAAATTAAGTACTTAAGTAAATCGACACATTTTTCAATGTAGTATGTAAGTTATTTATTAAAAATACCTTCCTGCTTGTTTATTAATAGTTTTCAAGTTGCTTATTTGAATTATAAATTTCATTTTCGCATTATTTAGAAATAATTAGCAGTTTTGAACTACATCTTATTTTAGTAGTCCCTGAGATAACATTAAAAAAATCTAGCTAAGAAAAAATACAAATTCGTAATATATACTTAAAAATCAACTTACCCCTTTTTAACTGTCGTGAGAACTTAGCAAAATGAAAACCAAAAAGCACTAACCACATTTAGACAACTTTAAAATTTTTGTCTAGTTGAGGTTAATACCAGTTAGTCTTTAGAAAAAAATCACAGTTTATCCAGAGAAAACTATAGCAAAGTCCGATCTAACTGACGTAAGAACTTAGCCTATTTAAAACTAAAAAGCACTAACCACATTCAGACAATTTTAAAATTTTTGTCTAGCTACAGTCAGTGCCATTTAGTCTAGGAAAAAAAATCGCAATTTATCCAGAGAAAAATGCAGCAAACTCCATTGCTCTGAGAAAACTCAGAATCCATGTTACTGAAAAGTTTACGTTGCGAGATGATTTCTGTTACAACCTTGGAATGGAATGGGCAGGAGACGGTCACAAATACAAAAGGGAAACGAAAAAAAAAAAAAAAAAAAAAAAAAGCACTTCCCGCTCTTCGATTGTCCGTGAAAACTAGAATAGGGAAAGGTCCATTTTTTCCTAGTGCGTAATACTGTGGTTCCTACAAGGGGTGGAAAGCCGTAGGAATGCACTCGACCCCCCCCCCCCCACCCACTGCGCGTGTGCTACATGTTATAGTGTACGCGGACAAGGGAATTGGAAAAGAAAGTCCGAGAGATTTTAGCTTTTAAATTATTCACTTTAAATTAGATCGCGTGGAAAAAGAAACAAAACAAATTAGTGTTATTCTACTGCAAAATAGTTCATACTTCAATATCTGCAATGAATTAATCAATTAATTTTTAGAAAGATAAATTACTATAATCAGCAAAAAATGGTTACTTTTATTCATTTTTAAGGAGATAAGAGCATTAAATTTTATTTAATTTGTAACAGCATTTTACAATGTTGTATCAAAACATGATTTTGCCGTAATTTTTACTATTATTTTATTTGAACAGAAACATGACAAACAAGTTGTTCAAATAAATGCTATTAAATTAATTATTCATAGTTATAATTTTAAAATGAAACTATTAATATTTTTTCAATTTATAATTATTCAGTATAGTGAATTAAAACTTTTATTTATTTATTTTATTTTATTTTTTTTTAACAACAGCAGCTAATGCATTATAAAAAAAAAAATTCCTTAACTATAAATTATACTGATATTTTTTATTTTTATGGAAATACTAATGAAAAGGTATTTTTTCTACTATTTTAATCCAATTTAATTTCAGAAAGTTTTGTTGTTTTGTGTTTTTTGTAAGGAAAAAACACAGGAGTTAATCCTTAGGGCGTCGGTGCCCTGAGCGGAAGAAGGCTTCTAGCGTTTGTTCCAATAAATAAAACAATTAATAAGCAATAAAATTGGGGTTGAACAGTAATTATAATAATTATTTGGTCTATAATTTTATAAAAATCAACCATATTTCCTTCATTTTATAAATATTAGATAATGTTTTGAATTTATATAAAATTTATAAAATATCCCCAATTTTTGTTCCAGAATTGGGGATACAACGGTGATTTGTCCTCAATTCTATGTTCAAAAATCTGGTTAATTTATATAACCCATATTCACATTACATCTGGAGAAAATCACCCAACATCCAAACTGTAAATTGACAGATGCGCGGTAGACCTGAACCCTGGACCTTCACACTTCAACCAGCTGCGGATCCAGAAAAAAAAAATTCTGGAGGGGGAACAAGACAATTTTTGTCACATTTTCTTATAGAATGACTTGAATTTACAAAACAAGTTAATGCTCTATAGTGTAAACTTCATTCGTCTAGGGGGGGGGGGGGGATGGGGCTCTGGATCCGCCAATGACTTCAACCATATTCGGTGTCTTATCCACTCGGCCACGGTGGGCTACTTTTGTCAACTTTTAAAATTCAGCGTTTAATGTTCTGCATTGTATGTATTTTATTTTTAATTAATTTTATTATTATTTTTTAAATTGGAAGTACTTAACTTCTATCACTTTATATAAAATGAAATTCATACCCTACTAGCAATTTTGCTCGGGCCGTCATCGGCTGGCAGCGTGGCCGGTGGTAGCCCGAGCAAAATTGCTAGTAGGGTAGTCATATAATTATTTCAGAGATGTGAATAACTAGACAGAAATTGCCCCAATTGAGGGGTGGGGGTGGGCGCTTAGAAACCCCTTCAATAATAAGTCATAAAAAACTGGCTAACTTATCTAACGCATATTCACAATACATCTGGAGAAAATCACCAACATCTAAACTGTAGATTGACAGATGCGCGGTAGACCAGAACCCTGGACAGGACCTCAGGTAAATTAACCAGATAGAATGATTCCCCCCCCCTCCCCTCCTTTTTTTCGCCTGTGAAGGAGGCACTTGAATCCTACGGGCTCAAAACATTGTAAATAAAAAGTATTGAAATCATAAATTAAAAAGAATTATTTTAACAATATATATATGCTGCTTGTGCTGGCTTTATACCGTTCAGTTTAGAAATTACACTTCTGGACCGATATCGGTTTTGACGTTTGGTGCAGTACATCGCCAAAATCACATGTTAACCCTAAAAGGCTAGCCGCTATCGGACCGTTGCATGCCCGAAATGAACTTTTATTTGCCTACGCCAAACCGTTTTGCCAGCACAGAACCGACACCGTCCCAATTGCCAGTATGCCAATGCCGACATCGAAACGGTACTGCCGATGACGGCCCATCCCTAACCCGATACGGCTGTGTTTGCTGGGGTATGTTTAAAATAACTGTTTATTATTACAGTTTAATAATAATTTAAGTTAAAGTGGTTAAGTGCTATAAAAATTTAAATATTTATTTATTCAGGCAGAAACTAAATTTAGGAAACTTATAATGCGATTGCTGGCTGTCGTAATAATATCTAAAATTAATTTTCGTTTAATGTTTAAAATAAATTGTGGATTACTGGAAATTATTAAAATTGGTATGTGTGGCATTTATGTATTTGTATATGATTACTGTTGCTATTCACTTCATAGAGAATTTGCGAGGTGCGGCACAGCTTTGCAGCATTTTTGTGAGACTAGACCGGTTTATTTTACATCTTGTGTATATCCCTAACTATGCAATTTTGTTGTATTAATGTGATACCGCTAAGTTTGAAAAAATAAGTATTTATTATTAAAATGCATAACAATATTCTCTATTGAGTAGTTTGGGTATACACTTGGTAATTATTTTACTTACACGCAAGAAAATTGCAATACATTAATTGGCCTATAGAAAAGGAAATTATATTTATTAATAATACTGTTTTAAATGAAATAACATTTTATTGGATTTTACAATTGCCTTCTTTCAGGAGGAGGATGATACTATTCATATTTTTATTTTTACTGTGGCATACAAAACATATACCAACAGTTTTATAGTTAAATTGACTGCAATTGTTTTAAAGTGCTTTATAGTTCACCAAACTCTGGCTAAAATGTGCTTTATCCCACCGCTTGGCGACGTTTTTTTTTTTTTTTTTTTTTTTTTTTTATAAGGGACGATAATGTGCGAAATATTGCGAATTGGATGTTTTAGAACTGAGGAAAGATCCGAAATACCTTGCGTTTTCGCGCATGGATAATTTATTTTTTATTCTAGCTACTGTGTGATGTATACAGAGTAATGTAACGAATTCGCTTGCTCAATATGACGTCACTAAACTGT
The DNA here is from genome assembly GCA_038373885.1 of Cheiracanthium punctorium. Classification (NCBI taxonomy): domain Eukaryota; kingdom Metazoa; phylum Arthropoda; class Arachnida; order Araneae; family Cheiracanthiidae; genus Cheiracanthium; species Cheiracanthium punctorium. Next base: position 1,050,422 of record JAWZYV010000488.1, read on the forward strand.
TAACTTGCGTTTGTGCGTATGCGTTATTGTTACTTTTCCTTATTTGGTAATTAGCTATTCTAATTTGCTTCAACTTGTGCAGTTAACGATAACTACAGCCTGTTAAAAATATTCAAGTAAAAGTGAAGCTTCTTATGTTTTGTTTCATACATTGAAAATTATTTATTATAAGATCTGAATTCGGTTACATATAATTATAACTTTTCATGTTTCTGTTGAGTTGTATGGTTTTGTTGAGTTACGTTCTCTAATTTTTTTTTTTCTTGAGGGTGTACATGATAGTCTGATGTCTTTAGTTTAGCAAAGGGCCAACGGTTGCACACTTTCGTGGGACCCCCTAAAGCGATGCCCGGACCCACTGGGGCTTTTTTTCTTGGGGGGGGCGGGTCTCGCAAAGGGCCGGCGTTAGCATATTTTCCAGGGGCCCCTAAAGCGATGGCCGGACCCACTGATGTTTTTGGGGTCTCGCAAAGGGCCAGCGTTAGCATATTTTAGAGGGGGGGGGGCCCTAAATCGATGGCCAGGCCCACTGATGTTTTTTGGGGTCTCGCTAACGGCCAGCGTTAGCATATTTTCGAGGGGCACTTCCTCTTTTATTTTTAATAGTTTGTTATTTTTACTTTATATAGTTCCATTTTTATAAATATTTGGTTTTCCTAAATCGCCGTTTTGTTTACGTTTCTGTATCTGCGGTGCATCTTGGGAAAATAACCGTAAAAAATTAAGCGTGCTTCCTTTATGGCTGAATCCCGCAGCCTTTTGCGTCACGCGTGCGTTGCCGAACGAGAAAAATCAAAATAACGGAACCCAGTGATTATGAACGAACTGAGCAGAAGAGGTTGCAATCCCAGAGCCGTTCTACTGCGTTCTACAGAAAAGATGCCTCGCCATGGCACAGTGATTATGTCACTGGAAATGATAGACGAGCGAAGTGTGAATGTCTCGGGTTCCGGTCCCATTGCGTGTCGGTCGACCCAACCGTTCGGAGTTTTCCGTGGTTTTCTCCGAAATCCAGCGCGAATACGGGTTAGGAACCCTTAGAAAGACCCCCGCGGAGGGCATCACCCCTTGTGCTGTCCTACTGACGAGGATTTATAATCTGGCTGCGAGCCAAGCACACAAATCCGATATAAGTGTTCACAATAATAACTTGTACAGAAATGCGCTAACTCGCCAGTTTGTTGACATTCGCCAAGCGGTGGGCTAAAGCACATTTTCACCAATTTAAAATATATTTTTTAATAATTTTGTATTACTTTTAAAGATATTTTATTATTGTGTAATTGACGCACATTGCTGTAACCATACCTCTCCTTTTGTCTCAGGACAGATTGCAGAGATTCCTGTTCGATACTCTCCCCCCCCCCCCCGCCTTAAATTTATAAACAAGTTGACAGTTAAAAAAATCTAAAGCTGTTAACCCTAATAATCCTGTACTGAAGAAAAGTAAAACTTTTGTGCCACTGACATATGTATACATTATACTGTTATGGAGTTTTATACATCTTATAGCAGGGATGAGCACAACCTCTTAGCTTGTGGACCACAAAAATTTAAAGGTACCCTACAAAGGCGAATGAAGTAGTGCAGTCATTAAAAAAAGCGGTTTTTGCAGTTCTGTATTGTCTTAAAAACAATACATAGAACTAATTGAAGGATGCTGTGACTTGGTTCTAAATTAATCGAAGTTGAAATTAACAAACTTCTTAGTCTTTTAGTTTGCAAAAATTGTTTTAAGCTGAATATGGTAGATATCTGAAACGTTAAGGTCCAGGATTCTGGCCTACCGCGAGGCTGTCGATCTTACGGTCTGGTATTTTTGGCGGTTTTCTCTAGAGGTGGCGTGAATACGTGGTAGAAATCCTTACAAAAATCCTCCGCCCAAGGCGCACTCCCCCTTAGGCAGATATCTTTCATGTAGCGTGGCTTAAATACCACACATACAAATTGTAAACTTTCTAAAAAGTGTTAAATTTTATAAAATAGCATTTTTTTAACATTAGGAGTGTGCTAACTTAAAATGAACAAACCTTATAATGTAGTAGTAAAGCTGTATTCTTTGCAAGATGGAAAATTGCTGAAATATCACTATCCTGAAGTATGAAATTTGGATTGTAATTATGTATGCACGTTTATAATCGCTACATCAGAATTTTGTGATGAATAAACATGGAATTGAATTAACAGTAAGTTTTGCAATATTTTCGGCAGAAATTTTTATAATCTCTAACAGAAGCAAAGGAATGAACGCTTTTAGTTAAGGCACAAATCACGGATAAAATAAAAAAATCTTTAGTGTCTTATACGACTTCTTAACTTTGAGCCCCACTGACTTTGGTACCACTGTATTTGTAATCCATTCCTGAAATTCTTGGATTTAAATTTACAAAAAGAAAAATATAAAAATTTAAAGCTGTACTCAAGTACATAAATTAGTTACTTAAGTACTCCGGAAGGTTTTCCATAACGGTGATTTGTAAAAACACTGAAAATTTTCTGGAAAAAAGGGTAAAGTACGCTGTAAAGCACGGTCTTATTTACAAGGACATGGCGATAACTTTCATTGCCTATCGAAAACTTTCCCCAGTGCATCCATCGTTGCTTCCCGATATCAGTCTATGGTCTAGCTCTAATGCGGCCCAGCGGTAAATATTTTAACGTGTAACAGTAAGATTGCGTTGTGAAGTCTTTTATAAATTAGCGTAAATATTGAAGCCCCTTTTTTTCTGTTACAGGGCCATGTCCACAAGAGTTCAGATTACCTTAAAATGCATCCCAGTGAGTTTGAAGGATTTATGGCAAGGTAAGTGTCATTTTGATTACGTTAGTGTAGTGACAGTTGTACAAAAAATGTGCATGCTCGCAACTTTTCTTTATTTAAGCGTTTTTATTTAAAAATACTTTTGGAATGGTGGTCAGTGCCTTTCTCTAGTTCCTGGATCGCTTATTCCAGTGTTTGAAGCTTAGATTTTCGCTTCATTTCCTTTCTCATTTTTTTTTTTTTTTATAGTTAAACTTTTTCCCCTGTAAAACCCTAAATCTAGTCCTTTTTCACACTTCTGTTTCATAATTAAGTGTACTAATTCATTAAGATTAATTATAGGATTCGTGGTTGTAAGTTTATATTGAAATGATTTATGCCCATACTTCATTAACACTTAATATATTATTTTTATACTACGTCATCGCATACGCACACATTTTTTGTTTCCAAGTAGTTTAACGAGTTACACAGTTGTATAACCTCGGACAATGTTTTCTGACTAACTTCATTTTAAAAAGAAGTTGATCTAAATTGCAAAATAATTAGATAAATCCTATACATGGTTTATTTATTTTTCACGGTTTTCTGGTTTACACGAAGTTTCTTTAACAAGGTAGTTAAAAGTAATTTCCTTTCACCTAATTTAAGACTGCTTTTAAGATTCCAGGATAGCAAGATTTACTTGGTAAAATTAGTAATTAGGTTATTTATGGCTATAATTAGACTTAAATGTACGTTATGATCATTTATGTATCTATATATAATTTGATAAATTGTTCAATTAACATATATTTATATGAATAATTTACCGTTATTCAACAGGATTAAATATTTTGATACATTTTAAATGTTAAAGTACATTTTCTATTTGCTTAGTTTCTGTAATTTTATCAGTAGGTACCTAGAAATTCAGAAACTAGTGTTCATTAAAATTAGTTTTGAATGCACTGTACTTGACGGATATTGACATTATTTTAATAATTACGTCAATTTACTTGGTAATTTTTTTTTTCATTTCTATTTTTTCAATTAGACTAATAGTGATAGTCAATGTGTGGATCACGACCTGTTCGAGGTCATGAACATTAGCCTCTGGTGTCAAGATGATTGCCATAAGACATAAATTTAATAAATGCAAAGGATTGACTGGCAATTTTTTTTAAAAGAAAAATATTGATTTTTAAAGTGAGGAGTTTTACTAAATGTATAAGTATCGCATGCTATTAAATCTATTATGTTTAGATGATTATTAACTTACAGGTTGGCATGACACTTCAATTTTCCAAATAAGTTTATGCTGACAGTAAATGTAAATAATGTTGAATTAACTGGTACACTTAATTGATTTAATGTAGTGAGAAAAAGATCATAAACTTAAAGATTTAAGAATGATGTATTGCACACAATACGTTTCTTGTTGAGATAAATATTAATTAGAATTCATGTAGGTAAACTCTAATTTAGTAAAGCACTTTTGAGTCTCATCAGAAAGCGGGTTTTTTTATTTCCCCTTAGAGAAAATAAAGCAACTAGTGTCATCACCCAATAAGAGACAACCGCAAGTCCTGACATTTTGTCCTTTTAAATAGAAGTCCCCATTTTCAGTGGGTATATCCCTTCCTCCTTCCACTCTCCCCCCGCCCGTCACAAAAGTGTCAACCTTTGAATAGCTTATGTATAGTTTTTAAACGGACAGGCATTTTTAAATTTTTGAAATTTCGGAGACAACGGAAATTTTTAATTTAAAAATTTATTATTGAAAAAAAGTATGAAATGAATTCTAGTTTTCTATTAAAATTTATTTTAAAAATTCCATTCTACGGGTTTGTTTGAAAATATATGAGTTTCAAGCTTATCATTCCATGTGGATATTAAAAAAACTGATCCCTGTCATCCTAATTTATTATGAATTTTTTATAGGTTTATTCTGATGTATACCGTCTGCGTAGTTTTAATGTTATACTTTCGTCTGTCTTAATGTTTCGCTTTGCTTTATAATTTTTTTCTAACGCTCACATCAACTTGGTTGAAATGAAAGCATTTATGACGCCATTGATGTCTTCATACAGAAGTTTTCATCTGATTTTATTTATTATGAATATTATCCACTTAAATAGTATTTAAAATTATGAACAGCCTTAAATTGGGGATTCTAATGTTAAATTTAATATTTTCAATATTTAGATAGCATCTTTTTTAAAATCTTGAAATAAAATAAAGTTACAAGAAGAGTGTATTACTTGATTAGTTTTATAAAATTAAATTAAAAAATAGTTACTTATATCAGTTTAATATTTATTTGAATGGATGAATATGAGTTTGAACTATACAAAAACTTGGTTTAAACCAGGAAATCCCAACCCTTTTTATTTTTATTCATTTTCTTTTTATTTTTTGTGACTGAAAAGAGAAATTTTATTTTATCGGAATCGCCTGTTTTTATCAAATGCAAACCGTCTTTCCAAAAAAAGACGGTCCAATCCAAAAGAAGTCTTTCAAAACACTCAAACTTCCGAAAAAATAAACGCGTGTATAAGAATCGGTTCCTCTTCTTCCTTCTCTTTTCCGCGTCTTTCTTTTTCCTCTTATCTTTTCTTTTCTCTCTTGCCTCTCTCTCTCTCTCTTCTCAAAAGGAACTTCTCTTTTGGAGACGAGAGAAGCATGTGCAAAAGCAGGCAATCCCCTTTTCTCATATCGAAGTCCCGACAGGTTAGTATCGGATCGTCAGACTGGATAGAATCGGAGGTGAATCGACGAGTGCTTTGCTGCCTGGTCTTTTCCGAAAGACTCTTTCCAATAAGGCAGGAGGATGGGTTTGAGGAAAGGGAAAGAAAGAGCGGTGTGCATTTAGGAGAGCGACGACTGCCAAGTCCCCAAAACTTTCTCAACGACTGTCCATGAAGACAGTCTGGTCTTGATGCAATGATATGGGGCAGTAATCTGCCGAACGAAGTTGATTTGAGTTTTATTTTTTTTAATGGGCCTAATTGTGTACCAAGATAGTTGGAGGGGTGAAGATAAAGATTTCGCTATGATGATGATCTGATCGGATACAAAAACTGTACACACAAAAATCACGCACTTAAGACCAGTCTGGTCTTAATGCAATGAAGTCAGGGGCGTAGCCAGAAATTTTTCATGGGGGGGGGGGGTTACGACTACTGCAACTCACATATATGCATACATGTGTGTGTGTGATAAGGGAGTGAACAATGTACATTTCGTATGGCAAAAAATTCCTCATGGGGGGAGGTGGTGTTGCGACCCCCCTAACCTCCCCCCTTGCCTACGCCCCTGAATGAACTGTTACTCCTTCATGGAATGAGGCATGGGGACATAATATAATTTTAATCAAAATTATGTTATGTCCTGTTCAAATTTATTTAAAAACAAATTGTTTCGATTGTTGCGCAGTGTGAATTCGCCAAATAATTTTCCAAGGTACATTTTCGGAGAAAAAAAAATTCGTAACAAAATAAAACACTTAAACATTGAATGTCAATTTATAAAGTTAGTGAGGTTTTACTACTCTTTATAAATCGTACTTTTTAATGAGTCATGTCCGATAATTCGTAAGATCGAAGCTGCCACCATTTTGTTTCGACCATACGTTGTGTTTGATATTCGTCATCAATGATGTTAACCATTATTTCAACTAAATACACTCCATTTCACGAATAAAAACCGATTCGGAAAAATAAGATTGTAATGAATGACTTTCTTAAATTTTTAGGATACTGGCAACTCTGACAATAAATTAAAACATTAAAGAAATCGATGTTTCGATCGTTACGTGATTTGGACATCTTCGCTCAATAATTTAGAAAAGTGTATTTACAGCAGAGAAAATGCTGAAAAATTTATGAAAATGCTTTAAAACGTTTTAAAAAAATTATTTTAAAGGCTGATAAACGAGTTGAAATGATTATATATTTATTTTTGCTTCCAAACAGCATTGTTTCGATCGTTACTTTTTGACAAACAGAACTGGCAAGAACACATGAGATTCTTGTTGCGAAACTTTAATATTTTAAGCATGCTACTGCCATAGGGTGTCCGAAATAGTAAACAAATAATTTTATTAAATGCATACAATATTTTGATTATGAAACTTCTATATAGGTGCTAGAATTTTTTTTTCTTGGTGTTGCAGAGCATCGGTTAACGTTCGGGATGTCAAAAATTAACCATTTGCAGCTAAAATTTTTTAATTTAAGGATATTTACAACAAACTTTCGTAATAAATGATTCCAGTTCTTGTTTCTGTGCGGAACTAAAAATTCACTGAGAAAACCTAATTCAATTATGAGATCTTATTTTTTTTCTGAGAACTTTAAGTTAGTATGCGTGTTTGTACCCACCTTTTTAGAATCGCCCTTACGCAATTTTCCCCCATTTGCATTGCTTTCTGCATGTGTTGACATCAGGCTTTGTCCGCATCTTTCAGATATTGAGTCTAATAAATACAAATGCAAAACTTTAGATGTAACCTTTCACCTCGGACCTTACACATAATAGTTTTCAGAACGTCATTGTTTTCTGTAGGAATTGGGCTATTTGCAAGAAAAATGCAAATTCAGCAAAATTTTTAAATACTACGTAGACCATTATTTTATAATCGGAATAATATAAAAATAAGTTTTCCATAGGAAGGTTTATTCTTTCTGCTAAATGCAATAGAAATGGCTTTCGAAAACCATAATTTTATTGAATAATGAAGTGTTTATTAAAATACGACGTGAGAACTCTGAAAAAACACAAAATGTAGCGAAATATTTTATATTGCTATCAGTGTGCTCACGCCATGTGACGCTCTTTTTACTGCCCCCTCCCCAAAAAAAAGTCCTAATCACTTGGTGCCTGTTGAACAATTTCTAAAAAATTCGTGCCCGGAAATATTTTGTTTCTTATAATTAATAATGCTACGTCAATAGGAAACATTTGTACACTCCAAAATGTGCACCGTCATCAAAAATCGAACCATCTTTGATCCCCTACCCAATGTACGAAAAATTATTTCTCTCTAGAATCTCTTCCTCAGAACAATTTCAATCATATATTAACATTTTTCCTCTCATAAACTAAAGCCAAACAGTATTAATATTTTCCCAAGTGTACCCCTAAGCGTAAGGAATTGAAAAAATGTGCTTAAGTTGTATGACACGTCTATTATTGTCCGTGAAGAAAAAAAGAAAAAAGGGGGGGCATGATACGTAAAAGGTTGGCCACGCCTGCCCTAGGTGTTCCTGAGAACCAATTTGTCTCTTAAGTTTTTCATAACCTCATAATAAGAAATTGGGCATTGTGTATAGAAAGCCTGCACAAGAGGCATATGCCTATGGTAAGGGGTGTGTCTTAGGCGGTGGACTTTTTAAGGGGTTCTAACGCGTGTTCACGTTACATCTGTAAAAAAACCCACAACTCCACCATTAGATCGACAGCCGCGTGGTAGGTCTAAACGCGGAACAGAACGCAGGGTGTCCACCGGCGACTAAAAAGGAGACTTTTGCTATTAATTGAAAGATAAGGCGATTTAGGCGACTTTTTGAACAAAAAACGTAATTTTCAAACTACTTGCAAATTTTTGACTAATTTGAAAATCAGCTTTCGGTTTTTGTCAACTCTTCTTCCTTTTAAGGCAACTCCTCTTGCGTTAAGAGTTAGAACCCCTTAAAAAGTCCTCCGACGGAGGTCACACTCTCACCCCCACCCTATTGGCAGATGCCCATAAGCTTACCAAAACTCAAAACAAACTCTTTTCAAAGTTGTGTGATATGTTCGTCAAACATTCTAATCAGTTTTTTTAATCTTAGAATATTCAATGTCGGGTTCTCTCTTCCCGAAATCTGCTAACATTCTTGGTGCCATGGGCACCCATAAGAGGGGGGGGGCTTGCCCCCTTCTAGAAATTTTTTTTTAAGTTTGCTCCCCATTTTACATGTTTTTATGGGCTCCCATGCTTGTTGCTTTCTATTTCCCGTGTTCTGTCCAAGCAATCATTGCCATGCAATAATTGAAATCTGTTTTGCTTATGATCTTACTCAGTCGATACTCGGCACTCATCAGCAGTACAGAGTTGAATCCACGTTAAAGTTATCCTGAAATCTGCCAGTTCAATAACTGCCATTATTTTAAATTCAATATTAATATATTTTGAAACTAATTGTTTTTTAAATAATATATGCTTTAAATTGATTTCTTTTTAGATTCACTATATGCTCTGTTATATAACGCATGTTAGTTTTCAATCTATCATTTTATTCACTTTTCCTCAAGCTGAATGACGTATCTTTATTTCTTAACTGCAAAATCATGCAAAAATGCTACTATTTTGGCAACTAAAATTAAGAAAATGGCTGCTAAAATGACTACTTTTTATGTCGTTGAGGCTATGATACTGTTTTTGCCTCCTGGCAAGGGTAGACACCTGTCGACACTTCAACCATCTGCTATGTTCGGTGCCTTATCCACTCGGCCATGGTCTGGCCAAGTTGGAAAAGACCCAGAAAATTCAGCAAGGGGGCCTAAATAATTCAGTTTCCCTCAGTCAGAAGCCTTTCCTTCAGTCAGAAGCCTTTTTTTTCGGGGGGGGGGGAGGGAGGGGGGCTTTTCAATTGTTCAACTTACAAAGTGCGTACTTCATACAAGGACACATCACTTTCATTGGGTGACAATCCAAAAACCTTTTGAATTTGTTTTTCTTTCATAGCATGACTGAATCTACTCAGAGTTCCAATTCAGACTGAAGAACTTTTTTGCTGAAATGTATTAGAATAAAAAAAAACTTAAAATCATCAAGATTGTTTACTAGAAATTAGTCAACTATTTCTTTCGTAAATAGTAGGGTATGAAGTCTCGGTACAAAATATCCCAATGACTCCTACTGTATTTTCCACTAATCTTTCAGAAAACTTGGAGGATATTGAAGCCACGAACAGATTTTACGTGCACCCGTACAAACGATTTTGCAGCTCCCATTAACGTACGCGCTCCCACAGCAGTCCGGTCGAGAAAGGAGCTCACCCTCCCAAGCACTGTCCAAGACGGTGCTGCTTCGCTTTCCGTGTTCTTAGCAACTAGGCTACTGCGAGATTTATAAAAACCATCTTTTATTTTGGTTTCGTCTTCAGCGTTCGTTGGAGGTACTCAATCGGGGAAATTTTAACTGAATTTTTTTATCCAATGAGCATATTAAAAAGTACAGTTGAACATTTATAAAAAAGGTTCAACGAATCTTCGACTAAAACTCTACTTTCCTGACGCTCATCTGCGACGTTTTTATTTTTAAGTGGCATACATGGCATGTGCCCTGTTTTCGGTTACTACGTTCATGTGCTCGAACGTGTCAAATATGGCAATCATTAATTACATATTGCGAAAACTGGGATCGAAAGTTTAAATTCCATGTTTACAAAAAAAGGAATAGCGTTATAAGCACGCACATTATAAGTAAGAGAGTGGATGATGTTCATGTGATGTGCTTTTTCCCGTTAGGTTCAAGCAAAATGCAGAAATGGCAATTTACTCCTGAAAGTTAAAGATGGCTGCATTTTTAAGAGATTGTAAAAAATATTAATCAAAGGAATACCAAGGACAAACTATTATTACTCCAATCATTTATGTTTGAAACTAAGAATTTTTCTTTGTTTTAACTGATAAAGTCTCAAAAGCTTTTCGAAAACTAAAAATTTCTCCTCTCCACGCCTTCATCGTTTATGATGACGATGTTCTTAAAATGGCAAACGTCCATTCTATTTTGTACACAACACAAATACGTCCGTAAATACATTCGTCATATATCTTTCACAACTCGTCCGCTTTAATAACGAAGTTTAAAGCACTAAAATATGTGCGCATTTAAGTGGAAGTGGCTTCCATTTCTTTGGCCTTGTAAGTTTTTTTTTTTTTTTTCGCATTTTCCCCCGAAAATGATAGTTGTTTAATCTTTGTTTCCCTGTTGTTGATAAGCGTTAAACAGAACCGTTTTTTTTTTTTCCGATTAATTTTATAAGAATCGTTTAACGACATTCTAATATAAATAGAAGGAAGAAAAACTTAAGTTACTCATTCCTTTTATCCGTAGCTGAGATTTATTACATTAGATATATTTATCGCTTTTTGCCAGGGGATTCGAACCGGAACTGAATCGAAAACCGGAAAAAAACCGTTATTTTGGTCGGAACGAAAACCGGAACCGAACCGAAAAAAATAAAATCGTTTTATTTCGATTCGACATATCTCCAGTCATTCTGTTACTGTAATCAGCTTATCAATATTTTCTAATTAAACCTAAACGTCAACCGTATCATTACATGTACAGTCTGTTTTCGTTTCTCAGAGCTTTCCTCCCATTTACGCATGCGTCAGGTTTGATTAGATTTCATCAAAATGGGGGCGAGCGCAAGTTTGTTGCTTTGCACTTGAACTAGCAATAAGTAGAATAATTTCTGAAATTCCGAATTCAAATTAAATTAAATGGGGAACATCATTTAAAAGAAGAAAAAAAGCACGCCGAAATAGAGCTTGAGAAAGTACCCATCTCAACCTATCGCCCATTTTTCAAGTAGAATCGTCTTGTTTGCTGCCGCTCTGCTTTACCAAAACGGAGACTACATTGCTTCTCGATTTTCAGTTTTAATGTTCACTAGTAGTTTTCTGTTTGTTTCACATGAAATTACTCGCAGAAGGCGGATTTAATTTGGTTGAAGGAACTAGAAGTATAGATGATTTTTTAAGAAAAATAGACTGATAATGGATAACAATGCTGTTATTTGCTCGCCGCTCGTATCGTACATGCTGGTTAATTGTCAATTCAGTGTACCAATTAAAAAAAAGAATAAATTTTTTAAACTCTGATGGAATTACTTTTTGTTTACGATAGAATTATACATTTAGTACAAATAAGAATGCACATAAAATAAAGTTATTCATTCGGAATTGAACCGAAAACCAAAATTTTTGGCCGAACGCAAATAGGAACTGAACAGATATATTTTTTTTTAGTTGAACCGGAACCAAAAATATTACGGTTAGAATCCCTGCTTTCTACTTTTCATTTAACATTTTATGTTGAAAAACAAATCTTGTTCTAATCTCCTTGCCTGGGTTGATAGTGGAGCTGTTTTTGACAACTGAAGAGCGGTGGATATTTTGTGTCACCCGAAACAGTGGTTCAGCGGCATCTTTGTCTTGCTTTACCATGCTTTTAATTAATTTCAAACATTGGAGCTGTTTTAAATAGCTATAGTTACTGACAGCTGTAGCTTATATTTTGTCACAAAAGTTTATATTTTTATTCATTTAATATAATTCGTGATTAATAAAATTACACTTCAATTCCGTTTCAATATACAGAAAACGGTTCGTTTAAACAAAGTAAAAACATACGTTTTTCAGTTAGCAAATGTTTGTTGTATTCATAGAACTAGACATATACAAAAATTATTAGGGTATATTAAATATCATTAAACCTTTTCAATCCTAGTTACGCTGATCTGACTCACTCTAACAATTCCGGTCCGACCACTTCAAAACAAAACTTTTAACGTCATTAATCCAAACAGATTAAAAAGTTATTGTCTAAAACTAATAAAATTCTCATCGCTTGAAATTTTTCATAATCATGCATAAAAATATAGTAAATAATGCGCTCCTTTGAAAATCTGCCAGTTTCCTCATTTTTAAGCAATTTTTTGTTCTTTTGAGCTCAATGTTATTTCAGCGAGTCAAAAAAGTGAATCCTTTAAGTGACAAAATGAGCCGTTTCAAATGAAAATGACGTCATAAGATTGAGATTCCAATTCATTTAAAATAGTTTTTCAAGATTAGAGTTTAATTTTTTCCCAAATAAATCATCTCATGGATATAAGAATAGCTGTGTCCACAAAACGAAATATTTCGAACGCGAAAAGTTACCGCACGTTTCTAGAAGAGCATGCATGCAATTCGATATGGGTATATAATAAAAATTGAATATGGAGTTATTTATTTTAGGTGGACGAAGGTTAGATTGAGCGTAGACGTATTTTCGTCGAAATCGCCCGTTGTAATTGCCTCCACAACGGGCTGTGACTTCCAGTTCCGTATAAAAATAGATTTTAATACTTGAAAACAGTCGTATGCATTCAGAACTGACCATGATTTAGTGTTCAAAATTGTCGATGCGAAAGAATTGTCCTTCATTGATTATTGGACAGCTGGCGTGAGTTTGCCAGGTTTTCTTCCTTTTGATACACTAGTGCAGAGCAGTTTAACAAAAATTTCCGGAAAGGCAGCATATTAAAAATGGAAGGCTTTATTCATTTATTTTTAAATGTGTATTTTATAGATAATCTTTCAGGCAATTCGGTGTCTAACGATAACTTCTTAAATTTAAAAATCTCTCATATATCGTTGCAGCGATTGTAGGAATATGTAATACAACACATATAAGAAGCTTTCTAAATTTTAAAATTACGTCACGTAACTTAATTTACTAACTTTCTAAGACCCACGCGAACGCGTTAAGATACATAATTATGCTTTTGTGGTTGGCAATCTCACTATAAAATCCTGTTTGTTGAACAAGTTTATTTCAGACCAAAAGTTTAAATATTTTTAATATACATTTTAACAAGTGGAATGTGGTTTTTATTCAAATTGGATTCTTTATTTAACAGGGTCTGCCCTGAAGTTTGATAAAAGTGGGTCACAAAGGCCCATTATCTTAAGAAATACGGGTTTTTGCATATACAAAAACCACCCTGTGGTTTTTTATCACGCTCAACAAAATTTAGGTAAATTACTCAAAAATCTGAGTAAACGCGAACCCTGACGCATTAAATGCCTCTTGGAAGTTTTTGTATTAAGTAAACATCAAACATCTAAAAATCGCTCAAAATACTGGTGTTAAACGATAAAGTAATTAAAAAACTTTGTAAAAAGCACACATTACTTCTTATGTGTGTTTTTTACAAAGTTTTTTAATTACTTTATCAAACATCTGTTTAAAAAGAAATGCAAAGCTAATGTTCCAAAAGGTTCCATTGCTATCTATTAACTGTCGGAGAACATGGATACATACTGGATGAAACTTGATTCTATTGTTTGTATGAATTTTTATGGGGCAGACCGACACAATAAAAAAGAAAAGTAAAAATTAAGAAATATAAAGCCTCCCCCCCCCCAAAAAAAAAATTGCATTTTGGAGGGGAGAGAAAAAAGAAGTCAGAGTACAAATTTATTTTAGTGTTCACACTTAACACCTGTTCTTCTACAGGATGTTTAAAATAACATTAAACAATAGTTTTCTTTTCCTTAAAGGGTACGAATGATAATACATATTTTAAAAATGCATGCAAGCATGTTGAATGAAATATTTTATAGATTATAGAGCAAACTCTCGGTTATCAGAAGGCACGGTGTCCACAAATGAATTAGTGATCTGACATTGAAAACAATAAAATGAACAATGACATAAGGAATAGATGATTATTTTTCTATTCTTTTATCACATGATTATAAATATATATTATTTGACAAAAAATTATAAAATAAGAACGCGGCCCTGAAATATGAATTTCTGAAAATTTCACTTCTCTTACATTCAGTGTTTTCATAATCAAGGGTTTGCTTTATTTAAATCTCACGATATAAAGTGAATTCATTTTATTAATTTATGATAAGAGCTAAGGCATTTCTTCGTGGTTTTGCTTATATTGGGGGGAAGGGAATAAATTAAATTCATTAGACATTATTTACTGTGTTAATACAAGCCACTTCAAAAATATTAAATTTCTGAATTGCTAAATTTGTAGAAATTTTCATTCAATTAAATTTATAAAAGCAATAATGTCTATTTAATTCGGTTAATAATTAGTTTTTTATTAATTAAATAAATAACCAGTTTACTAATTATCAAAAAAAGCGAATTATTAATGGCAATAAATATAAAACTTGCAAAAAAAAGTTTAAAATTTGAAAAGATATTGCTTTGTTACCGTGTATTTTTATGAGCTTGTTGCAGTGGCCATATGCCATTAAACATAATATTTCATTTAAATTTTAATGCTAAATAAATAAAAATGATAAAGCGAAGTTTTTTTCCATCAAAATGGAAAACTGAGGATGACAACTTTCAAAGCAGTAAGAGTTCATGAAAGTTTTGTCTTGTTTAATTTCTAACATGAACTTATAAATTATCCTTCAAGATGCTTGGCACACTATATATGAGTGTCCTCTGATAAAGCTCCACTTAGATGAAGACCAAAAAACAATATGAAATGGAAGATTACACTTTACCTCCTAAATTGTTTAGTACAGTTATGGAAATTGAACAAAATTAATCGGTATGGGATTATGACTCCACGAATAGTCATTTGTTATACTGATGGAATTGATCTTTCTTTATGAAATTCGACTTATAAAGAATTTTTAGTGTCCAAGTACTGTAATTACAAACTGAACGAAATTCTTTGCAACGCATAATAAATATACGAAAATCACTGCCATCTCAACTGATCTAAGAACAGTTACCGACGTTAAAGGAATACAAAATAAAGAGTGAGAAAGTTTTCAACACGCAACATTCATGTTGAAAGTGATATCTGGCAGTTTTATAAGGAACGTTTCTTCGTCTCTGTGAATCTGCTGGGTTCTTAATTGAACCAGAAAATTAAAGTATATCTACAAATTGATTGGGGGGAAAAATATTTTCCATAAAATGTTCCTTTTGGTTTCTGTGCACCTGCTGACTGCTAGTCTAACCAAGAAATCTCTGTAAACCACAAGATGACTGAAAAGAAAAAATAATGATCCGATAGTTATACTTTTTCCAAAGAACTGATCTTGTACGTACATGACTAGCGTAGACTGGATTAAAGATTACAATCAATGTTTTGTTGGGTGATTTGAGGCCTAAACTACAACTGAGATGGCTTTCCTTGTCTCAGAAAGTAGAGTTTAGGTCAGTCACAGAATTTTTGCGAGCGCAAGGTATTGACTCTTCAAAAAAGGCAGAAATATTCTCTGTTAAGAAGCCGGACACACCAACAGCAACAGCTGTCAGTGGAACATCAGTAGATAAAATAAAGCAGAGAAAACGACTCTAAATTTTGAGTCGGGGACTTAATCGTAAAACATGACTGCCTGAGTATCCATGTGAAATTGGAGAGAAAAACGCTAATCACCTTCCACTAATCATCGCTGTCTTGATTGACGTCGGAAACGCTGAACATCTACAAGCGAGTATCATCATTTTTGGAGCAGTCGGCAATCCATCGACATAACAAAGTGCTCTATGAAGATATGTGTTCAGTATCCGTAAAACCACTCATGAACTTGTCCTCAGGGGCCCCTCTCTGCGAGTGGGTACGGGAGGTGGCGTTCCCGGGGTACCTGAGCTACCCAGTGTTCGGGGGTATAGCCGAACTCCCCCGTCTCTTCGGAGGCCTGGTCTTCCAGGTAGGGGGTTGGGCGTGGAGCCAAAAACCTCACCCCGTAAAACAAAAACTGTTCATTCAAGAGGAATTTTACTACGCTGAATAAACATCCTAATGGCTTAGAAAACGGATGCCAAAAGAAAATATGCTTTGAGAAAACTCCTGAAGAAGTCCAGAAACCACTCAAGTTTGTCCAGCCAACGAAGAAATGTCCTCTCCTTACAAGTTTCGACAAAAATTGTGACATCTGCATTGATGGTCTTCACTTGACTCGTCTGATTTGGGACGCTATTTGCACATTTTAGGATTCTGCGTGCACAGAGTCCTGCAGTAATACGTTTCAGTCTGTGCCTTCAAAAACGTAACGAGGTGTTCCATCCAGTGTATATTTCCTTCCTCCGTGCAAGATTCATCTGTGCGTTGTCTGACTGTGAAACTCAAATTGTGATAATATTACAGAAATTGCCATTGAAGTTTACTGGAGAGAACTGTTAAAATCTTTTAGTTCTCTACTGCTCACTATGCAAGTGTGTGCCTAGCATCTTTGAAGTGTTTTTCTATAAATTGAGTTATACTTCTCACTTTTTTGTTGCTTATATTCAAAATCAACAAAATTGAAAGGTGTCAGTTTGAAAAAATTAAAAAAAAAAATCTCGATGAACTGGGCTGTGAGCCACGTGTTTTCAAAAGCATAGAGTACAATTTTTGTTCTAAAATCGGAGTTTTTTTAATTTTTTATGGCCTAACACTGATTTAAGCAGTTGCATTCAGCTGAGTTTTTTTACCTAAAATCTTAATTTTAATTTAAAATTTCTACTATAAAGTTGTCACTTAACAGAAAAAAAAAGTTTAATAGAAAAAATGTTCCTAGATATATAGAGGTAGTACTTATACAAAATATGATGCATTTAGAATGCTGAACAGTAGTTATATAGTGTAAATTCTTATAAAAAAATATCCGACATTAAATATAATTGTTATTTAATTTTTTAATTTAAAACCCCATGTTGTAAAATCGTTATTATTACTCGGTCGCTGTAAAACAAGCTCATGATTTACTATCCCGATTTTGTGAATTGTTGGCGGAATTTTTTTTCGGTTAATTTCTGTTTAAGTAGGATAATGTTCTCGTAGAGTTTTGTAAGACTTCTGAATTGAAAAATAGAGGCTATTAAGACCCCTCCCCCATTTAGGTTTAAATTAGGAGGGAGAAATTTTTCTTAAAAAATTAATTAAAAATGTATCTTATAGATCTGCCTCAGCTCTCCATTTGAAAAACATTGGCATTTCTATCTGTTCAGTTATAAATTTGTGCTACATCTTGCCAAGCTATAATACGGTATAACCTCGATAGCTCGAAATCAAAGGGAAAATTCGAGATTTTCGAAATAACGAAGTGAAATAAAAAGGGGTCAGTTTGTAAGGGAAAACATTCATTCGAGATCAAAATTTTCGCGGTACTTAGGTTAGAGATATCGAGTTTGTACCGTAGCTATGCAATATTTTCAAAAAATCTTTCAATCTGTTATCAAATTTGTATAATTTCTTAGACTATAATCAAACGGTAAATTCAGAAATATTGTCCGAGATTTGAAAAGTTTGATAGTGCTTATAAATTTAATATTTCATTATTTAGTTAAAAGCAGTATTTATTGTGCTGTGTTTGTACACATACTTGCGTTTGGAATGCTGTCGAAACTTTTTTATATTATATTTAATGTGACTTTAGCCTATAAAAAATATTAATCATAAAACATTACTCAATTTCAAAAATGATATTTTTGCACATTGAAACTCCAGGATATGTATCCATGCAAAATCTGAAAACTGTATTTTTGGTAATATAAAACTTAAGGGGATTCGTTTTAAGATTGAAAGCTTTAAAAGAACGGGCTTTCTTTTAACTGTTAGATATGTTCATTTTTTATTTATGTATGTGTTCGCATTGATTTAATAATGTAGCATTGGTTGTGTTGCGTTATAGTAAAGCTACGCAAGGGCTATCTCCCAAGTGTGCCTACCTTCCAGTAGGCCATGGTGGGGCTAATATAGTTTTTAATACTTCAATAAAGTTCTTGAAGCAGGCATGTAACTCAAGAAAAATTCGGCTTCCACAAAATTTGGGGAAGTGTCCCCCCCCCCCCAAAAAAAAAAAAAAAAATTGAAAAATTGTAACAAAACCTAAACCTTTGAATAACAGAAAATCGTTAAAGGCTCAAATCCTCTAGTCCTTTATCAAGACGGTTACATGCCTGACTTGAAATGTTAGATTTTCTAATCTTTCTGTGCGTATGGCTAAATTATAGTACATATGTTGTAACATAATCCGTAGGTGCATTTACAAAGTGTCTCAATGCGTGTTAATAGTAAAGAAAAAAGATCTTTATACTAAACACAACGACCAAATGGCTTGTCATCTGCCATTCTTTTGTGATCCTTTGTTTTCCCTTGAGCTATAATTATAGAAAATATTCACTAATATCTCTTAAAAATGAATGTCAAAGTAAACGACTCTAATATTCAAACTTAAGATTGTTTGAACTTTGTAAAACTTTTTTTTGTTTGTTTGTTTGTTTTGTTTTCAGATGTCATCAACGAGAGCTATTAGTAAGTTTGAAAGAGGGCATATTCTGTCTATGCGATAAAATGACGTAAAGTATCTGACATTTCAAATGAACTTAAAATATGGCAAGTCATTCGGCCAGTATGTTTAAGTAAAAAATAAACACATATTTAAAAAATTATATTTTTATCAGACTTGCTGCTTTTTGCATAATTTTTAAAGAAAAAGTAAAATAGGAAAATTAACGAATCCCCTTAATGTTTCTATAATATATTTAACATTGAATGCATTTCAAAACACATTGACAGTTTATTTCAGTATAAATGTAAAAAAAAGAATACGTTTAAACGCAGTTTTAAAAATGTGAACTTTTTCTTATTGATGTATACATGCATATTCGTACAGTGAATTATTAAATAGTAGTACATTCCCTACTTTTAATGTTATGCTTTAGTTGAAAAAAAAGTTTAAAATCTGACAAATCCTAGTATTTAATTAAGATGTTGAAATATGTATTGTTTCTTTATTTTGTTTTGAGTTTTTCTTGTCCGCACATTAACTTGTAATGTGCTTATAGTACAATTGTGCGATTGATTACAATTAATGTGCGTACTACAATTTTACAATTGAGATTCATGTTTTGAAAGTATAAAGTTGACACATTAACTTGTTTATGAGATAAATAGCACTGGAGCCTTTTGATGACGAGCAGTAAAGTTAATTCATAAAAAAAAAAAAAAAAAATCCGAAGAAAAATATGCTGATGGATTGAATTTAACCATTCAGCAGATTTTGACGGTTTATGTTATTAAACGAACAACCCTCTCACATTACTGATATATTGAGATTGTCTCTAACCATCATATAATGTCTGGAGTATACTTCTTTCCGGTTTAGAATAAGTTGTATAAATGTATATTTGACTTGTTTGAATCCTGTTAAAATCTTATGCAAGTAGCAAGAGCAATTTAAAAATACCTCATAATCTTTTAAAATCAGATTTGAGAATGAGAATAGAATGACTAATTTAGTTCCCTTTAGATCTTTTCCAAATCGGTTATCATATCGGGAAATTTATGGGATGTATTTAGTTTAGTTTCTGCGAAAATTTTAGAAATACGATTATCTCTAAAATTTCGTAACAAAACTCGAGCTTTCGTAACAAAAACTCGAAATTTAAACAGAGTAACTACGTAGCTCACTATTTTTGTGATCAAACGGGTTCATTAAATTAATTCATTTAAATTACCAGGCACTGTAAAATTTTTAAAAGTGCCTGGTTAAAAAATTTCATTTAAAGAGTTTTCAGATACTTGGTATTACAAAACAGTAAAATTTATGAAACAAAGTTTGAATCGAACATAAGTGCCTTTGAGATGGCTTTTCTTGAACACTGCCCAATATTTAAGTGTCTAAAGGAAGAAAACCTCCCAAAAATCGTACTACAGTCGATGCAAGTAAACCTTGTCGAAACATAGTCGACAAAGAAGGAAGAAATGGTCTACTCGGGTTGTGTAGTGGCTGAACCATTCTTCAACTCCACGAGACCGGGTTCGATTCCCGGAATAGTTTTGGGTGTCATTTCGTAAGTTCCTAGGAGGCCGGTCCATCTAATAGGCGAATCCATATCAATAAGAGTAATTCTGACCTCTCTAACGGCCAACACCTATAAACGGCGAGTGTCCGCTATTAGAAAAGGGGGGGGGGAGAAATGGCTGAAGCTAATTCATGTAACTGCAGCATCACCATTCATGCAGGCAAGAAGATTAGAACTCGATAAAACAAACATTAGTCATCATGTTTACCATTCGTAAGATTTGACTCTCCCCAGATATTGGCTGATACTTTTAAAACTAGCACGCATTTAATCATTCACATTCGAGGCTTTTAAAATTATTAAAAATATTCTTACTTAAAAGTACTGTAAGTAGGCGCACTATTCATGATTTTTCGTATGTGTTTATTAATTTACCGTTAAGTTGGTACGATTTTGTGCACCCTCTTCAGATTTTATGAGCATTTCCTTCAACTTGGCCAGATGAATGTCCGGCGAGAATCAGACTCCAAACTAAACCTGGACTCGTCGGAAAACATCACACAAGACCACTGTTGTGGTGTCCACAATGCATGCTCTCTACTCCAGGTTAATCGCAGGCGACAGTGAGTTGCGGTAAGTGGAACACATCTGACAGGCCTACGAGCATATAAACCAATGTGCCCTAAGCGTCTGTACACGGTCTGCCTTGAAACTGTCGTACCGGTAGCTGAAGAGAGCTGACGAGACAGGTCTGATGCTGAACTCCGTCTGTTTCTTTTGGCAGTAACTGCCAAATAGCGGTCCTCATTCGGCGTTGTAACTCGGGGGCGACCTGTGCTGTAACGTCTACTCACATTACCATCATCTTGGAATCGTTGCCAAAGCCTGGAGATGACACTCTGGGCGATTCCAAGTTCCTCTGATACTTCCAGCTGGGTACGTCCACATTCCAGTCGTCCGATAATTCTGCCACGTAAAACATCATCCAAATGCCTCCTTTTTATTTCCAATTTTGGGGTAAAAAAACATATTTCTTGTGAATAATAGTATTTGGTTTATATGTAAGGGAAACACAGGACTAATCGGTGTGTACCTGCTCTTCGTACGGAAAAGATCAAATACATGGATCCTTCCGGATTAATTGTGACTTAACCCTGTCCGGAGAACCAAAATATTTGGATTTTCAAAAAGAACTTAAAAATGATCATATGAGTTCATATTAAACAGAAATCTTGCTGAAACATTTAATAATTCACTTAGTGGTTAAATAACTGGCGCAGATAAATAAAACCATTAATTAATGTGAACTTATTGTTCATTAAATACGTATATTAATTCTTTCCTTAAAATGCATAATATCTAAATACATATGTACTTACATACTACTGTACAGTTTATACATTATCACAATTTAATGCAGTTTAAGTAATCTAAAAAATATTTTCATATGTGAAAGAATTATAATTAAAGAAAATCTAAATAAAACTTGCAAGCTTTGAAGTTGAATAAATTTCATGTGTTTACTTTTGTAAGCACAAAATCGAAGCATGAACCGAAAAAAGACACATATAGTAAGAGCAAACAGGAAGCTGTTTTGCGTCTAATATGGAAAACTTTTATCTGGCTCAAGCAACAATTAGGTGACAAAATAGAGGTTGAGAAAAATTGATTTAAATATTTGCAACAGTCGGCACTGGAAATGAAAGGGATTATCTTATATCCCTTTAACTCCCACCCCCCGTGTTTGTGTTCTGTCAAGCCTAAATGAGGGGCATCTACCTATAGGGTGGGGGCTTGGGCGGAGGACATTTTAAGGGAGTCTAACGCATATTCACGTAACATCTGGAGAAAATCGCCCAAAACTCTAGACTGCTAAATCGACAGCGACCACGATCGACCACGCGAGGAGAAAGAATTCCGAACCTGCACACTAAGACGCTTGCCAGTGGTCAGCTTTTTTATAAATTCGGCCATTCGTTGGCATAATTTGAATAGAAAAGAAAGACTAGAAATACTATAAATTCACATTTCAACGTATCCACTGCTTTTTCTTTTTAATGCTTTCTACTGGGATCAAATTTCATCATTCTGTTATTCATTTTAACGAGAACTACACTCTCGTTACAAAAACTGCCCAATAGAGGCAGGTTTAAATGACATTAAATTATGTAAAGTATCGGTATCGGTTAAGTATCGGTATCGGCCGATACCATAACTTAAAAGTATCGGTATCGGCTATTTCTGAAAATGAATTTATAGGTAAAGTATCGGTATCGGTCATCGGCTAAAATGTGGTATCGGTCGATCCCTAGTATTTATTCTCCTGAATATTTTACTCGATGTACTTGCGTATCTTGCTATTGAACGGAAGTAGAAAATGTATAAATACTTCTGTTCCCTCTTTTAACACAATTGTTCTTAGGTATGTACTCACTAAAGTTTGTTTTCCTCGCTTAGTGAGTGATTTTGATGGGTATTGAAATATGATGCAAATCGTTTACTGTCTTGTATGCAAACCAATAACCAGGCCACTGTACCATTTTTCGCGAAAGGTGAAAGAAAACATTAGAATTTAAAAAATAAATAAATAAAAGCCACTTTCACTAAAATGTACACAGGTTTCAGGTATAAATTTAATTCTTTTTGGAGTATTTCTTTTAACTTGTACCATGAGCATGGCAACTTAGCAAAGAGTGTAAGTTTTAAACCCAAGCGCTTTGAAAATCAATAAATTTTAATTCTTGGTTTCAAAATTATATTTGTCCTTTCCGTTTCTTGTTGTCATTGGTCTTTTTCTAGATGCTTAAAAGATGTTATCGTTGGACAAAGATGCATTTGCCATTAGTGGCGGATTCGTAATATTTTTGAGAAGTTGGTCCATATTTGATCGAAACAAAATGTTGCCGTAAAGCAATGCAAATTTTGGCGAAGGCCTGATTTGTTATAAATGTAGAAATGATGATAAAGCTCATTTAACCCAAACAGATGTATAATGGAACAAAATAGATAGGAAGCTTCAGTCCCCCCCCCCACTCAAGGGGGGGGGGACTGAAGCTCCAATTACTGCTAACGGATGGTCATTTTCAATTTAAAAAATTTCTCGTTTTTATTTAAATCTAGTGTGCGATAAAGGACTTTTCACCACGTAGATCTATAGATACGGATCTAAACGTAAAATAATAAAAATAGAATGCATACGGTCTAGATGTAGATTAGAAAAAAATATGCAACTCATTAATGTTAAGTGTACACGTATTCATTCAAAGGGCTATTCTCGTGACTATGTAAGGTGACGGAGACTTTTAGCCTGAATTTTTTTAATATTTTGGAAGCTTTAAAGAAAAGTTAGCAACTAAGCTGCCACTTTAGAAAAGACGCAGTTCAATATCGGGAAAGGATTATTTTAAGCAAAGATTCGCTCAGCGGATTCTTATGTTCAATTGTATTATTTTTTTCAAATGTGCTTATTAAAAAGAACAATTCCTTCAGATTTCTCTGAAGTGTCTTCAACGAGCTTTCAGAACAGAAACTAACATGAAAGGTGTGCTGGGGAAACACTTAGAATTATTTCTTGGAACATATGTTAATTCTGCCTGGTTACTCTTTAAAAGGTGCAAGTACAAAGATTTGACGTGGACTCGAGCATTCTTTCTTTGACATAAGAATTTTGACCACTCATTTTTAGCCAAAATTATCTTAGTCACTTTAGTTTTGACTAAAGTGTAATAGTGGCCAATTGTTTATAAACATTGTATGGATGCGAATGCATATACGGAATGAAAAGATAGTTCATGAAGTAAAAAGACCACTGTATATACCCAATATGGCATACGTAGGGCATTTTTCTCAATAAAGTACAAAATATTAATTTCTCGGAAAGGTATTTTTTGACTACAATTTACATGCCCGGTCGGATATTTAAAGGGGGGGGGGGAATGCATGCTCAGTTTGAATTTTTACATGGCCCGGGCATGTCTGGCATTATCATTTTCGAGCCTTGCAAAAGTTTATGAAATATTAGTTGATCATACAGTAGGGCTAATTACGATTTAGTTCTGGGACTTAATTTTTTGTCCTGCAATGTTCCAGTCGGTTTCAGCTCTCTTCCTATAAAAATCATAAATGCACAAACAGTGAAGAACACCAACCATGGTCGCCGTTTGGGAAGGTGAGAACCTCTCTCGACTGGACTATACTGTGGGACCATGTGATACTAAAGGAAGCTAGCTAGTACTTGTAAAGTCTGTGGTCCAATGATATTTACAACAAAAACATCATATTAGTTTTATAATAAACATTGGACTTATTTTTAATTTTCTCAAAGTTTAAAAAATGTTTTATGTAGTCAGTGCCGGATACAACTGATCACACCGGCCCGGGAAATATATGTAAACTGCAGACCACTTACATTTTATTCTGAACAAACATGCACATTATATTTTACGACATGCATGTGAAAGTGACCGGCCTACCGGAAAATTTCCCGGCTTCCGGTGGACGTATCCGGGCCTGTATGTGGTACATTTTAGCAAAATCCTTGAGTCCGAATTAAAGTGCTTGGTGCTTCAGAGCAGATTCAGTCATCGTATGAATGAAACAAAAGTATGCATTCAAAAGATGTAATATTTTTAAGTATGAAAAGTGGGTACATCCTTAGATATACTTCTCTTCTTCTAGCTTGAAAAGTATCGTTCACTAAGAAACACTTTTTCGTTAAAAATAAGTAATAAGCTTTTTACTAACAAAGCTGTTCCGTAGACATATTGAGATATTTGTTAGAAGGGTCGCGCTGGCTTTCTGATATTCATTGGTTCTTTAAGATAAGGTACCTTGCTGAATTTTCTTTTTCAAATTAGAAAATAATGCGAACATTTAAATTTTATACACCTAGACAAAAATTAGTTCTAGTACACCTTGTTTCTCGCAAAAGTGAGTCCAAGTGGCCGCCGGGTGAAAGGATAAAATGCGCGGTGTATATCCCAATTCCGGCTGATTGTAATAAAACATTTATCTCGGTATATTTTGTTAGTTCTGAATTCTCATGTAATATTTCCATAGTATTTGATTCATTTGGGGTAAAAATTCTTATTGGTTTTAAAAGCTTAAATCTGGAAGAAATTATATTCTATTGACTTTAGTTTTTAAATTAAATGTTAAATTTTAGTTTAAATATTAATTTAAAAAAAATGAAAAGATAAATTTTGATTATGTACATTAAAAAAATGAAAAACTGCAGATAGCATAAGTCCTTCATTTATGTGGGCGATCATTCTTATAGACAGTTTTCTCTTCCACTCTCACTCATAGCACACACTTCTTGTAAAATAAAATATCTTCCGTCGAAACAAACGAATTCTTTTAATACAAAAATCTGAACTCTCTGGACATCTTGATTTTTAATAAGCAGGAATAAAAGTTTACACCCACACCCTTTTTAAAAATAGCCGTAACTTTCTGAAAAAGAGAAACGGGCAAGGCTTATGATGCAAGACTACATACGAAGTTTGCAATTGTATTCATTCAACTCGATATCTCAAAAAAATGTGAGCTATGCCTGCTATTACGTATACAGAAGACAATGCAATATAGGGGTTGTTATAAGTCATGGCGAAAAAATTAACTAGGAATAAATACGCTGAAAAAAATATTTTGTTGAATCAACAAAAATGGTGTTCGATCAACTAGTTATCTGGTAGAAATATCGCCGAAAAAAGTTTAGAGTTAAGCAAATAATTTTAACAATATTATTTTATTTCAAAAACATTTTGTTTGTTTTACCGACAAATCTTTTGTTAATTTTACCTAACTGTTTTTTAGAGGTTCATTTGGTTATTATTCGGTTGAATTTTTTTTTAAATGTCTTCGTTAACTGGTATGTTCATGGATCATTTAACAAATCTTCGGGCTCTATTCTTCCCCTGTTGATGGGGAAATTGTCGATTGTTAGCTGCCAACTGGGCAGACCCAGTGGTTATCGATTGCGCTAAATCGCAGCTTAGCCAAGAACCCATTAACGCTCCTCTTTAAGACTCTACCTCAAGTGCCCCAAAGGCGGGGCAGAGTTAACCACCGACGATTTCAAAACAACCTGGGGAGAATAGAGCTCCCGGTACACAACTATGCCCATTTGAAAAAATAGTAGTAAATGAGCTTCGTTCGGCAGATGACTACCCCATATCAATGCATCAAGACCAGACTGTCTTCATGAGCAGTCGCTGAGAAAGTTCTGGGGACTGCAGTCATTTCTCTCCTAAAAGCGCACTACTCTTCCTCTCCCTTTCCTCGACACATCCTCCCACCTTGGAATGCGTCTTTCAGAAAAGACAGTGGAGCAGCACACTCGTTGATTCTCCTTAGTTCCATCCAATTTGGCCATTCGATACGGTACTGCCGCACCTTCGATCTGAGAAAGGAGGATCACCTGCTTGCATATGTTTCTCGTCCTCCCAAGAGAAGCTCCTTTTGAGAAGAAAAGACAAAGAAACTTAAAATTTTACATGCATTTATTTTTTGGAAATGAGTGTTTGGAAAGGTGGTATAGTATTTTGAAGCAGTTGATGAAACTCAAGGCCCGGTGAAAAAACATTTTGTTTTTCATTCAGTATAACAATACTAATAAAATAAAATTTTGGAAGAACGTCCTTTAGACGCTTTCGTATAATCCAAATTGTAGAGTAATAAAGTAGCTGGCTGCTATTCCAAAAGTATAACTTTAAACCTCACTGAGACAAGGGCGTAGCCATGATTTTCATTAGGGGGGAGGGGGGCAGGACATGGAGTCTAACCGGAGAATGCTCGGTTTGTCATAATCGGACCCTATGACTAGCTCATTTTAGGGGGGGGCAGCTGCCCCACCCTGCCCCTCGCTGGCTACGCCCATGCTCTGAGATAAGCCAACCCAATATAAACTAGATTTCATTTTGAGGAAATAGAAGATGGAGACCTCTTGGGGGACTAAAGTCCACCTTTAGAGTTATACAAAAGGTCAATCTTTGGAGTTACTGTGTAGACAACAGTGGTAATGATTTTTAAGTCGACAGAAGTAAGTTTCGAGAATGCAGAAAATATATTTAAGTAATTTGAAATTTCTGAGTCTTGCCCAGGGTTGCTAGAATAGTCACAATTTTAATTGAAACGCCTTCATAAAATTTGACAAAAATTAGTCGGTGATTCTTGCAATGAATTCCAGTCATTTTATGCGGAAAATAAATCTAAGATTAAATTAGCTTCTTTAATAAAGGTTAGTTATTTCATTACAATAAGATTTAATCTTATGAGAAATGATATTGTTGCAATCTCATCAAACACATTCGTTTCGATTATTTTTAATTTGCTGTGCTGTTGAAATTCTTACTTTATTTGGTTTAACTTTTCCTCCATCAATTCTTCAACTTGAAACAAATTTCTAAAATTATTCCTGAGGCATGAACTCTTCGTTCCTTGTAGTTTTAGGTTGCCTAATTTCTGTAATACCCTGCATTTATGTATATATTTAGGTGTACTGTAATGCATAAAATAGCGACATCTAGCAACCCTGAGTCAGCTAACGTAAAAGCTTTTTCAAAGAAATTATGTAATTTTTGAACACATTAAAAAAAATTTTAATGAGACAAAATAAAATATTTGTCTTCATGGGCTACCTGTATCTAACACTTTTAGGGGCAATCAACCGAGAAAAAATGTTTTAAAATATTCAGGTAAGAAAGAACCTGAACTATGCAGCATTTTGCAATATTTTCTATTCCATCTTGGACAGTTTTACAATCCAAAGTCTGGACTTTTATTCTAGGACACTTTTTTATACCCCTTTGCTGCAACAGGTTCAGAGGGAAAAAAAATTTACACCTCCCTCAAAATTCTCAATAACATTCTTCATTTGGGGTAATTGAGAACAGCTCTTCATAGATAAGGGTTTGATTTGAAAATACAAGTGGGTAGTTGGAAAAATACAGATAGATTTTTTTTTTCTGTTCAAAGCAAAGTAAAAGGTATGAACATAAGTGTTATAATGTATGTAAATAGCACTATCAAGGCTCTACAAAAAGCCTTAGTGACAAGTCTGTAAATTGTTTCTTATGTACGTAAACCCGTTCCCAAATTACCTCAATTGACTCTACATAACAGGGCATAAGGTAAAGTACATAGAAAAAAAGCTTTTATTTTCCCAATCAATGTCTATTTTTAGCAATTTGATCATGAACGCAGTCAACCGAAACCTTAAAATATTTCTTAATTTCATCAATATCATAATGTATTTTTGACCCATTTACTTATTTTCTTTTTCTGTTTTTACTCCCCATATCCTGCAATTGACCCAGTGAAGTTGTACAGCTAATTCCCATTCTGTTGGCCACAGTTTGTCTCCGAGTGGTAAGTAATTTGTCTGTTGATTATTGTTTCGATAAGTATACTACAGGCACAGTTTTGCTGGTTCGGAAAGTAGAACTGGGGATCTACAAATGCTTTACATAGGCACTTAGCTTGGAGGGGGGGGGGGGTTGTAGTCCGAAGAAAAAAGTTTGGAGACGTTCATTTTTGAGGAATTTAATGGAAATGTGAGGGATAAATAATTTGTCTTTACTGTTAAAAATAAATAAAACTAACTAAATCATTAATTTATAATTTCATTATTACTTTAGAGTGATTATGTTTCCATTGTAAAGCAACGTAATTTTGATCAGCAGTGTCTTACAAAAAAAAAAAAAAACTTCCTATATACCATCGTGGAATATCCTAATGTCAAAATGAAATTTTTTTTTTAATTTGTACTAGGTAAATTACATGTACTTTCTAATCAGCAACATGTAATGAGTATTCGAATCGAGTATATATTTACGTTATTTAGCATTTATAAATTGATTGTAAGTCTCTAAAATCTAAATAGGCGGTCCAAAAAAGTTCCATTTGGTTTCCTTTCTGATGCAGAACTACAAATCGGATGCTCTAATGCATTAAAAAGTTGAGTTTTTCTTGAATGTATGAAGTGGGGGGAAACGCATAAACTCGAAAAGTAGGGGGGGGGGCACCGTACCCTCTCATCTCTAATAGATTACACCACTGGGAAAGCCCAAAAGGTGAAAAGGTAGATCTTTCACAACGAAGGCTTATAATTATCATCCAATTAACAGAAACCCGAATTTTCGGGAGGTCTCCGGACTACGTTCTTGCCTTTACAAGAATGATGCCAATTAAAAAGGGTAATAACCTAAAATATGCAATATTTAACTGATGGATTAAAACTGAGGATATACAGTGCGTGTAAAATCGTTGAGACTAATCAAAAGCTCGCAAAATTCTTATTAAATTGATGATTTCAAATATTTTAAATATATACCCAAGTAGCACAAACTTGTTCAGATATCACGCCACCATCCCGTACAGATTTACAGTGTCGCTTACGTCAGAATGTCCGGGCAAAACACGTACAATGCTCGTCAAAATCTGGGACCGGTTCAGTGTTCGCCACACGTACTTAAAACGTTGTATGGCAAACCGCTGCGTTATACGATGTATGTTAAATGATCTTTCTATCTTATGATGATTATCCATCAATAATTCCTTACCTACGAATTTAATTTTTCTTTTAAAGCAGATCTGTATGTTACCTATTCGTGCAGGCCGCAAATTTTGAAACGATTATTATTTGATTTATTTTGATGAAAATATAAAATTTAATACAGCTTTTTGACGCAAACTGTATTTGTATTCATACTAGCGTCCTAACTTGCATGTTTATGATTATATTAATTTCTTCATTCGATTTGGGAAATAAGAGCTCCCAAACCGCGAGTGGAATATTTTATTTTAAATATATTTTTATTTAATTTTGCAATGCAAAACGTAAGGGTACATCGGATTGAAGTTTTGTGCGAGTTTTGTAAGCTATATTAAATTGCTGTCTTGATTACGAGGAAACTGGTTTCTGCTTACATTTCGACATTCATTCGCTCAGAAGGGGATTAGAATATCCAGATTTAATATTTCGGGCCTCGCCGTCGGACCTCTTTTTAAATTCCTACCTTCATCAAAGTTTTATTTATATAGCCTAGTATTTTGATGGTTTGATAGTCGAATCCTTAACATCTAAAAGAACATTTATCAACTGTTGAAGCAGCAGGACATTTTACTCTATTATTTATAGAGGTAGGAATTTCTAAAAAATAGGACTAGGGATGGACGCGAGACGAAAAATTGGCGTCTCGCGTCTCGCAAAACAGCCGAAAAGCTTGTCTCGTCTCGCAAAAATCCCTATATCATAATGTTAAAAATGTCTGTCTCGTCTCGCAAAAAAAGCTGTAAATCTCTGTCTCGTCTCGCAAAATGTCGTCTCGCGTCCATCCCTAAATAGGACCGACTGCGAGGCCTGAATATTTCAATTTAATTCAATAGATTCTTTGAAATCAAATATTTGAAAACGAACTATTTAATAAATCCAGTATTAATGCATGAAATTCTGAGTAAGTTCCAAAATGCTATATTGAATCGTTCTCGCGTGTATTAAAGATATTAATTTACTTTTAATACTTTAACCCATGTTTCCTATAATAGCAAAAGTATGAATCGCACAATTTAATAGTATTCGATAAAAGAAACCTTTGATTAGAGGTAAATTCTGATAACCGTTTAGCGGTTGATAATTTGGAAGTAAGTTGTGAATTTTTTGCTTGTATCCAAACACGTACAAATATTTGAATAATCCAGAGTACGTTTAGAACTTTCGTTGTACATGTCATGCATAGCTTCGAAAGAGAGAAAAAAAAAAGTTTTAATGCATAACTGTTCATAGACACGCTCATAATTTAGGTTCAAAGTACAAATCTTTTTGGTAGCAAAAACGTTGTATATATATAAAATTTAAAAAATTGTTTAACAGTAGACCGTAGTATTTCAGGGATGCAGAGCCAGCCGTACTAGGAAAAAAATTTCGGGGAGGATCCAAAAATCTCGGAGGGGGACCAAACGGCAAAAAAGGCCGAATTTTTCACACAAAGACTTTATAAGTATTATTTTGTCAACAAATAAACAAAATTTTAAATTTCGGGAGGGGGGGTGGGAGGACCGGACCCGCTGGCTACGGCCTTGCAGGAATGTACTCTAAGGAAATTATGCTAAGTTTTATTCCTTACACAGAAATCACTAAATAAAATAATTGCAGTATGATTGGTGATCGAAATGATCGATTGGTGTAACTTCCTTATATGTATTTTACCTACACTCGACACAATACCCGTGGAAAAAAGTTTCAGTAATTCACTTAGATACTAATATTCACCGTAAAGTAAAATTAGACTAATTTGCAATGCATTTTTTAATGTAAGAATAATTATAAAAAATGACCATTTGAAAGTTAATTCTAAAATTCCTGTTTCCTTGGAGTACAGACTTGTAAGCAATGTCTACTTGAGAGTCTGTAGCAATGTCTACCGCGAGATTGGTCTCGCGCGAGAGCTGACCCGAGGAATCGTCTCGCAATCGGAGGTATCATCTCGCGGTCTTGTCACACACAGCGAGATATCGTCTCGCAAAATTGCGTGACCTCGAGGAGTCTCGTCTCACGTCCATATTGGAGATATATAATATTGAAGAATTCAATAGCGCTCGCACATCTAAAAAAAATTGTGTTAGTTTTACCTGCATATTGTGTTGTATACCCTCTCAAAAAATATTCGAGTAAAAATCAAACCTCCTACGTTGGTTTAGTATATTAAAAATTGTTTATCTTAGATATGAATACGGTTATGCATAACTACAATTTTTCGTATTTCTGTCAAATCGTGTTTTTTTAAAAACTAATTAAATATTCGCAAACCCAAAATAGAAAACTTCTCTTATACTTAAATACTTTTTTGAGAGGGTGTACTATTTAAACTGCTGTACTAGTAATTACAGTGCAATGTGCGGTAGAATGTAGCACGCATGGAGTGCGACTGCATACTGTAGAGTGCCATGTTGTTGGAGGAACGATATGTACTAAATTAGTTATTTTCTCTTATCAAATGGAAAGGCAATAAAATATTATTAATGTATGTTTAAATTAGAGAGCAAACTGTAAGATGATACCTAATGAATTAATAAACATAATATTAACTTTTGAGGGGGTGAAATGGGAGACATTTAGAGTTTAAAAAAAAAAGTCTAGAATACACATTTTTTTTTAACGCTGACAAAAATTAATGTGATGGTTGAGAATTTTGTCATTGTTTGATTCTCGGAGCGTTTGTCAATGACTTCTTTTTCTCCCCCCAATTGGCGATCACTTGTTCATCAAGCATTTTTGCCACTACTAAGCCCCGAATTACTGGCCATTTTATTATGGAGGCGGTCAGCGTTACCCTTATGGAACGACGGACAATTAAGCATCCAAGCCCAAGCCCGGAATCGAACTCAGGCCCTAAGTGTGCTAGAATGTTTCTTTAGCCGCTACACTACCAAGTCGCGGGCGGCGTTTTTTTAATTACTGATTTCTCTTCCAACTCATATGGATACAAACCGAGAAGGCAGAAAAACGACTGCGAACATTTCCGGGAACCGGCGATTGATCAAAAAATGCATATGTCAATAGCAGGCAGGCATGGATTGCTCATGAGTCGGTTCGACTTAATATATCCAAAGTGAAGCTGAAGCTTCATCCTTACTTGCTCAAACAAGACAACGCCTCACTAATGAAAATAAACGAGTACTGCTCGAAAGACTCGGGAAGCTGCTAAAGCGAGCTGCAGCTCCACACTAGGAACAGATTCTGTTTTCTCATGAAAAGCTGTTCCCGGTGGATCAGTCGTACAATCATCAGAATGATCGGATTTGGTGAACAACTTCTCCAGGTAAGTCTTCCATATTTTCAACATCGTCAAAATAATCAAATCTGCCATGTGGTGTGCAACAGATAAAACTCCTCTAACCAGAGCCCGATTACCGAATAGGCCCGTATGGCACGGGCCTGTAGTAAAAAAAGTCTAGGGGCCTCAAAACACTGCAATATTAATTATTTATACTTTCGGAGTGAGATAGGAATAGGTTGTAGGTGGGGCCTCGAAATATAGCGGGCCCATAGTATTAAAAAGTGTTAATCAGGCCCTGCCTCTCACTTTCATCCCTTCTGGAGTCAAAATCAATAAAGATTTGTACCGAAAACAGATTCTTGTGAACAGGTACATCCCTGGTCCCTGGATTCAAAAGCTTTTCGGAAAAGGGGATTGCACGTTTCAACAAGATTTAGTGCCCTCTCATCGAGCGAAAACTATGTAGGAATGGTGTCGGACGAATATTCTAGACTTCATTTCGGCTTCAAGAAAGACCTCCATACTCACTTGAACTCAACCCCCGTATTGTAGTTTGAGTGATCAGTTTTGGAACAGAATGCTCGTGCAAAGCCTCATAAAGGCTTAGCTCTGAAGCGTTTGTTGATTCGAGAAAGAAAGCGAATCGCTCCGATCGACTTCCGGCCAATTGAAAATTTCATCAAGGTTCACGTCTTTGTATGAAAGCTGTTTTTTCTGGTCAACTTGTATGTGAATACAAAATGTTTATTTTTTTAATTTTATGTCGTTCCTTCGACTATAAGACAGGAAATTCAGTAATAAAAAAAAATCACATTCAGATATATACATGCATATATGAATGCGTAAAGTGCTTTCTAAGTTGAAATGACCTACATTTTTTAGTTCTTTTACTTTTAGTAAGAATAATATATAATACAATGCTCAAATACGAAATAATCTAATGCATTTTTACAAAGAGAAGTGTTCTTTATTCTTTGATTTACAGACAGTGTAAAAAAAAAACCTCTTTTCTTCACGTTTCATTCACATACATCCAATGAGATTAAATAAGAAATTTCTTTAAGTACTCATAAGATCTGAATCACACATTTATATTTTTCAATAAATCTATTTCGTGGCGAAAAGAATTCATTTCTCCGAATTAAAAGAAAAGCATTATCGTAAATTACATTTGCATTTCTTTTTTTTTTTCTTTTGTTCTGTGAGAAACATTAAGTATGGCTAGATTTATTAAAAGCAAAGCGGATGTTCCTAATGTTTTCTCGAAATTTCAACTGGGTACCATCTAAATGTTTACTTTTCACCATTATTTCATTTTCAATACTTCATATTCTTTAAAGCGTTCGTGGAATTTTTTGTACCGACGAAAATTAAATATAATCAAGAACGATTTTGATAATGATTTTTTTATTTTTTAACATGTTTTATAAACATCAATTCTGAAGATTCCTTGTTTTGAAACCTTTGAAACCTATTTCAGACTTTGTAGAAAAATAGTACATGGGAAATATTGAATCTTGAATGTTGTGTGAGGTGTTTAATAATTCATAAATGCATGCTAATATTTCAGAAAATATTTTTGTATAATTATATTTATATATATTCAGGGTATTCATAATTAAAGTTTCCCTATTTAGATCGGTGAACAGTGTAAACTAGTATTCAGAATTCTGCCAAATTTTCAATACACTTTAATGGGGCCACGGAGAAGGAGAGATTAAAAAAAATAGTTCAAGAAATGATAGTTGATGATATGCACATTCTCCAAGCAGAGGTACAAACCATCTGCTTCACAACCTTTTCATTGTTCTTCCCGTTTGAGAATGGCTGTTATTTAGCATGGACGTACAAATTGGGGGGTGGGGGTTAGGGGGTTTGAACCCGCCCCCCTTAGTCTATGCAAAATGCTAGTTTCGCCGAACCCTTTTTTGTATTCGTGCCTCAAATAAGTATATCATAAAAAGAAAAGTTGCACACGAATTTTGAAAATTTTATTTCAGTTCAAACAGTTAGATTCATTTTGTACTCTCTAAAATTATGGGTAATTAGGGTTGTTCTACCTGAAGAGCGATCGTAGTGACAGGACATTTAAACAGCTTTAAAAACAAACTAATAGTGTTAAACACTCGAGAAATGAATAATGCTCCTTCAACCTGTGCACTAAAGACTGACGTTAACAGTA
The DNA here is from genome assembly GCA_038373885.1 of Cheiracanthium punctorium. Taxonomy (NCBI): domain Eukaryota; kingdom Metazoa; phylum Arthropoda; class Arachnida; order Araneae; family Cheiracanthiidae; genus Cheiracanthium; species Cheiracanthium punctorium. The sequence continues at coordinate 1,085,665 of JAWZYV010000488.1, forward strand.
AAGCTGTATGTCTCGTACAACTTTACTCCAAAAAAACTCAGAAACACACACAAATGTCCCCTGGAGAAAATGTTCAGTTAGCACCGTGCCTGTCTGTCCTACAAATCAGTTGCTTCACCTTTCTGCCTCTCGCTGCTTCGCAGTTATGCCTTTCAACAATTAAGGATTTTTTTCTGAAATTCCCTGTATGTTCCTGTTGTTTCAAATACCCTTTGTCATTGGGAGGAAGACCGACTTATCTCGGGGTCACCTAATTTTGGCCAAGTGAGAGACCTAGCACTTGAAATCAGCACCCCCCCCCCCAGAGGTATCGTCTGAACATGGAGGACACTAGAGTCGAGAGCAGATTTTAAGTGCACCATCTCCCCTTAGCTTACACGGTCCCATAGTAGTCCAGCCGAGGGAGAAGTTAATCTTCCCCAGCACTGGCCAAGCCGGTGCTGCTTCACTTTCCGTGCTCTTACGCAGAGGCGGCTCCTCCATTTGAGCACATGAGCACGTGAACCCCCAGAGGAAAAACTAAAGAATAAACACATTAAATTTAAAAAAATATTTTAAGTACACTTTTAGATTTTTGTGAATTTAAAAGATGAGTTTGACTCTCCCCCACCCCACCCACTATCATTAAACGCGTTTATTATAGCTAACGCACTTGTACCGTAGGTCTTTCGTCGCTCGCACGGCTCGCATGTGCGATTGACCGACTGGCCCTCTCAACCGGTCTCTCAGGAAAGACGCCGAGAGAGAGCGGGAGAAGCGAGGCGCTTCCGTTGGCACCCCGTTCGCACAAATTTATTGTGCTCTCACAGCAGATTTTTTTGCCGTTATTTCCACCGGATTCTCTCTTGGTTTGTTGTGTTCGGTTACTTAATCCATTTTTTTTTTCATTTTCTTATTATTTTCTTTATTTTTATCATTTTTTACGAAATAGTGTATATAATTAAGATGGGAGTCCAATAAGTGTTTCGGAGCAGCAGCAATGACATTTTTCAATAGTATCCTTTGAAAAAAAAATTGAAATAAAAATTCAAGACAATATTTTTGCTAACTTATCTTAGTGACGAAATATTAGACCCAAGACGACTTGTTTTCTTTCAGTTGCGTGCATTGTTTTTCTTTAACTGCTGGAAATGCAAATCTATTTTAACTTGTAAGGTGCGTCCAGGGGCGTAGTCAAGGGGGGGGGGTTAGGGGGGTCATAACCCCCCATGAGAAATTTTTTGCAATACAAAATGTATATTCTTCACTACATTATCACACACACGTATACATATATATGACTTGTAGTAGTTGTAACCCCCCCCCATGAAAAATTTCTGGCTACGCCCCTGGGTGCGTTGTATCTGCATATTTAATTTTCGAAATTAATTTTGTGAACCTCCATTTAAATAACCCACGAGCCGCCACTGCTCTTACGGGAACGGAGCTTAGTAACTAAGCCACTGCCGGATATACCCTGTAAGTAATATATGCCATAAAGGCACTGAAAATTTCACTCATTAATTCATGGATGAGCCATATTCTATAAGATAAAAGAATAAATATTCATTTCGGGGCTAAAAATGTCTCGCTTTTATTTGTTTCATTCGTTCTTTTTCTGTCGCATCCCTTTCGCATTAAGAAACCATTATGGAAATCAGCCATAAAAATTGTTTTACTCAACTGCCCCTCCTGTCCCCTACACAGTCGGCGGGCCTGACTTACATTACTTCACAGTTTAGTCGTTAGAGAGTTACATTTACCGTCAGAATATTTCTTAACTGGATAGTATCTGATGAATTCTTATTTTAAGTCACGTGCGTAAAAAGGTGAACTACTGGAGACCTTACATTAATTAAAACTGAATTTATGCTATACTTTATTTTTATTTATTTAGTTTTGATTTATCATTTAATAATTTTATCCCTCTGATCATCAGAATCTTTAAAAAAAGGAAAAACAGAACTCCCCTCAGTATCGCAAGCCAAGTCTAAAAAAAGCGTTTTCTTTTATCGAGAATCATCCCAACGTTCAGGTGATTATTTATTAAAAAGGATTTATTTTTCTAAACGATGTAGTGTGTACTTAGTGTATCGTGTTATGCACAGTATAAAACTGGATTAATTTGATTGGGGGAAAAGACCTAATAAAATAAAACACCTACTTTAAGCCAGTGTCTCCCAACCTTTGGTTTGCTGATCGGAGCCGGTTCATCCGCAAGACTTACCGGTTCACGAATATCAACATTATTAAAAAATAATCAGCAGCAAATGTCGCACTAACTAAAAATTATATTTGTATAATACTTAATTTAATTAAATAAAATAGATGCTTATTTAGTTTTGATTCGTTTCTAATACTAATTGTTTTTGGCAGACGCGCATCCACGAAATATTTTTCTACTTTTTGCAGATCCGCAAATGTAAAAAGGCTGGAAAACATTGCTTTAAACTGTAAACAAATGAACTAGGTTCTTTGGCAGAACTTGGAAACTTTGGATCACGTCCAGTGAGCAGAATTGGTTTTTAAATTTGCTATCTGCCTCCAGTTGTTTCATTATTTTAGAAGTACACAACCTCTCCGTGTTTAATAAGGAAATTTGACTCAACCCCTTACCTTTAAAAGTCATTTATATTTTTCCTTGTGCTTGCTGTAACCCTTGCAGTAAAGTGTTTTGGATTCTGGATTAGTCATCGTCTATTTCCAGAGAAGACGGAAACAGTAACCTGAATATTTTCAATTTGGTATCAAGTAATTAAGTTTATTCAATCTACGAAAGTCGTTAGTAGGTTAGTCATCGTCTATTTGCAGAGAAGACGGAAACAATAGCCTGAATATTTTCAATTTGGTGTCAAGTAATTAAATTTATTCGATATTCGAGGGGAAAAAAAGTTTCCCCTGTCAATAAAAAGGAACAAAACATTTTTACCCGGAAAAATTTATTGCAAAAAATACAGCATTATTTCAGCTACTTCTCAGCATAAGAATAACCTAAACTGTAACACTTGTCATACCGTGGAATAAGGTTTTGTAGTCCGGTGCAAGTCTGTCGCCTGAGAAAGGAGTCAGGGTGTCACAGTTGTCACAAGGGAAAAATGAATAAATAAACAAGGAAGATAAATCATGCCAAACGCATTGATTATAAAACCCTTTCCAACAAAACATACATATTTTGTAATATATAATCATTACCTTTCCATAAAATAAAGTTTTGTAATTGGATAAAGGTTGAAATCTATAATGTGGTTTTCAATATAAAAAACGCATGCTATTATTTTCTCTGCATATTTAACGATATTTACGTAGTTAGTGTCGGTATAAGAGACAATGCAATGAGAACTATATATATTTATTTCTTCTCCCAATTTGGTGATGTATTGTACTTGTTTCTGACCCCGTATTCACGTTACATCTGGAAAAATCGTCCAAACCTCCAGACCGTTAGATCGACAGTCACTAGGGGAGTGAAAACCCAGGACTTTCACACTTCCAGGAAACTTTAGAGATAAAAAAAAAAGCTGTATATCACTATCAATTTAATTTCGCGCGACTTTGTAAAAGAACTTTAAAATTTATTTAATATATTAGCAAAAGAGTAAACAGTTATAAACATTTATTTACTTATTTTATTGTGCTTGAAAAAGATTAATGTCTCTACATTGTCATGAACAGTCATGTATTGATTTTCTTTTGTTTGCCCCTGTAAAACTATAAACGCTACAGACACTATTTTCGATCAAGATCGTTACTTTGTGATTCTTAATAGCATATAAGAATTTTGCTTTGTTTCAAATAGGTGAATAATTCCAAAATACGCCCCTTGGCCCCCACCCCCAGCTACGCCTCTGAGAGTGGGTCATAATCCATGCGTTGAACCTTTAAAAGTGACAGAAACCAAAATTGTCTACTGTTTTGGGGTTTTTTAATTATCCAGTGTTTTAAAGTTCCAAACTTATGTAAAAGAAAACAGCCGTTTGAGACGGTTGTCCGTCATTAAGTGCCTTATTTTATGCACTGAAAATGGAGGTTGCTTAAACTCCAATGGTATAAGAGAAAACGGCTAGTTGTGAGACATATCCGTTAATAGAGGTTTTCACTGTGTTCTCAGTTTAGAGATTTTTAAACACCACTACTTACATGTAATAAAATGGCCGATGGAGAGAGGTTTCCGTTATTAGACGACTTCACTCTGCCTCAAGTCTTAAATTAACATCTTTTACTAAGATTATGATAATTATTTATTTGAAAAAAAGTAACAAGTATACAATCACGTCTGCTAAAATCATATTTATTTATAAACGAATATTAATGTTTAAAATGTCTTCTAATTTATCAAATTATTAGACATTACAAAGAACTTAATTCTATTCCAAAAACGGGACATTTCGAGTCCCGCACACACCTTTCACGGGACGTGTCCTCTGAAGCCCTAGACAGGGCTTCGAACCGGAGCTAAACCGAAAACTGGATAAAACCGTTATTTTGGTTGGAACGAAAACTGGAACTGAACCGGAAATATATATATATATATATACATCGGTTTATTTGGGTTCGATATATCTTCAGTCATTTTGTTGCTGTAACCAGCTTATCAATACTGTATACTGTAACCAATATACGGTAACCAACGTACCAATTTAAAAAGGAATAAAATCTTTTAAACTTTGATAGAATTACATATTTTGTTTATGATATAATTATATTTTTGTACAAATAAGAATATACATAAAATAAAATTATTCATTCGGTACTAAACCGAAAACCGGAACTGAACCGATACAATTATTTTTAGTTGAACCGGAACGAAAACCGAGACGAAAAAAATTACGGTTCGAAGCCCTGGCCCTAGAAACGGAGCTCTCGCTGGACGGTTGGCAACCCTAGTTGGACCCTCTCTAAAATGAAACTCCCGAGTGCGTCCCTGGCACCACCCCTTCTCTCTGCACCCCTGCCCCTGAGACCAGTCCCTACTCGTTAGTAAAATTCGCATTGTCGAAGAAGTCTTTGAAACAGGAATCGGGCCGGGCAGATTTCTAATAATATTCTCTTGCTGTGCGATTTTTCTTTCTTAAGAAAAAATAAAGGGGGGGGGGGAGAGAAAAGAAAGGTTTGTTCTGTCTGGACAGACTATGATACAAAACTTGACCTCGTCCTCTACCCATAATCAAGAAAATTGAGTCGGAATAAACCCTTTCTATATTCTCCGAAAACTTAGAGAAAAAAAAAAAAAAAAACTGAGGCATTTTAGACTTTATTATAATGCGCGGTTCGAAGAAAATTGCTCTTTCTGCTTCATGGTTTCATCAGACGAGGAAAAGGCCATAATGAGTACTTCCTTCGACTATGGCGCCGACCCTCCAAAGTATAGTGGGCTGAACTTCATTAGGGGCAGCCAGTGCGGTAAAGAGAGATCCGCCGCCACCCCCCCCCCCTTACCAAAATAAAAGGTAAAATAAATAAGCGAATAAAAATAACAGGTATATAAACCCAAGGAAGACTGTTCAGAAGTATAAGGGTTGAGATTTCAGAAGATATAGGAGGCATATTTTCGGTCCAGCTCCGAAGAGGTTTTTGACTAGTTTTCCAAACCAGAAATTACTATGGGACAACTCATCAATAAGATGCTTCTCGTTCGACGGTTGACGTGAGTACATTTTTGTTTTTGTTTTGTTTTGTTTCTTTGCAGTATACAGTAAAGTCTCCCAATAACGAATTCCGCCCTATAACGAAATTTTTTATGGGTAAGCGCAATCCTTAAACTTTAACCCTTTAAGGAGAAACCCTTTTCCAATGCTGAAAAAAGGGCAGCCGTTGACATCGCTCGACTTAACTATCAGCAAGATGGCGGACGATCGAAACGTTCATCGAGTGCCACAGATCTAGAGACCCTTTTTTGACGCAGCTGGCTGTGCCGCACAGCCAGCTGCGTCAAAAAAGGGTCTCTAGATCTGTGGCACTCGATGAACGTTTCGATCGTCCGCCATCTTGCTGATAGTTAAGTCGAGCGATGGCAACGGCTGCCCTTTTTTCAGCGTTGGGCAATCTATCCAACTGTTCTCGCATTCTTCCATTTTTCCGCAGATGTCAGTGCTGTTGAAAATAACCGTGACCATTTTTTTACGGGAAATGACGTACTAAAAAGTAAAGGATTCTCGTGGAGCTATGTCACCCGCAACTATTTTTATAGAAATCTTTGTGACTGGCAACAGTCAAAAGTCAGAGTTTGGTATTCCCAGAGCGGGAACACTGCGCGTTAAAGGTTAATGCAGTAGAATGCAGAGGCATAGCTAGGGTTTTCAGTGCCCGGGGACAACTTAAAATTTTACTCCCCCCCCCCCGGCCTATTTGTCAAAAAATAATGGGGAATTTTTTATATACAATTTGGTGCCCCTTGGGTGTTGTGCCCGAGGACCGATGCCCCGCCTTGCCCCCCCTCTAACTACGCCACTGTCCGTTAGTAGAGGTATTTCAGTGTGTACTCAATTTACAGGAACTTTGTCGCCTATTGCTCGAATGAAAGAAAACGGCCGGTTGGGAGAGGTATCCATTATTAGAGGTTTTTTAGCGAGCATTCAATTTCTTGTTTAATTATGTTAGAAATTGTATCATAATCCATGCGTCGATACCATTTGTCTCTCTATTTTCATTATGTTTTAATGCAATGTAATTTAGTATGTAGTACTTTGAGTTTTGAAATGCGGCAAAAACCAAAATTATCTACAGATTTTGGGAATTGGAAGAAAATAAGATATTAATTTTAATAAATGGCACTTTTTTAATATAGTTCTTTTTCTCAAATTTATTCTCAAACGTTAAAAGATGCACCTCCTTCTCATATTTTTAGAAACTTAAAAAATATTAAAAATAGCGAATTAAACTCAAAAGTCACGGGATATAGCACTTGAGACGGTTCTTAGTTAAAGGGGATCTTGCCCCCCAGGTGCATCAATAGCTATGGTCCCGACCTCTAGATAAGGGCGGAAGACTTTTTAAGGGGTTCTAACGCGTATTCACGTAACATCTGGAGAAAAACGTCCAAAACTCTGGACCGTTAGATCGATGGCCGCGCGACACGCCCGAACCGTGGACCTTCTCAATCTTCAGCCATCTACTCCGCCATGAGGCGCGTGTCATGGGATTGGAAGGAAAGATTTGGAGATTGGAAGATTTTACACCGCGGCCTACAATCGGCTCCAAAACTTTTTAAAGAATAGTTCCTAAACCTTCAACTGCTTTTTTTTTCTCTGGATACTTCTTAACGCTAGTAACTTGTAAAGATACAATTTAAATTTTTTGAGTCAATGGCGTAATTGGATTGCTTTAAAAACTGTTTAAACATTGCATTATAATACCTCAAACAGCATTATAGGTTCGGAATGGTTCACGAGAAGGTTGTGGAGGAAAAAAAAAAAAAAAAAAAAACGCTTAAAAGCAAATAATGTATCAATCGTACATTGATAACTAAATGTATCGTGAGGGAGCTATATAAACAACATAAACCTTTCCGATTCTGATAAAATCTACTGTTTCAATTTTGCTGTAAAAATATTTTAAAACGGCAAAGAAACGTAAAAACAAGCTCATACAAACAAGCTCATACTTTGGAGCCTCACCAGTGACAAGCTCATATAAAAACGGCAAGCTCGTACTTTGGCGCCCCACCAGTGGCCCAAGCGCATAGCGCTTTGAACTGGGAGAAGGAAGGTGCCTGGTTCTAAACCAGGTCGCGCCCGCCACCCTAACCGTTCGTAGTTTCCTCCGAAGCTTAGCGTAGATACGGGCTAGGACCCCTTAGAAAGACCCCCAAGGTGGGCGCAATTAAAGGGCGGATTTAAAGCTCGAGCCAGAGGACTTTTAATTCGAGTCCGTCCGAGCGATATTATTTAAATCGGAGCCCGAGCCCGAAATGTCAGCTAGTAGATAAATAAAAATCAGTTACTTCATTGATAGAATATCATACATTTTGCCGTTTGTGCAAATTATAGACAAATGTAATCAAGCCCGCCCAACACAATCGTGATCTCTACACACCCACCCCTCGGCCTAGAGCCCACGTGTAGTTAATTGGCCGTAATCACATAACATCATGCTCAAGATTCGTTTTCATAAAAAATCTAGTCTTTCAGAAATCTCATTTTAGCGTGCCAATTTATACATATCTGTGTGTGTGTGTTTACGCATGCATCCATTTTCCTTATGCTCTTTTCCAAAAACTTTCCCACGCCGCGGCGCGCCGCCGCCGCGATTTTTCGAGCGGCGCAGACCTCTACCCCCCAGTCCTACGCCGAACTAATCTGCTGCTGCTGCTGTTGTTCTAGGCTAATGGCCAATTACCTACACGTAGGATCTAGGCCGAAGGGTAGGTTGCCCTTCGTGAAGGTCTTTCTAAAGGGGTCCTAACCCGTATTCAGGCGAAGTTTCGGAGGAAATCACGGAAAACTCCAATCGTTTAGTTCGGCGGAAGCAAGGATTTTGAACCAGGCACCTTCCGTCTCCCAGTTCAGAGCGCTATGCGGTCGACCACTGGTGGGGCCCGAGCTAATCTCCAGTCACCTCGCTAAGCATTGTGTCATCCGGTGCGGACACACTAGGTATCACGTCCCCCCCCTCCGAGCCCAGTCACCCCCATTTTTGGTAACATCTCTTGCGTACCCTTTCGCCAAAGATACACTCAGTGGCGTACACAGGGGGGGGGGGGTGTTGTCAACTTCCTTACCTTATCGAAAATTTTGAAGTCCATTTATTTTAAATTTGCAACATAAAGATTATATCCGTAACCCCCCCCCCCTCCGTTTTAAGGAAGTCTGCATACACCGCTGGATCCACTGTCTCCCCCCCCCTCCCCGACAGAAAAAAAAGTTTTTTTAGTTACACCCCTGGACCAAAGTAGAACAAAATATAGAGGAAATTACAACAAATCAGTTGAGAACAATAAACTGTATTTCATATTTAGCGAGAGAAGGAAAATATTGAAATTTTCCATATGCAACGGCAAAATCTTCAACGATTGTACAAAACGGGTGTCTGCATTTACTCGTATCTAATCTCCAAAATTTTCTTCATTATCAAACTTTGTTTTATTTATTTTTTTAGTAATTAATTCGAAAGTTTTTGAGAAAATAACACTTTGGTGACACCCCACCCACACTGATGGTATCACTCGATGCGGTCCGCAACCCCCCCCCCGGTGACGCCCCTGCTAATCTGAACAACCAGGGCCCGATCATCACAATATTGGGCCCAGGGCAAACACAAATTTTGGGGCCTTTGCACCGGACCATCAATATTTTACGGGAAATTGCACGAAAACAGTATTATGCATCTAAGTTATTTTAGATACATATAGCTACTTAAATATACTGTTTGTTTAAACACTAAATATAAATACAGTGCGCACCGGTTATAACGGACCTGGGATATAACGTACTATCGGTTATAACGTACCTAGAAGCTAAGTCCCGATTGAAGTCCTCTATTTATAATGTTATTTAACTTCGCATAAAACGTACTTAACAAAAGTACATACTACGGCTATAACGTACTTTTTATACCAAAGCCAAAAATAAAATTTTGCTTTTCTTAAGAATTTTATTTCCTTGTTCTAGGAAATTTCAGTACCTTCAAAAACGCTCATTGTCAGTTTTCAGATTCTCTAGCGAGATGAATAGTGTATGAATGAAGGGAGCGATCTTATCTTTTTCGCCTGCTAGGTAGGGCTAAGAACAAGACCCTATTTTTTATTTGTCATTCATCCATGTAAATGCCTCCTGAAAAGCCCTATCTGTTATGATTCTGATAATAGTGAAGAAGAAACAGAGCAGACTATACCACGCATACCCGACGCATTCAATGCTGCAAAAACATTATCACGATTTTTTGAATGCTGCAGTGATGATGCTGAGACTCTACAAAGGTCTATTATGGATATCCAAAACAGTATTTTTAAAGTAGCATCTGCCCATTTAAAACAAAAGAAAATTACAGATTATTTATCTCAATAAAAATTGTAAGTAATAAAGAATTTTCTCTGTCTAATTTAAATTTTAAAATATCAGACCTGTTTAAAACACATTTTAGAATGAAATTATGAGCCCACTTTTTTTTTAATGTAATATTAAATCTTACCGCGGTACTTTTTATAACGTACTTCGGCTATAAGGTACTACTTTTTTAGGTCTCGTGAGAGTACGTTATAACCGGTGTCTATTGTACATAGCAATAAATATTAAAGGATTTTTGTATACATAAATAGCATGTATTTATGAAAGGAAATGCAAAACTTGCCTAACATTATAGGCGGGCTTCAAAATACTGTCACTTCTGCATATCAATATTTGTATAGACGAGTTATCATTGCCTAGCTGAAGTTAATAGGGAGTTGAAGCAACCCAGTTTCATTCACGATAAGGTTAATGTTAAATGTCACCAGATATTACAGTGCATGCTTGCATAAACAGAAATTTTTAAATGTACATTTGCAGGATAATGTCGAGTGATTTTTAAGTTAATTTTTTAAAGAATATACATTTTTTAACAAATGAAAATTTTTTATCAAACATAAATTTGTTGAAAAATACAACATTTTTGGGCCCAGGGCAAATGCCCCGGTTGCCCTGCCGATAAACGGGCCCTGCTGAACAACCTCACAATTTGCGAAATTATTTAGCTGGTCATTTATAATTTCTACGTAAGACTTGTGAAGGTCCCGGGTTCGGATCCCATCGCGCGGCTGTCGATCTAACGGTCTGGAGTTTTGGTAGGTTTTCTCCAGATGTAACGTGAATACGCGTTAGAACCCCTTAGAAAGTCCTCCTACCAAGGCACCCCCCCGCATCCTAGGCAGATACCCCGCGTGCAGGTTTGCCTTAACACACACAACACACTCTACGTAAGACTAGGAATTATGATTCATTTCTGTCTTCTCATTTGAAGTGTGCCGGTGGGTGCCGATACCGTTTTATTTAATGAATATTGTTCAAGAACAGCCTTAAAAATGAGGTACATTTGCTGCTGCCATCGGTTTTATTCTTAGATAACTAAGAATAAAAATAACAGACTGTTTGACACTTTGAGCTCTGGAGGATTTTAAACTTTTCATGATTTTCTAAAAAATACTTGGAAGACACATATATTAATATTTTTTTTCCAATTATAATCATAAAACTGTGTTTTTTCGTATTGAAGAAACTATTTAAAGGTTCTAAGAATTAATAATAAATGAAAAATTATTGGATAAAGCATGTTTTTAACCCATTCGTGCCTGGATATTTTTGCGACTTTCTTCGATTTTTGCTAACACCAGCAGTAATTGATAAATTTCTGATGTCAACTTTTTGAACAAGGGATGATTTCATTTAAAATCATTACGTATAAAAATTGAAATGTCAACATCCTACTTGGCCATATTAAAATATTTTGTGGAATTTAAGTTCAATAGTCGCGAATAAAGGGTAGGAAAAATAAATAACGTTTTCGACTAGATAGCGAAAATGCCGTCCCAAAAAAGGGACGCTAGGCATGAATGGGTTAAGTAAAGAAAAAGGTTCCTCATTTTGAGTGATTTATGCCCCACCAGTGGCCGAGCTCGTTTGCGCTCTAAATGGGTTGTGTGTGATGGGGTCAACGCTACACTAGGGCGATCTGCCAAGGGGGGGGGGGAGGTGCCTTGGCAGGAGGACTTTCTAAGGGGTTCTAATGCGTATTCACGTTACATGTGGAGAAAACCTACCAAAACTCCAGACTGTTAGATCGAGAGCAGCGCGATGGAACCCGAACCCGGGACCTTCACACTTCGGCCATCTACCATTGTCAGTGGCATAACCACTGTGCCATGGTGAGGCGCGCTCTAAATGGGACACAGAAGGAGCCTGGTTCAAAACCAGGTAGCGTTCGTCGACCTAACCGTTCGGAGTTTTCCGTGGTTTTCTCCGAAGCTTCGAGTAAATACGGGTTAGGATCCCTTAGAAAGTCCCCCCCCCCCCTTGGCCTAGATCCCTCGCGCAGATAATGGACCGTAACAACATATTTTGCATTTGAGTGACTTATAGATGCGTTGGAAAAAGTGACATGTTTGAGCACGTGTTAATACACCAAATCCTCTTCATGCAGTTTCCATATTGCTAACTATCTCTGATAACAATACAAAATTCATGAGTCGATCTGCTGACATGAATTTTTTTTGTTAATGTCTCTAAATTGGACGTTTTTACCACGGTATCTCGTTGCGTCTCTGTGGCTTCAGATACGAACAGGTTACTCCAAAATATTTATTTTTAATCGCTGGTCTTAGAATTTAACAAATTTTAACTGTTTTTTGGTTGATCGAGCTACCCATGGTACGTACACTGAAAAAAAAAAATATAAATAAACTACTGAAATCTAGAAAATAATAATTGGAACTAGAACTTACGAGTCTATGTACGCCCTATAAATACTAGATCATAGAACAAGACTCTTCTGAACCCACTTACTCACTTTTTAGGTCTCTCCTCTATTAGCTGGTGCTTGTACGCAGATGAAAATATCTGTAAATCGATGCGTGCGATAGTGGGTAGGCGCACAAACTATAATTCTAGTGCATGAGTACGATTGAACGAACGATAATTTGTCGTTACACAAACTAGTCATTCTGCTGTGATTCACTGGAATACCACGAACAAGAAATTCTTGACCATTTCGTCTATACCAGTTAGTTGTGTGCAGTGATGTAAAATACCCGGGTATTTATTTTCAAGGGTAAATACCCAGGGTAAATACCCGGGTATATACCTAAAATGGGTATTTACCTGGGTATTTATTTTTGAATTAACACTATTGTTTAAAAAAAGCTTGTATTGGTGGGTAAGGATATTCACACACACACACACACACACACACACCTATATGTATATATTAAGTATAAAGTAAAAAAAAGAAAAGAAAAAAAAAAGAAAAACGAGAAACTTAGGAACCCTTTACAACTTTTTAATTTCATAAAATTAAAAAAAATATATAATTATGAAAAGAAGCTATATGATACATGTTGAATAAAATACTTGATTAAATATAGCCTATAAATATAACTGTTGGAATAAAATTGTAAATGGGAATAATAACAAGGAGCAGTGTATTTGACAGTTTGAAAAAAAGGAGAGAAATATACTAAAATACTAAACTAAACTATACTAAAACTATACTAAATATATACAGACAGTAGAATCTAAATTACGAATCTGAATCTCAGGAGACCGAAAATCAAATTTGTAATTCTGAAAAATTCGTTATACAGAAATTTTATTATAAAAAATTGGTATTAATGATTTTTTTACTAGAAATATTTTGTTCATCAATCTGAAATATTCATATAAGTTTCAATTTACCGTAAAAAATATGTTTTTAAACCTATTACTTATAACTACTAGTTTTGTAACTATTTGCATGAAATTTTTATTTTAGTGATCATTAAATCAATCATAAGATGTATATAATCCCCTCTCCCCTTCAATAACAAACCATAATAAACTATCACAGTTTAAAAAATAATAAACATAAAATAAGCTCTGGGATATAATAGTAAACTTAAAATAAGCTATGTGGTATATTAATCAATGTAACACATTAAAAATATTGCCAAAGCTGTCACTTGCACAAAACAATTTAAGGACTACCATAAAACATGTCCTTAAATTCATTGTTAAAGTCAGTGAAAAAAATGCGGTATGACTGATATAGTTTATGCCAAATAACCGAACGCTTAATAATAATAAAAAAAGCACTACAAAAATACTCATAATGAAGTCAAATTAAAATTAAAAACTTTGTATTAAAAAAAGGAACAATAATAGAAATCTAATTGGTATTAATCATAAATGTTGTTAAGAACATTTATTCCATTCTAAGTTGAAAATACCCAGTTTGGGGGTATTTACGCAGGCCTTGGGTAAATATCCAAAAAATATTTACCTACCCAGTGGGTATTTACCCACCCCACATCACTGGTTGTGTGTATCACCTACACGTATCATTCTACGATCTTTTCTTCTAGTGTTGGGACACAGGAAACAACCATCTATTCATTCTAGATGACAGCGGGTTTTTTCTCCGCGTACACCGTTTTCTACAGAGTGCATTCCTCGATAAACATCACTAATATGTATTTTTATTTCATCGAAACAAAAACAAATGGAGATCTCCTAAGTGCATATGAAACATGAGGCATTCTTTTTCTTTGCTTGTTCATTTTGTAAACTTAAACCATATTTAGCCTGTTCATTCTCATCACTGAAGAGACGCAGCCAAGACTTTCCTTTGACCAATGTTGCTTCCCAAAATAGTTGTTTGAATGATCCGCCAGGACACAGCGTTGCGCTTTTGCAATCAATGGGTTCCGCTAGAGCTTTGAAATAATTAGCATCTTCTGTGTTGCCCTCTTAAGAAATGAAATATGGGGGCGAGACGAGACGAGACTTCTCGTGGTCTCGCAATTTTGCAAGAGGATACCTTGGTCCGCGAGACAATGCCTCTAAGCGCGAGACGAGACCGCACGACGATACCTCCAATTGCGAGAAGAGACCGCAAGACGATACCTCGGGTCAGCTCTCTCACGAGACCGCGAGACCAGCACTAAAACAGGCAAGTGTGGTTATAATCAGTACTTCAAGTAAATAAGACATTGCTTACAAGTCGGCACGCCAAGGAAACAGGAATTTTAGAATAAACTTTCAAATGGGCATTTTTAATTATTATCCTTATATTAATAAATGCATTTTGCAAATTAGTCTGTAATTTTTACTTACGGTGAATATTTATTTAAATTAATACTGAATTTTAAATAGTATTTATGTGAATTATTGATATAGTAGTAAGTATTGATATAGTTTTTTTCACGAGTATTGTGTCGAATGTAGGTAAAATACATTTATTAAGGAAGTTTTCTCTGCAGCTGGAGTATTCAAAGACCTATGCCAGGAAACAACGATGAATACAGAAGGAGAATTACCGCATTTGCGTCTTTGTAACGATGGGAAACGAAGCAAACAATAATTTTGCCCGACCCGAAGGTTTACGGCAAAACACACTAATTCCGGTAATTGTAGGCAATATATAACCTAGGAAAAATTAATATGAAAACAAGAAGCCATCTGTGATTCACAATAGATTACTGTAACATGTGACAAAACCAATTAAACATGCCAATAAAAAGTAAATGAAATGGAAACATGTATATTATATAACACGTATCACGTAGCGTGTGTAATCACGCAAGTTCACACTTTTCACAACCAGTGCCGGATCAAGAGGAGGTGGGAGGTGATGGGGACGATTCCCCTTCTTTTGAATACACTTAAATTTGTCGAGTTGCTAGGTAATTATATCGTTTCTATAGCAACCCTTTCACCGATCGCTGGGGCGAGATTATCTGTTCTTTTTAAGGCCGAATGTGAATTGCTGTGCCTAGTGTACGATGAATAAATAATGTATTACGCATAAAGAAGAGTTCTTTTCGACTTTTGAGTTCTCGAAATTTTGAGTTCTTTTATTGGTCTATAACTGTGTGTGTTTTAGTGTTTTTGAAAATATTAATACGTACCGAAAGCACCTATTGTACTCTTACCGTTGGAAAGACACAACGGAGAAGACTCCCCTTCTGTGATCCTTGTTGCTTCCAAGTTTGGGTCTTTGAATACTCCCGCTGGTGTCCACACTAGATAAAATGGCTTTCTTACCTGACAATGGCACACTTCATACAATTCTGAAGGTATTCAAGTTTTGCGCCCCCCCCCAAGAAAAAAAAATCTAGATCCGCCATTGATATGAAGACTATATGCGAAACCCCGATAAACGTGAAACGACATTATTTACTTCATACAAGAAAGTAAAAATAAAGGCATTTTGGGCGTCAGACAATACGCGAGACCAGACCTACGGATGCGAAACGATACTCACAGGTGCAAGACGAGACCGCAAGGCGATACATCCAGATGCGACACGAGACCGCAAGGCGATATCTCCCAGTGCGAGACGAGACCGCGAGACGATACCTCCAAGTGCGAGACGAGACCGTGAGACGATACCTCCAAGTCCATACCTCCAACTATTTGTCTTTAATTTGCACAAACGGCAAAATTTGTCATATTCTATCAATGAAGAATTTACTTCTATTTATCTTTTAGCTGAAATTTTGGGCTCGGGGTCCGACTTAAATAATATCGCTCGGGCGGGCTCGAATTAAAAGTCCTCGTCCTCGGGCTTTAAAAAATGATCCCGAACTCATCTCTAGTGGGGTGCCCAGCGTGGGGGGTCTTTTTAAGGGCCCTAACCCGTATCTACGCTAAGGACCACGGAAAACTATGAACGGTTAGATGGGCGCACGCTACCTGATTTTGAGCCAAGCACCTTCCGTCTCCCAGTTCAGAGAGCTCGGCCACTGGTGGGGCTCCAGAGTATGAGCTTGCCGTTGTGGTACACTTTTAAAATATTTCTACTGCAAAACTGAAACAATAGATTTTATCAAAATCGGATAATTTTATTTTGTTTAAAAAGCACATTGACGATACATTAAGTTATCAACATACGATTGATACATTATATGCTTTTAAGCATTTTTACTTCCTTGTACGAAGTATAAGGAAGTAATGTGATCGCGAAAAATTTTAGTAGCCAGATTTTGACGGAAAACCCGATTTTCACTACTTCTAAATTTACTTTTAAGAATTTTTGCGATGCATCTCATCGTACGCATGTATGCATGTTCATATAAATGAATGTACAAACCATTTTAACCGACCGCAAAAGTCCATTTTGACCAGTTTTTTGACGCCCGGCTGTGCCGGCACAGCCAGCTGCGTCAAAAAAGGGTATCTCGATCTGTGGCACGCGATGAACGTTTCGATCGTCCGCCATCTTGCTGGTAGTTAAATCGAGCGATAGCAACGGCTGCCCTTTTTTCAGCATTGGGAAAGGGTTGCGCCTCAAAGGGTTAATGTATTTTTCTCCGAGGGGACGCGCGCCCCCTGCGCCCTCCTCCTGGATCCGCCTTTGAAGTGGGGGGAAACGCTTTAACTCGAAAAGTAGGGGGGGGGCACCGTACCCTCTCATCTCTAATAGATTACACCACTGGGAAAGCCCAAAAGGTGAAAAGGTAGATATTTCACAACGAAGGCTTATAATTATTATCATCCAATTAACAGAAACCCGAATTTTCGGGAGGTCTCCGGACTACGTTCTTGCCTTTACAAGAATGATGCCAATTAAAAAGGGTAATAACCTAAAATATGCAATATTTAACTGATGGATTAAAACTGAGGATATACAGTACGTGTAAAATCGTTGAGACTAATCAAAAGCTCACAAAATTCTTATTAAATTGATGATTTCAAATATTTGAAATATATACCCAAGTAGCACAAACTTGTTCAGATATCACGCTACCATCCCGTACAGATTTACAGTGTCGCTTACGTCAGAATGTCCGGGCAAAACACGTACAATGCTCGTCAAAATCTGGGTCCGGTTCAGTGTTCTCCACACGTACTTAAAACGTTGTATGGCTAATATTGCAGGACGCACTATAAAATTAAGTAAATAACCGATATTCTACAGCTTTTTTTGAATCTGTTTCGTTGTTTATTTGAATAGACGGCTAATTAATAGGAGTGATGTTTCTTAAAGTATTTAATAACGTATACATATATTTTAAATAAACAAAACACCTACTTTGTTAAAGTACAGCACAGCAAAATGTCCAATCACAATGTCTTTTGAGGGAAACAACAACACTGATTTGGTTGAGGTATCTGAACTTCTTCTCGCTGGTTTAAGCCACGGCGTTAATTTGTAGAATGGATTGTAAAAGCTGTTGTCTGTCCCAATAAGAAAATCTTTCGTAGTAGATACTTCAGAGTACTAGAGTAAAACGTGAAGCTCAATTAGCCGAAGCACAAATTTTGAACCAGAACGCGTTTTGCACCATGTAAGATGTGGTAATCCCGTTCTCATAACCTGTGTGTGCCACCTGGGTAATGGTGTCCCAAAAAGGTGGTAAACGGCTTTATCTGTTAAGTGGGCAAGATAAATTGAAAAAGTGTCGGAAATAAGTGCTACGAAAAAAAATACCTCGTTAATATTCAAAAAGTTACACATTCTTAAATTTGTATACGACCCTCGTATAGAACAATTCCCAGTTAGTAAGATGTGCCCCATACACTAATAAGGTAATATAAAAAATTTCAGCCTTTAAGTCTCGGATCTTTAAAGAAAGATGATCGGGGGCTATACATGATTTTGAATGTAAACGCTTATTGCCAGTGTAAAAAAAAATATTTTCTTTCGTAATTTCTGCACGATCCCTTACATGCGATCATACGACGTGATTCTTACCCTTTGACAGCCATTGAAAAGTGGTTTAAGGTAGCATATTTTTAGTTTTATATGTCTGACGCTTTTTAAAATATAATTCTCAAATTTTGTACATAACTTCACTATGTATGGGTCACATTTTACTAACTAGGAATTTTGGTATGGGGATTGTATACAAATTTAAAAAGTGTAACTTTGTGAAAATGATCTAGATTTTTTTTTCTTAACGAAGTCTTATTTCCGACCTTATTTTGAACATTTTTTTAAACTTTACAGTGCCCACTTATCTCTAACAGGTAAAGAATTAAGCTCGTTACCACCTTTTTTGGACACCCTGTGTATATATATATAATATATATATAGAGAGAGAGGAGTAGTAAGTAAGGGTTGCTAGTCTATCGATTCGGAGGTGACGGGTTCGGAAGCCGAAAACTTTGTTTTCTTTCTATAATAGCTAATTGCCTACAGAACGGTGCAGAGACCTCATGTAAAAATGGCGATAGTTGCTAGGACTTAGCAACCGCGAAGCCCCAGTGACTATCGTCATTTTGCACGATTAAAAAAGGAAATTCATAATTTTAACAAATTAAAATTGCACGCAAATTACACTAATGAAAACAGATAAACATCAAACTCACTACAAAATAATTTAACTACAAATAATTCACCAATAATTCAATATCTTTAACAATTGGTCCATTTTTATCCTAAAAAATCTTTGGTGTCTTTTATTATACACTCACTTCCAAAAGTTAAGCACGGAGAGAAAAATCTTAATTTCCCTAAGCCAATCTTAATTAAAGCTGAAATTTGCTGCAAAGGTAGAAGGAAACATGTAAATATATTGGGTATCAACCAATCACGATTTCGCGTCGAGAAATAATCAAAACAGGCAGTCGAATAAGGAACTTGCATTGTGAAGGGTTACTAGAGTTGCCTTTTAGTGCTGATGAAAGCTGTTTAGAACATTCGTACAATTTGTTTTCAAGCTAGACGTATTTCTATGACCTCCAGAAAACATGGAAGATTCGGATCACTGGCCGGCTATCGGATTTATTTAGCAGAAATATCCATCGCAGATGTTGCTCTTTTCTTTGGCGTTCATCATTCCGTCCTTTCACGATTATGGAAACAATTCCAAACCAGCCAAATAGTTGTCCAAAGACCTGTAGCCGGTCGTCCGATGGCACAACCCCTGCGGCAGATCGACATATTGATGTTGTAGCCAAGTGGAATCTAAGATAGACCTCCACACGTGTGGCATCTATGGTTGCAGGCAACAGCCATTGGTAAGCTGATATCTGTCACTACTGTTCTTCAAAGGCTATACATGAATGGTTTGTAAGCCCGGGTACCACGAGTTCGTGTCTTTTTTTATCCGTCCAATCCATAGGGGCACGATTAAAATGGTGCCACCAGCACGTGAATTGGACTGTGTCTGATTGGGGCAACGTTATTTTCACAGATAGTTCTGATTTGCTCAACAACCCGATGATAAGCGTGTAAGGGTCTGGAGGGAGCAAGGCACACATAATCGACCCGAGAACACCACGCATTCCGCAGTGGAAGAATCATGGTTTGGGCAGGGATTTCCTTGGGATATAGCACCGACCTGCACATTTACAGGCGAGGCTCTGTGATGGTTGTACGGTAGAGACCTAGATCCCGTTGTGAAACTGTACGCTATTGCATTAGGTCCTTCTTTCGTTTTAATGGACAATAATGGGCGTCCCCTTAGAGCTGCCATCCTTGACGACGACGTTCTGGAGAGTGAGGGGTTTGCGCGTATGGAGTGGCCGGCTCAAGGCCCGTTTACATGTGCGGGCGACTGCCGGAACTACAGAGGGTAAGCGGAGTTTTTTTATGGTCAAATTTCACTTGCAGGGCATTGAAATCTGGGAATGTATGGACTTTTAGTGGCCAGTCGGAATCCACGGACAAAGCTGACCCGTAAAACCACAAAACCACGCCCCCACACACAATGGAGATACGGGCGGAAGGGTTCCTGCAAACGTCTACTTCAATACTTTGATTTACCCCTGGAGTTACTACAGTCGCCCGCACATGTAAACAGACCTTTACTCTCCGGACCTTAATGAAATTGAAAATCTTGGGGATGCCCTTGGCCTTGCTTTATGTAGACATTTGCCTTTCCAGCCACTCTCAGGGATTAACCCTCTCGTCACCGAATTATGAAAAATCAGAGAAAATAAATCTGTCTAGCATTTAATGCATCTGAAATACTATTATAAATCGTGCAAAAATATTTTTTTCTAATGTCGATTAATATTAGATTTTTCTAATATTAATTTCTGCATTTTCGAAGCATTTTGTTATTTTAAAATTAATTTAAAAGGATGCACATAATAGGTAAAGGTTGAGGAATAACAAAAAAAAAAAAAACTATACTTACCTTAAAAAGAAAAAAAATGTTAAAAAAGCAGCGTAAATATTTTCTTAATTTTTCTTCTGAAACAATAAGTGGAAACTGAAAAAATGACCTAAATGGACTAGTACTGTAATCTAGGCACGATTTAGGCATCTAGTTAAGAGCCTCATATACTTTCTACATGAATTAATGATATTGATATCACTGAAAGAAAAAATTACTAAATTTAATTGTTTTCTCTCTAAGTATTGCTATTTGAAGTAGGAGCCTCATATGAGGTTCAGGGTGACGAGAGGGTTAAGGCTGGGATACGTTTGCTAATGAACTGTCAATAAACGAGTTCTATTGACCGATTTCAGTTTTTAAAACAGTAATAAACCTGAAATCGATCAATAAACTGCCTTATTGACCGTGAAACTGCCTAGAAGTGGAATAGCGATTACTGGACTCTATTGTGTTTGATCACCTCTTAACCCGGATTATCGCGCGCTGTACACTTTTTATGAAGGTGAGGGGGTGTTTACGTGCCCTATTAATGTCGATTTTTGTTTGTTTTGCATTTACACATGATTTTGTTAATGACGCAAATATGAAGTCATAACTTATAAAAATTTAATATTTTTTAATCTCTGTATGGAATTCTTTTGTTTCGTTTCATGAATAAACTTGGAGCTACTTACTTGCAGCATTCCGTGTTAATCAAAGCAGTAGTTGTTCATTTTTTCGCATTTTACCACTCCGCGCTTACTTTTGAAAGTGAGTGCATTTATCATTTTAGTCACTTATTTCAGCAGCCCAGAAGTGTACCTTACGCCATCTTGACTGTCCGCATTTCACTAGTACCTCATTCTCCCCTCCCCTTCCCCTGCTTATCGTATTGCAGGTCGATGTCGTATTGTTATAACTCGCTACTCTTTCCTCCTTCGCCAACATCAACACGTCCATCACTAACATGCTTTCTTTATTCAGTTTCATATTCACATTGCATTTCTAACAAAAACACATACACTTCCTTTTGAAATCAATTTTCATACATCAGTCACAATAACATTTCAAACCCTTTTACTTCCATGTAAAGTCTCTTTACAAGTTCTACTTTGATCACCAATAGGAATGGACGCGAGACTAAAAATAGGCGTCTCGCAAAATAGCCGAAAAGCTTTGTCTCGTCTAGCAAAATCCCTGTACCGTAATGTTAAAAATGTTTTCCTCGTCTCTCAAAAAAGCTGTAAATCTGTCTCGTCTACCAAAAAATCGTCTCGCATCCATCCCTATTCGCGAATATTAAATTTCAATCCTACAAAATACTTGTTGTGCATTTGGAACATAAATTTTCAGATTTGTTTCTCTTGGTTTTAAGAACCGCCTATAAATCCTTGACGAAAAAAGGTTGAAACAAGAGTGACAGTTTTAACTATCACAATAAAAGGAAATCTACAGTTCATAAGACATTGAAACAACGAAGGGATGAGTAGGAATCCCACGGCTGTATGCTTAAGGGATTAGCGGACAGAAGGATAGTTACAATTTTCTACTAGTATGTAATTATCCCTTCTTTATGCAATGCCAAAAATTTATCGATCGCTGGCATCATCAAAAATTGGAAGAAGTCTTTCAAACAGTCTAGGAAAAATAATATGCATAAAAATGAAAATTTCTCAAGTCGCACTAGCCATTTTCAGCATTTTGTGGAAACAAAAGTTAGTAGTCTTGAATTGAGTACAGGAAATTTGAACAACGCTTATGAATTTTTGTGACCAGTGATGAAACTAGGAAAATTTGAGTTTGCTATACATAAATGGCTGGAATTTTCAATTTTATGCATATTGTTAGCGCTATTTGCTCCTATTTTGTGGAAAAAGTTTCACCATCCAAACAGGCAGAAGAGCTTGAACAAGGTTCCAACCTTTCTGCTTGTGTGGGTGGTAGACGTTTTGTACCCTTCGAAATTTTCGTACTGTTAAGTATCTTTATGTGTATTAAGTTATTGACTAATATTACATTTTAACACGAGTTTTTTTTTTTTGTTTTTTTTTTGTGTGTGTGTGTGTGTGTTCTTTTTATTAACAAATTTGTTCTTAATTTTTTCAGGGACAGTCAACCAAGCTGAAGCTGCGAGTATTATTTGTTTATAATTGTGGAGAAACATTGGCGCTTTTAAAAACGGAACTCTTGGCAGGGACTTATGAAAGATGAACCTTTAACGCGTTTCTAAAAATACAATCTGCAGGCTCAGAACCTTTCTCCAATATTGCAGACACGTTTAAAAAAAAAAATTATTTTCAATGAAATGGTGGGTGAGCGGCCGACTGTAGGTTTGACTGCTCCACGGGCCGGAGGTGATGGTCTTTTCATTCTCGGGTGACTTGTAGACAGGCCCAGTACGTATGGTGCTACGGACTTTAGCGTTTGTATAAAATCATGAAATTCGGTGTGTCAGTTTGGTGGATAAGTATCTTCACTACGGAATGTAATCCCCTAAGAAGTATGTCCTCTATATATACAGTGGTGTGTGATGCTGTCAATTACGCGGCATATCAGTTCCTTTGGATGTGAGAGCCATTGCTCTATCAAAGCAGTTGTAAGCATGGGTGGATGAGAAGGATTTGAAACGATTTTTCTTCCTAAATGACCCCAGACATGCTCGATAGGATTTAGGTCCAACGATTGAGTTGTCCACTTCATGAGCTGAAGTGTTTGCTGCTGCAGATAATCATCCACGATCCGCTGAGACTGCCTCCTACTATCACCGCAGACACTGCCGCCTACGGATGATAAAGGGTTACAAGGTCTCTAGAAATCAAATAAAGCGTACTATCGCTTTGGAACCTAAACTTCAATTAATGCATAAAGAGAACAGCCCACCATTCATTTGCCGTCCAGTGGTTATGTTGATGTGTCCATCTCAAATGTTCTCTTCTGTGGCAAGGCGTGACGGGAGTGGCACGCAAAGGGCTGGTCGTCTCGCGTACAGGCCACCTTCGTGAAGCTTTCTACTCAAAGTTGACGCTGACAATAACCTTCCAGTAACTGCAACGGCCGAGGAACTGATTTGGGCTGGAGTTGTGGTTCTATTCTTACGTTCGCATAACGACAAATATTGGTCATCGGCGCTGCTCCTACCAGTTGGTCGTCCTTGGTTGATCCTTGTGAATGCCCAATCTGTTAGAAATAGTTGCCAAAGTCTGTGACGGACATCTTAAATCACGGCAAAAACAGGACGCTGGATTTAAAATAGGTAGTTTAGTTGCTTTGCAGACAGAATAAATAATCTTCATATTGCAGATTTATTCAGCAACATTTATTTGACAAATAATTCCAATCTTACAATTGCCTTATGTTTGAGCGAGTTATCGCTATATTTGTGATTTTCCTTAGTTTTTGGAAACCTGTATCTATATATAAAATGACCAATGATGGCTGTTCTTGGGATATATGTATTTAAAATCACGTTGTATAAAATTTAAACCCTTAATTTTTGATTAAAATATTTTGCTCGTGTTGCTTCATTATTTAGTAGTAGACGTACACCGTCAGGCATGAAAGTTTCCAGTCTTTTTCAGCATCATTCATGCATTTAAGATTTAGTACTTAAATTAGTTTAATGCATTTAGTTATACTGAATACAGTGATATAATGAATAATAATTAATTTAATAATGGATATATATATATAAGAATAATAGGTAATATGTTAAATGCACAATAATTTATTTATTCCGTATGATCAGGAGCTAAGTTAGTCTTTTCAGCTGTTTCGTGCTTTCATGCCTGTACCGTAGAAATGAGACGGGCCCAGACTGAGCCCGCACCGGGTTCTTGAAAAAATTTTACTTTTTATTAAAATATACTCCTTGTAAACAGACTTTGTAAAGTGATTCATGAAAGAAAATAACTAATTATAATTCTTTCTACTCACATTTATGAAATAAATATAAAGTGCATTAAGAGTTCGCTATTGAATCTGTCCTTAATTTGCACAAACGTCAGAATTTATGATATTCTATCAATGAAATAATTGACTTTTATTTATCTAATAGCTGAAATCTCGGGCTTCAACTTAAATAATATTGGGCGAGATCGAATAAAAAGGCCTTGGGCTTTAAATAATGAGCCTGAACTCATCTCGTATACACCGTAAGATCATAATAAAATTTGTTCATACTTGTATAAGCTGAGGGCGTATTCATCAACAATTAAACCTGTTAGTTAACTTTACGGTGATCATAGTTACTTCACATATTAACAAGGCTAAATACACTATGGGTTACCGTGCCATCTGATTGAAGACTCGAAATAAGTCGCGGCTACTATGATTATATCGTGTGATAGCGAAAAGTTGGATGCGACTCTTTCTTTTCTAAACCTGATAATAAAACAGTTCCATGAAAACTCTGCTTTCTCTCTACTCGATTTGTTTACGACAAGGGCACAAGGTTAGCGTAAACTTCGTCTGAAAGCTGGCCTGACCATGGCACAGTGGTTATGTCACTGGAAATGGTAGACGGCCGAAATGTGAAAGTCCCGGGTTCGGGTCCCGTTGCTCGGCTGTAAACCTAACCGATCGGAGTTTCCCGTGATTTTCTCCGTAAGTACGATTTAGGACCGCTTAAAAAGACCCCCACCGAGGGTACTCCACCTATAGCCCGAGAGCCCTCGTGCAGATAATTGGTCTTAATCCCACAACACAACACACTCGTCTGAAAGTAGACGGCCAAAGTGTGAGGGTCCCGGGTTCGGGTCCCATCACACGTCCGTCGACCAAATTTTTCGGAGTTTTCAGTGGTTTTCTTCGAAATTTAGCTAAAATGCAGGTTAAAACCCTTTAGAAAACCCCCCCTCGGAGGGCAACCCCCCTTGTGTTGTCCTTCTGACAAGGATTTACAAGCAGGCCCTCGAACCAAGCCCACAAATCCGAAATACATATCATACAAACAAAACGAACAATTCGTCTGAAAATGAGGAAATGAAATTAGTGTCCAAAAGCTAAACTCGCTAAACTAAAATATGAAATTTTGCTCATACGCGAATACTTTTTTGAGAGTGTACAGAAAAATTATGAGTATATCAGTATATGCCTTCCTTGTCCAGATATTTTTCATGGATATGTTCTGGACATCGGATTGAACTGGATAGACACAACAGCGAACAAGTACAGCCGTTGCTCCATTTAGCCATCGGCAACATGCCAGTAAATCGAATCGGCGATAGTGGCCTCATTCGTAAACGCCAAACGAGTTTCTATCTAAGGTGTTCGTAAAGGAAACTGAGTGCGTTTAGTTTTAAACGAAGTAAACTGAGCTCGGAGCAGGTTCATTCAGTTCTTGAGAAGATACTCTTGCTGCACTTTTATGTTGTTTTGAAATAGCGTCTGTTGATATGGTAAAGTATGTTGTTACGAAAAGTATTTTACGTTTGCTGGAGCTGCAAATATTACTTTTTCGAGGAGAAAATTCAGGCATGCGTTAGGAACTGCTACGAAGGTACATAATTTTTCAAAGGTAATCATTTTCTTGTATTTTTCGTTTTAGTAAAATTTAGTACCGTTATTAGCGAAATTTGAACTTCTCTTGCTAAATATTTTTAAAAATTGCAAGTTTAAGTTGAAATTTCTAAATTTTGATCAGTGCACTTCAATGATGGTCATTCTTTCTTTTTAAATCCTGTTGATTTTATATTGCGCATGTACTAAAAACTTCTCGATAAAATTAAGAATTACGCATACAGTAAACAAACGCATCTCCTAGGCGACTAAACTGAATAAGCTGAAATTGTTCGTAAAGGCAAAAGAAACTGATTGCACTGACCTGCACTGAACAAAACACATTCCAGTTTTCTTACAAAATCTCGTGCAGCAAGTTTGTCGTTTACGAATTCGCCTTATGTATCATACAGACAGTTGTGCGAAAGAGATTTTTGGCTCGGTGGAAAGCGATTGGATGTTGCTGGTAGTTTAATCGAGAAAAGGAAATGGCAGCTCATTTTCAATATTGAGCAGTGAAAAGGTTGTTCTTCGATGCCTGTGGTTCTAGACTATTTCGTCCTTAATGGGAACTTGAATGATAGTTTGTCACATAAGAATGGTTACTACGTTCATCCATAAACTTCATCGAAGGGTAGTTCAGAACAACAGAAGTACTCGCGCAGTATATGAGACACCTGACGTGGCGATAGCCAAAAATCTATATGAAGAATTTCAAAACAAATTTTCCCCTTCAAGTTAATGACATTAGTCAACTACACCTGGTCTCATACATTTTCAAACAAATTTAGATAGGCATATCGACAACAAAAGAGGGTCGCGAATATATTATACCCTGCGCGAGTTCTGAGCGTTAAGGCGCTTCCATTAGTTTTAAACAAAACAGCTGATCGTCGTGACACAACGTGATCGTGAACACGTCGTGATCTGGACAAGTTCGTCGGGTAGGGAACTTGAATGGGATGTATTTTTTGTAGGGGGATGAGGATGTATTTTTTGTCCTTTTGTATGTAGGACAAAAAATACATCCACACATCACTCATCAAAATCTAAATTCCAGTGGGAAAAAAAAAAAAATCACAAACTCAACAATGTTCATGCGTTCTTACAAAAATGAATAACATTTAATATGGTAAAACTGTTTAAATTGTATATTAAATTTTAATGTTTGTCTGCCATTCAAGAATTAATTAAGTTGGGGGGGGGGGTCACAACCTCCATGATGAATTTTTTGCCATACAAAATGTATATTCTTCACTCCCTTATCACACACATATATGCATATATGTGAGTTTCAGCATTCGTAATCCCCCCCTACATGAAAATTTTCTGGCTACGCCACTGAATGGCTCATAATTTTAAATTTTAAAATAAATTTGTACATTTTATGATTACATTAGCATAGTTAGAGTGTCGGCTATCAAAATAAGTTACAAATTCAGTTATAAAAAATTTAAAAAATACAGGTAATGGAACAAACATTTTAATTTTAATTTTAAATAGTTTTTTACCTTATATGATTACACTAGCTGCGTGCCCATTCTTCGCACAGTAGGAAACGGAAATTTTCCTCACATGTGTAATTCGAATTAATTCCAGGGATGTGGAATCTAGAAAAGAAAAAATATTTTACTCTTGACTTAAAGTTTGTGTCATATGTACTAACATGAGATCATTGCAATATAATGACACAAAAAATATTATGTCAGCGTATGAGGATGTATTTTTTGTCCTTTTGTATGTAGGACAAAAAATGCATCCACACATCACTCATCAAAATCTAAATTCCAGTGGGAAAAAAAAAAAAATCACAAACTCAACAATGTTCATGCGTTCTTCCAAAAATGAATAACATTTAATATGGTAAAACTGTTTAAATTCTCAACTATACTACACCATTTTAAATTAATACTGCTTGGAATGCATAATCCCTGCTTATGCCGAGTTTGTCTTTCATGGGTGGATTCGAACTTTGACGCCACCACTCTCACCAAGGTGGCGATATGCGAAGCAAATAGCGAGAATAAATATTTTGGGTCATTTCACAGCGAAAAATGTTAAACATATATTGAAAATTTCAATGAAAAAATCTATTCATTAATTTAGAAGTTGCGGTGTTAATTATGAAAAGAAAATGCGAGAAAACAAAGTACTGAGAAAATTGAGTTTAAAGTCCTTAACCGATGTTAGTTCAGAGCTGACGATATGTTTTTAAATGCCTATACAACTTCCCTTCCAAACGCCGTAAGATGAAAATAAAGGGTTTTACAAACAGAAATGTATAAAGATTTGCCACTAAATTTATTATTGGTTTTTTGGCCGAAATTCGATGTTTTCGGGGTCAGGTGGATGCTATGACACTTTGAAGCAGATTTCCCATGAAACATAATTTTTGTACTTTTTTCATTATTTTATGATATTTTAGGTCTAAATAAGTGAATAATTCTATATTTAAATTTTAAATCAATGATAGTTCTAAAGTACAGCGTGGGACACAGGTGTCCCTTTCTGCGTTAAAGGTAAAGTCATCATGGGACATGGTTGTCCCAATCTGCGTTAAGAAGAAAGAGGAAAATGAGGAAAATATTATATTGGCTAAGTTTTATGACAAAATAAATGACATAAATAATCTTAATATATACCTTTTATTTTTCATAAAATTCCTTGAAACAGTTACGATTATTTGTGAGACAGAAATGCATGTTACATTGTGTGCACATTCCGTTGTTCGATTTTCCAGTTTTTCTTTCTTTTTTTTTTCTTTTTTTTCAGGACACTTTTTAATATATGTGCCCATTACAATAGCTGAATCACCATTCTGAAACAGAAAAGTATTGGTCTAAATTCAATTTTAGGGCCTACTTTTGCATACAGTGGCATGGACTTCCAAGTGCTCGTAAAATTATCAGTTTCTTGAGATTAATGATTAAAATCAATTCTAATCTCGTAATAAAGTCAACCCAGAATGTATATAGAGCTTTTGCTTATAGTATACTGGCAAAAGCTGCCCAAACTGAATACCTATTTAACTTTTTCAGACCTGACTCAATATTTTGTCTTTAATAAATATCTGAATATTTTTATAATACAGATTGATTTTTTATGTTTTATCACAAATTTAATGTTATTAAATTTCCTTAAAATGTATGAAACTAGTGTCCTCGACTTAAAACGCCTGGTCTAATAGCGTCGCAATTAATGTTATATTAACATTTATATTGAACTAAAATGGCTTTTTCAGATTTTCTCCTGGCACACTCAATTTTAAATGGCCACTTCGTACTAAATAATTTTACATTACCAGTGGTACCTTTTAAAAAAATCAGTAAAGCAGGGGTGTTCAGTGGATGATAAAATCAAAATTACCTGTCATTTTGTATTCTTCTGTTGTAATTTAAGCTGTCTAAGTGATAAATAATTTATTGATAGCACTGTTCATTTTATGTTGCAGTATCTTTGTATAACAAAAAATACCATCCAATTGTAAGGAATAATGAATGTCTACAAACTTGAGTCTAGTGAACTTTGTCTCCTCCCACCTTTAATAAACTCATGTCCATAAATTAAGGATAATGAAGTTCAGGCAAAGAAAGAGAAAGAAGCAAAACAAATTTGACTTATTTGTAAAGTCTATTTATTAAACAAAAAGTAAAGAGCAAAAAAGATGCTATATGTTTGACATAATTAATAAAAATTGCAAGTTTTACTCCCTTGACCAAATTTCAAAAAAGAACCTATTTACAAAAAACAGTATAACATGGTTAGTAGGATGGTTAATACGGAGTATGTCTCCCGGACGATGCAATACAGGCCTGACAACGCCTAGGCATGCTGAGTAGCAAATGATCAATCTGATCTTGGGGAATATTGCACCACTCATCAAGCAATGCACTCCGAAGTTCCAGTAGACGGGTGGGAGGGGGTTGACGGGCTGCAATTCGTCGGCCAAGCATATCCCACACATGCTCTATTGGATTCAAGTCCGGTGAGTATGCTGGCCAATGCATACGGGTGATATCCTCCGATTGAAGGCATTCGTCTACAATGTTTGCACGGTGAGGACGGGCGTTGTCACCCATAAACACAAATTCAGCACCCATGGCGCCCCGAAACAAACGTACATGTTGTTCCAGAATGACATCCCGATAGATGTGGCCTGTCATCGTTACACTCTGAACATGCAGGTCAGTTCTGGAAGCAAGAATAATTCCTCCCCAAACGAGCCATCCTGCACCATCGTAACGGTGTCTTTCAATGGTGTTCTCTTGGTGGTAACGGGTACCTGGCGCTCTCCAGATGAATGTCCGGCGAGAATCAGACTCCAAACTAAACCTGGACTCGTCGGAAAACATCACACAAGACCACTGTTGCGGTGTCCACAATGCATGCTCTCTACTCCAGGTTAATCGCAGGCGACAGTGAGTTGCGGTAAGTGGAACACATCTGACAGGCCTACGAGCATATAGACCAATGTGCCCTAAGCGTCTGTACATGGTCTGCCTTGAAACTGTCGTACCGGTAGCTGAAGAGAGCTGACGAGACAGGTCTGATGCTGTAACCGTCCGTTTCTTTTGGCAGTAACTGCCAAATAGCGGTCCTCATTCGGCGTTGTAACTCGGGGGCGACCTGTACTGTAACGTCTACTCACATTACCATCATCTTGGAATCGTTGCCAAAGCCTGGAGATGACACTCTGGGCGATTCCAAGTTCCTCGGATACTTCCAGCTGGGTACGTCCACATTCCAGTCGTCCGATAATTCTGCCACGTAAAACATCATCCAAATGCCTCCTTTGTGCCATAATTATGTGGTTTTTGCACTGAAAGGCTTTCACAGCGCTTGTGAACAATTTTACTTCTTTGCCACCATTCCTTATATACCCCTCTCTTACACTCTCGTCATTGTGACGTACCATCCACGCCATCTGGTGGTTTCCTGTAATTTGCATATTCTTCTTCAAGATGTGTGTGATCATTCCACAGGTGAAATTTTTATTTTAGAGATCAATTTCTGTGTGATTCTGAATTATCCTTAATTTATGGACATGAGTGTAGTTCATAGAGATGAGATTGGGTTCTGAAATTAACGATTGCGTTTGGGCTCGTGAGAAATTTCTCCTTTATTGAACATACTCCTTGTAAACAGATTTTCAAAAGGTGATTTATGGGAGAAATAAACCTATTATTATTTGATAAACTTGAATATAAAGAATTAGAAAGTGCATTAAGAGTTTATTATTATACTTGTTTTTACAGTCCCCCTGTTTGTTTGCTTGTGTAACATGTATTTCGGATTTGGGTGCTTGGCCTGAAGTCCGCTTATAAATCCACGTCAGAAGGACAACACAAGGGGAGTGCCCTCCGTGGGAGTCTTTCTAAGGGGTTCTAACCCGTATTTAAACTAGTTTAGGAGAAAACCACGGAAAACTCTGAACGATTAGGTCGACAGCCACGCGATGGGACCCAAACCCGGAGCCTTCACACTTTGGCAGTCTACCATTTTCAGTGACATAACCACTGTGCCATGGTGAGGCTACAGTCCTTTTACGATCTATATCAGCGGTTCCGACTGGTGGTCCACAAACAAGTGCCAAGTGGTCTGCAAAGGAAGGAAGTGTTTAAAAAAATTGGGATTTCACAATTTCATGCGCCCAGTGACATAAACATCAATAAGACAAAAGACACAATTGTTTATGGTTGTTTTTGTCATATGGTTGAGTAATTTGGCCCCAGCTAGTTTTATGTTATGACGTTCCGTAATCTGGCAACAGCCGTGTTTCTGTTCTCAAGTAGCAGAATAAACATCTATCATCTCGAACCTGCGTGTTTTTGTGTAGACTCCTCATTATAAGACATGGTGTCAGAATAGAGGTGAAATTTATTGGTTATAGTGTGTTGTATATTAGTTATTAGTTTTTAAAGGAAAGATTAGTTTTATTTATTTAAAATATGCAGAATAATGCGAACGAATCTGTTGCTGCACGTCTTCCACGGGAGTTGGAAGTTACCGATGATGGAATGTCAGCGAAATGGAAACTGTGGAAGCAGACATTCGATTTTTATGCAGTAGCTACCCAGTTGAATAGTAAACCAACAGAAGTTCAAGCGGCGACATTTTTGTCTGCTATAGGACCGGCGGCTATTGTTATTTTTAATACCTTCGGCTTAACAGCGGAAGAAGGGAAGTGTTTGGATATTATTAAACAAAATTTGATTTTTACTTCAGTCCCCAACAGAATGAAACCTACATGACAAAGGCGGATCCAGGGGAAGGGCGCAGGGGGCGCGCGCCCCCTCCGAGAAAACTATATTTACACTAGATAAATGGGTCTTTCAGCAATATTAAGTCGGCTTTACACTAGATAAAATGAGTATTTACGATTTGCGCCCCCTCCGAAAAAAGTTTCTGGATCCGCCCTTGCTGCATGAGGTATATGTTTTTCACCTGTATTCAAGGTAAGCAAGAAACTTTTGATTGTTATTTGACTAAGTTAAGAACGAAGATTAATGACTGTCATTTTTCAACTTTGCAAGACAGTTTGTTGCGAGATCAAATTGTTCGTGGCATTTGTTCGGACAAGGTCCGTGAATTATTATCAGAAATAGAGCTTAATTTGCAAAAAGCTGTCGATATTTGCCGTGCCAGCGAGCAGGCTACTCTTTTAAAAGAAATGAATGCTATTCGTGGTTCTAGTGAAAAAGATATTTTATCACTGAGAAAAGTGAAATCTAAACAAAAAGCTAATGTTAAGTTTCCAAAATCGAAAATGAATGGTTCTGTAAAGGAAACTTAAGTATGAAAATAAACACTAAAAAAACTGGTGTTAAAAGATAAAATAAATAAAAACTTTGTGAAAAAAAAATTCGGTCAAAACGATCGTTACTCCTTGAAGTAACCTTTTATGTGTGTTTTTTTCACAAAGTTTTTATTTATTTTGAAACTAAAGTATGTTGGCGTTGTGGAGCACAACATGAGTATAGGAATTGCCCAGCCTTTAATGTAAACTGCAGAGCCTGCGGGGCAAGGGGGAATTTTGCCGGGCAGTGTGAATTTAAACGTAAGAATACTAATCTTTCTCAGAGTAAAAGGGTGCATGAAATAAGAGAAAATAGTGAAAATGATGATTTGTTTAATTGTGATACTGATACTTCTTTGCATATTGCTGAGTTATCGATAAATAATAATGAATGTGAACTGTCTGAGTATAACGTTGATGCATTGAATATTCATGAAGTATCAAATTTGTATGAAATAGAATCTTGTACAGATGCTTGGTATACAGAAGTAAAATTTGATAACGGACCTAGGGTCAAATTTAAAATTGATACTGGAGCGGAGGGAAATGTTGTCACCAAATCGGTAGTGAAGCAATTGCCAGTGTCACTGAAAAGTTCTACTGTTAAACGTTTGAAGTCATTTAATAATGCATATACTCCGGTGCTTGGTGAAGTCCAAGCAAAATGTACAATACAAAATAAGCCGGTACAGCTGAAACTCATGGTGGTTGACGGTAACTTTAATTGCATTTTGGGATGTAGTACTATTGAAAAGCTTGGGTTAGTTAAACGAAACTTTGATTGTTTGCAATTAAATGCTGTAGAGGTTAGTGTACCAGAAAAAATGTATGAAGGTACTGGTTGTATAAAAGATTTTGAGTACGACATTGAAATTGAGGCGGGAGTAGTCTTTAGAAATCATCCTCCACGTAAAATTCCCCATGCTTTGCGCGAGACTGTTAAAAAAGAAATTGATTTAATAGTTAAGTTGAAAATTTTAAAACCACTTACACATCCTACCCCTGCAGTGAGTCCTCTGGTTATCGTTAAGAAGGGTGATAGAGTACGCATTTGCATGGATCCTACGGACATTAATAAAGTGATTAAGCGAAGGCATTTTCCACTTAAAACGGTCGAGGATATTGCTGCAAGTATTGGAACAGCCAAATATGTTACCCTTTTAGATGCTAAAAAAGGATTTCGGCAACTTCGTGTTTCAGAGAGATCGTCCGATTATTTTACAATGGATCTCAAGATTTTATATTTTTTGTAAACACCTTCTATAATTTAAAAGTATTGATAAGCACCTCTTATGTAGTCGACTACTAGTATATTATTTTGTTGAAACAGATTCCCAAGATTCTTCTTATGAACTCCTTCTCAGATTAAAAAAAATAAAATAAATCCCTAGTGTACTAGTGCTTTTTTTTTGTTTTTTTGCGTGTGTATGTGTGTGAACTCTTTTTTTTTTCCACATCTCATGACTGGTTAGATACAAATATATTATAATATATAGTTTATCTATTTATTTGCTCCTGTTCATGTTGCTTTATCAAAAATAAATTTTTAAATACTTCGAATGAAAATAATTACTAAATTACAGGATTGAGTCTGTGCTTTTATGGATTTCAGCCGTATAGTTTTAAGAGTAATATGCTAACTGATTTTTTGGGAATGACAGAAATATTCATATCTCTGCCTTCTCAAATAAATCTGTTGGATACTCTAAAAATAAATCTTTAATTGCCAGTGAAGTGTGTTACCTCACCAAGTGGAGATAACTTGCCAAAGTGTACAATGTTCGAGGTAATCACAAAAGGTAAGCAATATCTTTTAGTTTTATACAAATTACTAGCCGCCTCCGGCAACCAGTTGGTTCGTCATCGTAATAAATCTTGTTCGAAGAGAACCAAGATTTATTAAATAAGATGACGAATCAACGATTTCATGTTCCTCACCGTCTTCCTTGGCCCTGAAATCTCTGATTCTGAATGGAATTTAAAATTAAGATGGTTACAAATAGGAGCAACCCTATGGTAAGTGTCGCCCCCTGCTAATATAAAAATGATGTCCCCCTTTTACGTTCTACTTAGTTTGTGAGTTCCAAATGATGCCCCTTCGAAGCCAGCGCCCAGATGCGATGCTTACTATGTTGGGCCGCCCCTGGTTACACAAATAAAATGGTTAAATGATAAAAACCTACAAACAGGAACAAATTATTTTCATCGTATACTAATTCGGAAGAGCTTCTGGATATATTGGCCTTTATCAAAAAACGGAAAGGAAAAAAAAAAAAAAATCTGAAACACTTTCAGATTTTAAATACGCACTAAAGTGCTATATATTAAAAGCGTATTATAATCTGTGGGTCTTACCTATTTTGGTTTTTATTTCATTAAGTTGGAAAGTATGTCATTATTCATGAGGTGATTAAACAAAATTAAAACTGATATTTCTAACATTCTTTTTCTGGATGTATTACATTAAAAATAGACGGAGAAAAGCTGCGCAGAAAAATGCACAATTCCAACGGAATGAAAATTTCAAAAACTTATTCTGAGGTGTATTCATAATCCAAGGAGCAGACGTTAAAATTACGATAAATTGCAGCAAGCGTTATAATCATCTCCCCCAAAATTGCACATCAACCATTTTATTTTTTGCCAAATTAAAAAGTAGACTAAACTCAATTTCAAACTAATTTTATTTCACTATAAAGTAAAATTCGTTATCATGATTTCGCTATAAGGTTTTAAATCTCCTATATTTTAACATTAGACCAACTAAATAAGAAATCCTTCTTCGTTATAATGTGAGCTTCGTTATAAAGAGAGTTGACTGTATTTTGTTTGAAATGTACAGCATAAATTATATTTGTTTTTATACAACCATTTTAAATTTTAGACAAAAATTCATTTTAATACAACGGTCTTCAGTAAGTGAAATACTATCAAGAATATCAGATTTTGTAAAAGTGAGCATAAGTACAAATATATATATATATACCGAAATATTTTACTGTTGGTAAGCAAGAGTGAATATTATCAGGACCCATTCTAAGCATTTTGCCATACTGGACAAAAATCTTAAATGCATTCTTTGCAAGTAATAATGAACAATATGTTTTTAATTCAATCAAAATTTATTTCTCCTGGATAATACAGACTGCAAATTTTTTGCCGAAAGTAAAAAACAACGTATTTAACACACCAATATTTTTCACACTCACAACCAAACTGTTGCCCCTGAATTATAGCATCTCAGAAAAATGTGCAAGTTTTTAGTTTCAGCAATGCGGTCAGAATTTTTTTTTCAGTGGGGTCCATTAGGATGTAGCCAGATGGGGGGATCGGATTTACTCCCTTCCAAGAACTGCTTTTCCATTAAACCCGAGCCTATGAGCAATGAGTTCAAACTCAGAGATTTTCATTTATTATTCATCACTTCGGCTAGCCTTTAGTATCACCCACCCAAATTTCTCGCCAAAAGACGTCGCCAAGCCTGGTGATAAATTGTCAAATGTAGCAACCCAAACTGTATTATGAGTTCAAGTTTATGCCTCCAGGTCCAACTAAGAGAGTTATAATTGGCTAATGAGAGAGCGTTGATTACAGTGCTATTTTTTCGGGAATTAAATCATTTATGTTTTCAAAATTGAAGGGAGTAGCATCTGAAGTGCAGATCAGCCATGTCAAACATGTGCTTTACTATGGTTTATTCAAAACGAGTTAGTGTTGTGATGGTAAAGTAAATGCATTTTAAAGGAACATAAAGAGTATAAGTGTTGATTTTTCAAATTAGTGAAAGAGGAAAGCCAAGAGTTACAAATAGATATTTTATGTATGAGTTCATATGGAATTATGTTTGAATATGTTGTTATTTTAGAAAGTGATTCTATCAACCTATCAAGTTATTAGGCAAGTTGGAGTGTTTAGGCTAATTAATTTTTTATTTTTTACCAACTATGCAAAAAATTCCAGAGCTGGGAAACAAAATAAAAAATTAATCAGCCTAAACACTCCAACTTGCCTAGTAAATATGTTGTTATTGTCGATGGTGTTGTGTTTAGAAACAAGATGCCCACCATTTTGTAATTAGGACTTGCATCGAGAAGTTAAAAGGTAAGCTTTTATGATTTAAGCATTTTAAGTTTGAGTTTTCAAGTTTTGGGGAAAGTGCGGAGCGGAGTTGCAAATAGATATCTCATGTATGCAGAGGCGTAGCCAAGGGGGGGGGGGTTAGCGGGGTCATAACCCCCCCCCATGAGAAATTTTTTGCCATACAAAATGTATATACTTCACTACATTATCACACATATGTATACATATATATGAGTTGCAGTAGTCGTAACCCCCCCCCCATGAAAAATTTCTGGCTACGCCTCTGCATGTATGAGTATACGAGGAATTATGTTTAAATATGTTACTGTCAAATATTTTCTGATTAGAAACAAGATGGCTGCCGTTTTCAAGCCCGGAGTTGCATTGAGAATTTAAGTTGTAAGTTTTTTGAATACACCTTTTATGATAGGAAAATTTATTTGTGCAATGACTTTTTGCAGGTAATAAGGGATATCAATTGGGAAAATTTTAATTATAAGGTTTAGGGAGTTTTATACTGACTTCTCTGAAGTTTTCTGTTCTGCTGATATTTTTTGTTTGTATTGTTATAAAAAGGTTCCTGTAGGGGGAAAAAAAGGGATAATTTAAAAATTGGCAAAATGTAAAAAAAAAGGAAGCTATGGTAAATGACATCCATATACTTTTACATGCTCTTGGATAATAATATCATAGTAACTGTGGATAAAAGTGCGTGTCTAGAAAAAAGATAGCCCCTATTCTGGAACTCGGAGTTTCGTCAAGAGTTTGAAAGGTAAACCTTTAACGAAACACGGTACTTGGCACTGGCACCAGTTTGGCGAAAAACAAATGGCACCAAAAATGGCGGGTGGGCAATATTAAGCTGTTCCATTACTTCAAGAAAAATACAAGTGTGTTTCAATCTGGCTATGAACAGAATTGTATATCTGTTTTAATGAATAGTAGGTTGGTTCTATAGAGAGGAGGGATGAGGTAGTTTGCTCCACAGACCTTACATCAGTAGTTTGCTCCGTTTGACAAAATGAATAGGTCTTCATGCCAGGTTTACATTTTAATGTCGCAGAGATCATCCTAGGATGAAAAAGGGACAGGGTGATAGTCCTTAAAAAAGGGCAATTTAAGCTTTCAAGGGCATGTCAGAATATAAAGAGGCACTATACGAATATAAGAATCTGTAAGGTGCTGACTAATGTTAACAAAAAGGAAAGGGATGCCGCAACGCAATAAATGTAAACAGAGAGGAGAGGATAGCGCTATGAATGAAATTGGGGCAAGAAGAGCTGCAGGCAGGGCACTGTTTTTGAGTGGCTAAATGGCACCAATTTTTTTTTCAAAGTGCAAGTAGGGCGGGGTTTTTGCTTTGAAGGGCGGGGAGGGCACAGCGCCCTACGAAAAACACCTAGGATGAACAGAACCCGATTACCGAATAGGCCCATAAGGCCCGTGCCTCAAAACTACAATATTTATTTTTTATACTTGTGGAATGTGATAGGAATAGGTGTGTGTGGGGGGGGGGGGCAAAATAACAGCAGGCCTATAGTATCAGAAAGTGTTAATCAGGCCCTGAGGATGAACACCGATTGTTGACTATACTTGTGTGTCATTGCAATTGGACAATAGTGATCATTGTTTTTAGCATTTCTCTAAGAGACATTTAAGAAATTAAAACTTGTTGGAATGTTTTCATTTTTTTAATTACAAATACATAAAATACATTAATAAATTTGTTTTAATTAATCATGATACTCACACAAAGGGTTCACATTGCCGCCTATCTTCAGCACTTACCTGCAGAGATTTCTGTTACTCTTGCAGCTTATAAAACTGGGCAGATAACTTCATCCTATTTTAGAAGCCGAAAAAGTACAAGTACAATGCTGCTGCTTCAAATGTACAGCAAAATTGTACGAGCACTCATTAGGCATAAAAAAATATGAACTGTATTGATCATATTCCTAGGGATGGACGCGAGACGAAAAATAAGCGTCTCGCGTCTCGCAAAATAGCCTAAAAGCTTGTCTCGTCTCGCAAAAATCCCTATATCGTAATGTTAAAAATTTGTGTCTCGTCTCGCAAAAAAGCTGTAAATCTCTGTCTCGTCTCGCAAAAAAGTCGTCTCGCGTCCATCCCTACATATTCCTAAAAAGAAAAACAGACTACAATATTAAAGGAAACTAAAAATGTAAACAAATTGTCACTTCAAGAGCGCAACCAGGAAAAATTTTCGGAGGGCAGGGGGGATATGAAATAAATGGTGAATAAATATACCTTGTATCTGCACGACATACAGCTTATGCTAACTAATCTGATAATTTCAGACAGAGAAGGGGATACAATTTATAAATTCACAGTGCAAAATAATAGCAACACACTGCATGCAGAATTCAAAAGAAGCCACACATTTAATACTATGTCACACGACATGTCACCCAAGCAGTGGCGTAACTAAGTGGGGGGGGGGGTTAGGGACCCAAATCACTATTGTCTATGATAAAAATGAATATGCGGAAGTCAAAGTCAAACATTGGCCCAACAGCCCCTCTGCAGGGACAAGACCTGCGCTGCTCAACGGCACCTTCGTGACCATGGACTCTGTGGTACGGATGCCATATACCTAGGCCCGGTGGTCAGCCTGACCCGAAGCCCACAGTGTTTGACCCCAAGCAAGCCTAAGTCCTCATTTTATTGACCCACTCAATGGATGAAATGCTGAGTTGACCTTGCCCAGCCTGGGATTACATATATGATCAGTATGCACAAAAACTATATACATGTTAATACATATGCTTGTATCAATATGAAAGTGACCTTCATTAGCAATGTCTACCCCAGTGCCCATACTTAATCGGGCAATGCATGGAATTTTAAATTGTTGTCCATTAAGAAAATAAAATCCGATTTTATAAACTGATAATTGAGCATTTAAACAAAACAATTCAAACATTTTTTTAGAAAAAAGCAATATGTAGATAAATCTAACTAAATTAGAGATGGATTGCATTGGCTTTACTGATTAATAATGTCAAAGAAACATGCTTAATTAAAAAATTTATGGTTTTATGAATCAGTAAATAATAGTACTACTAATTAGTAAAATTGTATTAATTTTCTTTAAATGTGGGAGAAAATTTCTAACACTGTTGGACTGTTTACAATTTTATTTATGAGGTAGGATGACAGAAAATCACCTTATGATTGAAGAAATCATAAGGTGAAAAAACAATACAAGTTTTTCTAAATAAGCAAAAAATAAACACATTATAGGAAAAGTTGCAATTATAATAAGCAATGTATAGTCATATTCAATACAAATTAAATATTTGGAACTCTCAAATGTGACTGTTCTATGCAAGCATACATCATGGCACAGAATTTACATTAATTATACATTTAAATAATCTAGCATCGATCAATGGAGGTCGAAGTGAAGAAGTTCGGCCCTTAAAGTAGATATATCATTTTTTTTTTTTTTTTTTTTTTTTAATGTAGTGTGTACCATAATAGTCTAACCAACACAAATTTGGTAAAATTAGTGGCTGGAATAGGTAAATAAAACATTTTAAAAGATAGAA
The DNA here is from genome assembly GCA_038373885.1 of Cheiracanthium punctorium. NCBI lineage: Eukaryota > Metazoa > Arthropoda > Arachnida > Araneae > Cheiracanthiidae > Cheiracanthium > Cheiracanthium punctorium. The sequence continues at coordinate 1,126,298 of JAWZYV010000488.1, forward strand.
CGTATTAAATTTAATTTTATTACAATACTATCACTAATATCTTAACATTCATTCAAATTTTGTTCACGTGTATTTAAAAAAAAAAAAAAAACGCATACAATTAGCCAAGTGCTAAAAAAACACCATCATTAACAATATTTTATGCGCTAAAAATGCAACACATAAAATAAAAAGCTGAAACAAATTATAAAGATGCAACATATGAATAAATATAACCGTGTTTGATGATACTTTACCTTACAAATGTAAAAATGTTTGCAAATGTCCTCGATCTCCAAAGTACACAGCTTCTTCTTCACTGTAAACAATCAAAAATTGACGATCACTACGGATAATGAGTGGTCTGAACCAGTCGTTATAAATTCAGCAGTTTTTCCGGGTACGTTAAAGAAAATGATTGTCGTTCTGTGAGCTTGCATACCATTTAATGGGGAATAATACCGTAAGCGGGTGTCGGTTGAGTTGGCGACTTTTTTTTTGTTGCCAACTTCCAACCTTGGCGACTTTTTTTTCGCGCCAATTAAAACATAAACATACGTTGACACATAAGTAACAAAATTAACCCAAAACTACAATACACTTATCTAAACACATAAAAACATTTTTAGACATATTTCAAATGCAATTATGAACAAAATTCACATAAACAAAGCACTAGCTCTGGACTACAGATACGTTAAAAAATAAATAAGCCGTAACCTTCAAATTATGCAAAATATGTTTCTGCACATAATTATACAACAAAATTTTCCTTAAAACGTTAAAATCGCAGTTTAAAATTAATAGACAAACACTCAAATAAACAGACTACTTCCCCCCCTCCCCCCCCCACACACAACTAAAAAAATACTTATATATTGAAACATATTTAAATTGAATACTTCGTGTGATTTCAAGATAAATATACTGCAAATATTTTAACAACATGCTAAAAACAAGTCCCAAAGATAAAATAACAGAAAACCAATATAATAAACCGGCTACCTCCTTCCCCCCCCCCCAGTGATTTTTGCAAGTTTATACCTTCAAAACACACAAAATTTACACTATTAATCAGAATCGAATGAAAACTGATCACAAACAACTCAAAAACCATTGCATATTAATTCAAATTAAACCTAAAAATTGTACAAGAATTCTGCAAATCAGGGGCAAAACCATATAAATATTAAAATTAACCATCCCTCTTAAAACCTTAAAAATTTTACTTTTTCATCCCAATTCAAAAAAAAAATAACACAACATACTAAAAACCTTACATAAATATGAAACATAAGATCATAAATATACTCAACTGTACGCACGTGTACCGTAAAGCAAGGAATAAACATTTAAATAAATAAAAGAACCACATACCTCAAATTTTATTCATAAACAACGTAACATTATTCCAAAATGAATCCACCTCGAACATTCAAATATGCATATTAACTGTAGATCAACACACGCTATATATATTGTCGAATTTCACTTTACAAAGAATTAATAAACAACGCCCCGGAACAACTACACAAATACGACAGCAAAACTAATAAAAATGACGCAAAGTCAAAAACCGAAACTTCGGGTCGCGGTTAAAAGTTGCATTCCTTAAACCAATCAAATAATTCCTCACGGACTGCTTATTTGCACCCCTGATTTAGAGGGGGAAAGCACAGGGGAAAGCAGTTTTGGTCGCCAACCAGTGGTGTACGGTATTCATCGCCAACACGCCAATATTGATGACGCACAGGGGTGCAAATAAGAATTCCCGCGTTTTCATTTTAACGGCCGTTTCGTTGTCTACGTGGTGGTGGTGTACGCTGTAGTCTGATGGATGGTATTCCAGAAAAAAGGAGGTAAATAATGCTTTTTTAAAAGAAATATAATTATCAGATTATTAAGGAATAGTTTGTGTGCATTTTTCTGATTTCAATTTTCCGAAATATGTAGCTGTATTGTGTAAACAATTTCTGAATGTGATTTACTGGCCATAGATTTGTTTATTGCATTACAACCTAATTTTTCTCTTTATTATTTTATTTTTAAAACGTATAATTGATTAAAAATGTAAACATGTCTGTAATATTTTCGCGAAATTTTTAATATTTGTATAATTCACTCAAGGACAGTGACAAAAGCTATGCTGACATTTCCTACTCAAAATCAAGCTTAATAATAATACAGGTACATTTAAAAGATGAACTATAAATTTATATTTAATGGGTGTAAAATGTCAATCAACATTTTCATTTAGCGATTAGAATTTATTGCAATTAGATCATCAATTTAAACAATATCTGTTTATTCTCTTTCATTTGTAGTATAATTTGTTGCATTAATTAAATCGTTTGTCCTTTATCATTTAGAAGTATAATGATTCTAATCAATGATTTTTTTCACTAATCTGTTATGGTTATATTGTGAATCATGTAGTAATTAATACTGTTGTAAATAGTTTGCATTTCCACACAGTAAATTCCTGTTAAAATCTAATTAAAAACTTTCAAAGTAGGTAATTTAATTCTGTGATTTTTTCTTGCCTCCCCCCCCCTCCTTTCTGAAAAAATAAGCTAAATGTGTTTGTTGTAATTTTGAATTTTGCTGTAAGTAGCTTATTTGATTAATTCCTTCTATTTATTACATACTAAAGATGAACAATTTTTCATACAGATTTTAAATTGCTTGGATATGTGCCATCTATGACAACTTTTCATTCTCTGAGATTTTATGATGATTTAGGCATGTGTGTTGTTCATACTCAACAAGCATTATATGGTTGATATTAGAATAGTTCTCCATTTATTCTCATACATCTCAGTTAAAAAAAATAATATTTTCACCATGCCCAGTTGAGCACATTGCTCTATAAAAATAGTACATACCTAGACAAAAGATTTACATACCTAAAAACAAGCAAATTTGCCAAAACAAAACTTAAAACAGTCGAACTTGCTCCCCCACCTCTCAGATCAAACTTTATTATGGACAGCCAGTTCCTTTGACTCAAAGAAAATACTTTTTGGTAGGGAGTACAACTTACCTGTTTACCGTCTTGTGAATTATGTGAATATGAAACATATATATAATACAAAAATACTAGCCCAATCATGTTTTTGCTTAATATACCTTGTGGTTAAAATTTTTCAGTTATCATTTATTCATTGTATTATTTGTTTCCTTAAGGTTGTGAATTCATCCATTTATTGCTTTTGAAAAGTCAAGTTTCGCCACACAACATATAGCTGAAAGAAAAGCCAGCTGGACTGTGTTCAGAGTCTGGATGATTTTCTTTTCCAGTCTCTGAATGTGGTCTTGCTAGCACATAAAAAGATGAAGAAAGGGGGATCTTTGAACCTGTAAAATGGAATGCTGACAACATCATTGTTTTGCAGTGAGATTCCTGATATGGCATCTGCTTCAGAAGTAGGTCTTTAAAAAGTAAACTTTATGCTACTAAAACTATATTGTTTAAATAACCTTCATGTTGCTCAGCTTATGAAACATTTACTTATTTATTACAAAAATACTTTTATCATCCAAATTTAATCTGTTATTTTTTTCTGAAATAAGCTGTTCATATAAAAAAATTCCATCTATTTTGGAATGGATATTAACATGAAGTATTATAAATAGATATGTAAAATTGAAGAAAATGCATAAATGAATTAGTTTTGAAAATAATTAATCCTTTGAGAATTTTGGAAAAGGGGAAAATATGCTTGTGTATGAAAGAAGGAGGTTGTTAAGTGGCTAAACCCACCAGTGAACACAGGAATAACCTGTTTTTTCACATCATTGGTAGGTACAACTGTGAAGTATCCAGTGATGGCGCCAGACTTTCCCTGACGGGAGAGTCATCTTCCTCGACAGGGGGGCCAAATGATAAAACCCCAAAATCAGTACTTGCACAGCCTCTCAAAAAAGTATTCGAGTAAGAGATATATTTCCTACTTTGGTTTTATATATTAAAAATTATTATGATGAGATGGTCATTAATTATCTGTTCTTGCTTAACAGGAAAGCCCAGTGATTTTCAAGTTAAAAAGGTCTTTACGAAGGCAATTGTCAGCAGATCGGGCAACCCTGCTTACCCTAGAAATGTGGATCTTGTTCGCTGGTTCCTCCGAATCCCGAGAAACATACTCCGAGCTGCACATAATCAATATTCAGTATATGAATATCGTATAATTCCAAGCAGAATGAGAATGGAAGTGAACGGAACCTCTACGGTTGGGTCAGACACTTTGAATGGAATTTTTTATCTGGTTGCAAAATTTCCTTCGTTTTTCTAAACCAACAAATTCTCTAAAAAAATCTCCGAAGGGGAGTGCATGGCCCTCCTGATCCCCCTGCTGGCGCCACCCATAGAAGTATCATAAGCTATGTTGTATTTAGACAGGGTTTCTACAGACCTGGAAAGTCAGGGAAATGCAAGAATATTTGAATTTTTCGGCAAAATCAAGAAAATGCTTCCTGTTTGAACCTAATTGTAGAAATTATTTTCATTTTCTTATTTAACCTTATAAATAATTTTAAAATGTGTCCTTTAACATATCTTGTTCAGTTGAAATATTCTTAATTTTATCCTAAATTATTATCAAACATGGTTTTTGTGTCTATTGATTTTATTATTATTATTTGTAAAAAAGGGGCAAAATATATAAAAAGTTAATAATTAAAGGATGTAATATTAAAAATAGAAATGCAAAATTCGGGAAAGCATGCTAAATAAAATGTCAGGGAAGAGCATGATAGATGTGAGGGAAGCAAAAGCTATGAAATCTGTAGAAACCCTGTTAGACCATTGCAAGTGGGGCAGATGACTGTCTGTGACGTGACCAAAAATACCATGTAAGTATTGTCTAACATCCTTTTCATGCATTCAGCAGTGTTTTTTTGCATACTTCTAAATATTTTGTTTCTCGGTGAAACAACCATCTGATTAAGCAATGGCAAAATCAATGACTGTATAAACAAAGTAATCACAACTTAAAAGATGATTCTTATAAAGGAGGAGCAATATAAGGGATTGTTGTAAATAAGATTCTAATAGGTGCATATTGGTCATTCAGAGATTGCATATAATATGATCCCTGAATACAAGTTAAAAAAATAATAATAATAATAAAATGTCAGAATTTCTAAAGAATCAATTTATCACTTAATCAAAGTAATGAAGGCAAGTAGAATTTTCTTTAAGTGGTCCACTGCATTTAATCTATAATACCAGCAACCTTTAAAAAACGGCTTAGAAACATCTTAGACCATATCTTACAAAAACCTTTTTTTACTTATCAATAAAGTATTCATGATTTTTTCTACATTTGACCATCATGCTGTATTTGCTATAAAAATGCATCAACTGCTACAAAATTTTTAATGTAATGAATTAATATGAACTCTAAAAATGATTTGCATGACATTAATAGTTTTTTTACACATCTGTTAATTCTCTCTCTCTCTCCACTTTAAGCTCTATTAAGTGATTGCTTAAAATGTCTTATGATGATGCTCATCTATTTAAAAAAAGTGGGGGGAGTTTATAAAAGAATGCTTTTTTTAAAAAAAAACAATGTCTATAGCATTTATATAGTTCTTTTGCTCAAAATAATATGCATATACTCAGGCCTTGCAGTCGTTCCTATTTTTTTTTAAATTCCTACATTCATCAAAGTTTTATTTATAAAGCCTAGTGTTTGTGCCTTCACAGGACGCCTATGTTTGGCGCTTTATTTGATGAGTTATTTTTTAGATTTGCTTCGTTTCACCTCGCCTCTCCCTATACTTGAATTTTTTTGTATCACTTGCTTGTTTGGATTTTTTTGTAACACTTGCTTGTTTTTTTTTTGCACTTAGATTTAGCTTCCTTGGATTTGCAGAAATAAAAAATTTCTTTTGCTTACTACTGCTTCATATTACTTTTCGAAATACTACAGTCCACTTACAGTGGAAACACCTAGTATTTTAGTGATTTGATAGGTGAAACCTTAACATCTAAAAGAACATTTAACAACTGTTGAAGAACAGAAGTAGGAATTTTAAAAAAATAGGACCGACTGCGAGGCCTGATATACTTTAATATATTATTTGCTTAAACCTGTTTACTTTCTTTCAGTCCTTATTAATCTTTTTTTACCAGGAAGAAACAATGAACATAGAAAAGGAATCAAGTGCAAAATAAAAATTTGTCATAGGTAACTGCACCTATACTTGGTTTTATGTATGATGGGTGAATGCACAGTTTTGTTGTCTATTGAAAGTTCTACTTCACAGGTATGCCTCTACTAAAAATACACAACCTTGTAAAAGCATGCTAAGCTCTTGAAAAGCATTCAGAGACCCTCTTGTTGAGACTGCAGTTTGGCAATCTCATGTCTGTGTCACCGCTCCATTCCTAGAAAGTCATTCTTTATAAGTGCCACGTATTATAAATTTTATGTGCCACATGCCATAGACTTTGACATTGGTCTTAAGCGAATCAAACTCGGACACCACAAATAGTTGCTGCTGAGCTGAAAGATATGAGTTCAATTTTTATAGATCATCAATAAAATTAGTGAGTGGTGGGAGTTGGAATCAAACCTGAGATATAAAAAGTAGTGTCTAAGGCATTAAACCAGTAGTACCAGTTCTCCAGCCTTCAAATGCCGATGTTCAGTTTTGTCAAGATGGCGATTAGCATGTCTACCCAAACCTTAACCCTTTAGTACACAGTTTTGCAGTGCATTTATGCAAAGCTGCATATCCATACACCCTTTCAAAAAATATTCGATTGCAAGTCAATTTTATTATAAAGGGTTGTTCTTTATAAAATGTAGATTATGTAGTATATAATAACTTCTAACATTTATTATCAGCTGCATGCTTTGTTCAAAAATTAATCAGTTGCTCATAAAATTAACATAGGAAATTTCTCTCATAATCAAATACGTTTTGGGGTGCATGTATTATAAATAATGATCTTTCTAGAAAAATATGTGCAGTAAAGAGTTAAAGATTACAAGTTCTGAAGTTTCATACTTCAGTTTACCCAGATCAAAGGACCTGTGTTCGAATTCATATTTAAAGAACACCTCTTACATGAAACAAATATGAACATTAATTCTCTGGTATCATATATCCTGAGGTAGAGCATGTGATCACCACCTCCACAAACTCAGGAAAATGGCATGTGTACTTTTTATCCATTTGGATAAAGCCTGTAGTCGCCACTCTTAAGTTTTTGGTTTAATACCAACTTCCTCCATGTGCTCCCTAGTTATTGATAAGCCGAACAAACTCGAATCTTTCATTTCTCTACAATGAAGACTAATGGAAAAAACAGCACACTTCTGTACTTAGACACTAGCGATCCTGTGACAGGTGGCACATAAAGTCTGTAATAAAAGGTCTGGGGGCCATTGCCTATGATAGCCAGTCCACTCTAATTGTGGTATGTGGAACCGTAATGGGCCACTGTTATGTTTATGACATTCTTCGACCCCACATGGGACCTTTCCTAAATATTTTCCCAGGGGCAATTTTCCAGAAAGATAAAGCTTATCCGCATACAGCTAGAGTTGCTCAAGACTTTCTATGCCATGTTCAGACTCTTCCATAGCTGGACGCTCTCCCGACTTGTCCCCTGTAGAGCATGTACGTGATCAGCTGAAATGCCAGATGCCACCATGTCACTCTGTATATGATTTGAAGGTGGCTGTTCAGAATTTGTGGGCCCATCTGCCTCAGCACTATATCAGATGTCTAATCAACTCAATGCCAAACCATGTTGTGGCATATATTGCAGCAAGAAGCGGTCCAACGCGCTATTGAAGTTTCCCTATATTTATGTCATTGCACTCTCTGTATTTATTTAATTGAGATCAAGTGAATCTCTCATCTATGTCATTATGTCTATTAAATTTCATTTGCATCTGATGCTTTCTTCTTGGGGCACTATTTTCAATGTTACTGACTGTGCTTTAATTGTGTGGAGCAATGAACCTATGAGGCTGAGCAACACAGTATTTTGTCCATTCTAGCAATGAGACTAAAGGACCATGCCTAATATTCAAAATGTATTTGACAGAAATGTCATCTTATGTACTGATAGTGAAAATACAATGGCAGCCATTCTGACATCTGCATAAAATAATCCACAGACATCTTTCCTTTAAGTGACATAACATTGTTGCAAAATACTTATCTGTCTGATTTATAAGTTTAAAAGTCTATTGTGTAAGGAATGTTCCAGTAATCAGTCTAGTTGACAGAACAAAACACGAACTTTATTGGCTGTAGAAATTTAATGAAAAATATCTATTTCCAATTCACAGAAATTATCAAGCAATAACACGATTTTAAACAATCAGCTAATCTTCAGAGCATAAATTACAGAAATAAAATGGGCTTTCGTGATTTTTCTGAATGGAGCTTTCTTCTCCCAGACAGCACATAAGCTTAAATCAAGCTTGGCATTTCCTTGAATTTGACATATTAATGCAAGCTTGGCTTTAGCTTGATTTAAGCTTTCAAAGTGTGCAGTAATGGCGCCATCTGTGAAAGAGAATGGACATTAATTGTCTAGCGTCCTCAAATTTGCTGAAAGTTCGTAAAAGATGTGTTTTATTTTATATTACTAGTGCCATATTACCAACAGGGCAACTGCCCAGGGCCTACAGATTTTAGGGCCCAAAAATCTTACATCTTACACTTTTGTAGTTTTAAAATAAAATTACAAAGGATAAAAAAAAAATTCAGAAGTTAAATAATTTTTTTAATTATAAAGTATGAACAATGAAAATAATTCAAATTTACATTAGTATAAATTAATTTAAACTTATTTTTAATTCTTCGAAATGCTCTATATCAATATAGCATACCAATATGTAGGAAAATAACTAACCACATTTGAAAAGAGAATTTTTAGCATTAAAAAATAGCAAAATTTTTCAATTATTTGTTATTTTAAGAAATATTTACAAAAATGACTAAAGTGTTTGTATTCCATACATGTTAGCAACTGTGATATAGCATTTCGAAGTAACGTTTAACTATCTGTTTCTTTGATTTCAGATTACTTAACACAAAATTTGTGTTTAAGTAAGTAAACCCATTCTATATTTCCAAATATGGAAATTCTTCAAAATAAAATACAATTATACTACGAAATTGATTTCAAAATCAGTCGTTTGTCTCGATTTTGGCCAGCAGTATTGCTCATGAGTGTTGCAAAGTTTTAAAACGTGTGCTGCTCTTAAGTTTATATTATGTTTATTTCCCTATTAGTAGTCTCTAAATCACACATAACATTATTTTAATTTTGATGCATCCCATGGAAAAAAGAAAACAAATAACATATCGCCCACTTATCAATCTGGCCAGAAAACCGCTTGATAATTCACTTCAAACTTTAGTCATAACTCCATCGAAGCTTGGTAGCTGAATGGATAACGCGCTCGGCTACGAACCGAAAGGTCCCGGGTTCTATTCTAGCCACGGACACCCGATGGAAACAGATTAAATTAAATTGAAATTTCAGCGTAGAGGGGGAAAATGCGTGGCAAAGTAAAATATGTGGGGCGAGTTCGCCGACCGGCGCCCCGTGTATTTAGGAAAGTTTTTTAAACTTGAAATTAAGCTTGAAATGTCAAGCTTAATGCAATATGGGCAAGTGTAAACTAGAACACTTGAATCAAGCTTGCATTAAGCTTACACGATTGAAATTTTCAAGCTTATTGACTTGATAAATCAAGCTTGCTGCAAGTTTGTTGTGCTGTCTGGGCTCTTTCTTTTAATGATTTTATGATCGGTCCCCTCTATCTTGTATATTTCATCATGACGAAGCTTTCAAGATTAAGTTTAAAAAGAAGCTTGTCGCGAGGACTGTTTTTATCCTGCGAATTCCACGTAGTAAGGCGTTATCCGACCGGACAAACGGTAGTCATTTTCCCGGCAAAGGTGTAGTGCGTGCGTTTGCGATCTCGTGTCGTCGCACTACTCCGCTCTGCGAGAGTCAGTCAGAGGTTAATGAACGATGTTCCTTGCGTTATGGACATTGCCACGCGTTGTATGTGGACTTTGAAAAAGCGAGCGATGAATGGGATCGGTGCTGGAGCCATCTGTCACTGAAGGCGAGAAAGAGAAATGCGTGCTCAGTTGTCTGGGTCATCAATGAAGAGAAGCGCGGGGCGTGGACTGATTTTGATCCTGCGAGATAGATTAAGGCGTTGTCCGACCAGGCAAAAGGTTCCAAATAGCCGAGATGTAGTGTGCGCGTTTGCGATCTCGTGCTGCCTCAAATTTATTCTGAATTTGTAGTTTTTCAGCATTTTTTTCGCAAACATAATCTAAACAGCAGCGCCGTACGAAAAAAGGTACTATAACTGCCTTTATAAGATTATTGTTTTTCCCTTTAATAATCATTCGAGTGCAGTAAATGAGTAAGGGTGATTATCGTTTTGTGAAATGATGGAATATTTCAAGTAAAATAGAATATTAGGAACACTCCCAGGCAGTCCCTGATAATAGCAGGAGCACTTGGGGGTAGATTATGTAGTATATAATAACTTCTAACATTTAGGGGTCCGTGCCCAAGGAACACAAGTAGAAATAGGCACCTTAGCTTTACGCCCAACCGCATTACCGCAGCCGTATTTCAAATCTGTCTTTTATGGAACGTTGTTCACCACATTTGCCATGTCGCTAATTTTGGATAATGCCATTTTGCCTCTCACGATATGCTTTTACCACGGCGGTACGCGAACAGTTTAGAAAACTACCCGTTTCAGAAATCCTTCCGGCTTTGGCCGAGATCCAATGATCACACTCTTTTAGATGTCGGATAAATCGCTCCATTTTTGCATTTCTCCAAAGATTGCCGTTTTTGATGCCGATGTTTTCCGATTCCCTCCAACCAAGGCTCGACCAGTGGCTGAGCGCGCTTGCGCTCTCAACTGGGAGACAGAAGATGCTTGGTTCAAAACCAGGTCGCGTCCGCCGAACTAACCGCTGGGAGTTTTCTGTGACTTTCTATGAAACTTCGCGAAAATACGGGTTAGGATCCCTTCGAAAGTCCCGCACGGAAGGCAATCCCCCCCCCCTCCTTGCCCTAGATCTCTCGCTCAGATAATTGGCCGTAATACCACATTTACATTCCTCGGACCAACACCACACTAAAGATGATTCCTCTGGACTGCATTCAGACGTCACAGAGGTTCGGCCGATGGCCTGTCGGCAATTGCACACAAAGGTTAACTAGACTAATTGTCGACAGCGCATCTGCTGAACCTCTGTAACATGAGACAGTGGTGCAGGGACATCTGTCCTCCGACGCAGGATCCAAATTGCGCCAAATTGTATATTCTATAACCTTCCCCATTGCATTTTGTCAAATAGGAGGGGGCGCAAAATCATCAGTTGTCCCCAGGCGTTCTGTGGCGGCCTGAGATCACCTCCGCGCACACAACACCCGGCAATTGAAGGCCGGTAAATTGGGGTACCTTTTGGCCGAGCCGGATTGCGCCTCATTCTACCACCCACAAGCCCCTAGGTTCAAACCCAGCTTTCACCACACGCTCTTCCTACAGTTCCTAGTAACAACTCTGACATAAAAACGCAGTCCGAAGGCATTATCTCTAGTGTGGTGTTGCTGGAACACCCTTTGGGTCCGTTTACATGTGCAAAAATGCGGAGTAAATCCCGGTACTTACACTGCTTTCTACCCCGCTTCCCCTACTTAGGGGAAAAATGCGGGGTAGAAAGATTCCTGGTCGAAAGGAGGGTTAATGCAGAGTCAACCCCGCTTTCCCATGATGCATTGCGAGTTCTTCCCTGTACTCCGCTTTAACCCGGGATTTTCCATTTTCACATGTAAACGGGCCTTTTGAGGTGACCAGAGTTTTGAACAAAGAATTGGGGACAAATAAGCGTCGTGTTCCCAATTCTGAAATAAAAATTGGGGACAATTTATAAAATCAATGATCTTCTCTAGTAAGCTTCTGTTTATTCAACTAAAGCATCATTAGTATTCATAAAATGAAGGAAACATGATAGATTTTTTTTTAAATTTGAAAGAAATAGCCATTTTAATTAAAAATTTCGTCCCCAATTGCCGTGTTACTTTCTAGGGACAAACTAAAAAAAATCCAGAAATTGGGGACGTTTGTCCACTTTAACTTTCTATGCGCTCCACTGCAGTGTGCTGTCACCTGCCTCCTGTGATTGGTTATACAATAAGACTGCCAAAATACAACGCCTATCGACCTAGCCATTCGGAGTTTTCTCCGAAACCTCGCGTAAATACCGGCTAAGATCCCTTAGAAAGTCCCACACGGTGGGCATTCCCTCTATAGGCCTTGGACCCTAGTGCAGTCAATCGGCCTTAATCCACAAACAAACCATAATACCTAGTGACCATAATTTTAAACTTGAAACAGAATTGAGGACATTTTATATTAATGAAATGATTAACAGTAATCTAATTAAAAATTGTCCCCAATTGCTTCTTTACATTTGGGGACAAATCTAAGGTGACAAGATTTTTGAACATAGATTCTATGTCATAGAATCGGGAACGTGTCCCCAATTTTGAAACAAAACTGGGGACATTTATAATTAATGAAATAATTAACAGTAATTTAATTGAAAAACAATGCAATTAAAAAGTATCCCCAATTCCTGTTTTACATTTTGGGGCCAATTTGAAAAACGTCCTGAAATTGGGGACGTTTGGTCACTTTACCATACGGCATACGTCCCCAATTTCTGTGTTATTTTGCGATTCATGCTAAATGGAAGATATCGCCTCCTTGGGTTCGAGGCTATAAAAGTCACGTGACGGTGGAAAACAAACAACCATTTCTCCATAGGCTTATGTGCTGGACTCCTGGTAATAAGCAGCAAAATCAAAAAAATAATAATTATGCCTCTGTATTGTGCTGCCTACGAATGTTTCAATAACTCTCTGGAACCTGTACATGACTGCAAAAAGATATCTCTCCAAAGAGTCCCATGAAAAAGTGCTAACATATTAAAACTTACACTGAGACGAGGCTATTTCAGCCACGAGTCGATGGAAAATATACACTTCAGCCAATCAGATTACAAGGCTACTCATCAACACAGCCGAAAGGTCACGTGTTGGTGGAAAAATGACGTCACACCGATAAACCTCATTGGGGACGTATGGTAAAGTGACCAATCGTCCCCATTTCCCGGGGACAGTCCCCAATTTCAGGACATTTTTCAAATTGTCCCCAAAATGTAAAAGAGAAATTGGGGACAATTTTTAATTATTGCAGTTTATTACATTACTGTTAATTATTTCATTAATTATGAATGTCCGCAGTTTTGTTTCAAAGTCGAGGACATGTCCTCGATTCTATGTTCAAATATCTGTCACTTTGTCCCCCAAAAGATAAAACATCAATTGTGGAAAAACTTTTTTCAAACATGGACACGTCCTCAATGTTTGTTTCAGAAATGGGCACACCAAGCTGATTTGTCCAATTTTTTTTTTTTTAACGGTCAATAACGGTATTAAATTCAAGTTGGGTGATTGATTCAAAATAAATACTTTAGTATTTCACCAATACTTTATGAAATTGGGGACCAAACGTCCCCAATTACAGAACTTTTTTTTTTTCAATTTGCCCTCAAAATGTAACACAAATGGGGGGGAAAAAATTTTATTAAAAGATATTTCTACAAATGAAAAAAATTCATGTTTCCTTCGTTTTATGAATGTTAATACTGCTTTTGTTAAAGGAATAGAAGCCTATTTGAGAAAAGCACTGAATTTATAAATTGTCCCCAATTTTATTTCATAATTAGAGACACTACACAGAATTGACCCCGATTCCTGGTTCGAAAATTTATTCATCTTAGTCTTACTGACTTTAACCTGTTTACTCCAATTGTTGCAAGGAAATGATAGCTACGGTTCTCCCTTCCGTACCAACAACTACTCAGCTTGGATCTTTGAATGCTCTTGTTACGGGCCAATATTTGCATGCAAATGTATGTGCTGCAATGCAGCAGTGGCATTAACCCTTCAACGTGCCGTGTCCTCTCTAGCATACAACTCTAGCATTCCATTCATGATAAATAAATTTGATTTCAATATAATACTCTAGACATACACCAACAAGCCAAAACATTATAACCAACCCCCACATTTTTCAATGAACTAGTCTGGATCATATGGAGAGCAAGTAATTAAGTGGGAATGGTATTTATCTGTTGCTGGAGAAGGTAAGGAATCATTTTTGCACTAACGTTTGTGAATGATGGGAAAGGCTGTTTATCTTAGCTAATTTGATAGAAGGCAGATTGTAATGGCCCAAAGACTCCGAACGAGTATCTGAAACTGCACAACTGGTCGGTTGTTTACGATTTGTCGTTGTTAGTATTTATAAAAAGGTTATTAATGACAGTGAAACCAGCAGTAGACATCTAGATGTTGGGCATCCATGCATCATCAAAGGAAGGGGATGTCGGAGACTATCCCGCCTAATACAGCAAAATCGACATCAGGCAGTCCAATACAGTGCATTGCAGGCCCAAGTACAAATGTTTCAGAACGAGCAGTTCAGTGGACACTGTAGGATGTTGGTAACTGTGGAGCAGGTCTCACTCCTGAATCTCTGCTTGCCAACTATGCTTACAGTAGGCACGAGAACATTGAGACTGGACCGTAGATATGTGAAAGTTGCCTGGTCAAGTGAATCCTGATTTCTTCATCATGCTAATGGTCGTGTCAGGGCATGGTGTCTTCCAGGAGAACAGCTGCTCCCCTCTTGTACAGCAGGCTATATACAGAATACAGGTTGGTGGTATTATGCTTTGGGGGATGTTCTCTTGGGCAGAACTGGGACCCATAGTTGTGGTAGAACAGACCCGGAATGTGGTGGACTATCTGAACACAATCACGAATCGGTTGCACTCGTATACAGTATATATCTTTCCAACAGGTAATGGAATCTTATGCCCTGTTAGAAGGCTGGAATTGTGTTGGAGTGGTTCGAGGAGCATAGTGATGAATTCCAATTAATGCCCTGACTACCTACTCACCAGATCTTGATTCCATAGAGCATCTTTGGGAGCAGTGCTATGCACCTAATGTGTATGGAGCAGCAGCTCAGCAAACACCACCATGTTCCAATATCTCGACTTTGGGTGACCACTACTTAAATATTTAGTGCAACCTGTCTCCAATAACTCGGTTGTACCTCCAGTACGAGGTCATAATATTTTGGCTCCTCAGTGTAGTTTCACGAGAACCCTTTCCTATTTGGCACTGATAATTTCCCATAAAAATTCTTGATTATTTGTAAAATGGATGTCAGAATTATTTTTATCAGTACCAGTATCTGCTGAGAACTGCAGTATATGATGAAGATATACAAGGGGAGCCGGAAAATAAGTTTCCCCTGCCAATTGTGGTCAGAGTTGTGTATGAAGGTCAAAAAATGGAATGAGACATTAAAGATAAGACATAACTTTATTTTTCTACATAAGTACCAAACACATTGAGACATTTGTCATACCTCTTGATAAGCTTCAATAAGCCCTACAGGTAAAACTCAGGTCTTTGCATACGGAAGAATCATTTAACGGCTTCAGCATTGCTTCGAAAGCGCCTTCTGTCGAGATTCTCCTTCAAAGCCGGAAAGAGATGGAAGTCACTTCCTGCAAGATCGGGACTATATGAGGATAATGTAGGCGCTCCCAACCAAGAGTTGCAATATGATTTTGCATTGCTGTCACCGAGCGTCGTCTCACTTCGTCATCCAACATCAGAATGCCAGATCTGAGAAGGCCAGGCCGCTTTTTCTGAATTACCTCTTTCTATTTCGAAAGGGTGTCACAGTACCACGTAGCATTGATGGTTCCAACCTCCAAAAAAGTCCAACGTCAAAACTCCTTGGTGTCCCAGAAAACTGTGAAGGGCACTTTACCTACAGAGGGAGTTGTTTTGAACTTCTTTCGGACAGGTGATGACAGATGTTTCCACTCCATCGATGCGACCTTTGTTTCGGTTGCGAAATGGTGGATTCACATTTCCTCTCCTATCACAATCCGAAACAGAAAATCATTGCCATCTTCATGGTAACACACAAGATGTTCCATGTGTGTCGGAGCACCCATTGTGCTGACATTTTCTTGTATCGAAGATTGTTGTGGATGATCTTATGAACTCCCTCATGTCTGATTCCAAGTTCTTCTGCTACTCCCTCAATGGTGATACACCGGTTCACTCTAATCATATCATCCATCTTCCTGACATTTACATCTGTAGTGGCCATGCACGTCCGTCAAGATCACGGTATGTCCTGCACTTGCTGACATCCATCACTGAATTTGCGGCACCATCTCCCCACCATTTGCTTCAACATCACACCTGAGCCATAGACTTCCACAAGGCGGTTATTA
The DNA here is from genome assembly GCA_038373885.1 of Cheiracanthium punctorium. NCBI lineage: Eukaryota > Metazoa > Arthropoda > Arachnida > Araneae > Cheiracanthiidae > Cheiracanthium > Cheiracanthium punctorium. Next base: position 1,142,693 of record JAWZYV010000488.1, read on the forward strand.
ATTTATGCTCCTGATACTCCACGTGCTCATTCATAGTGGATAACTGCTCTCACTTCCTCCTTTGACCCCGAATTCAAAACGTACCTTCTCTCCAAACCTACTGGGACAACACTGAGAGGCTGGTCTCTGCTTTGTGGAGGCACTACAACAGCGCCATCTGCTTGATTGCAGCCAACCTCTACCCAATGATGTATGCGCATTCACTTGCTATGTCGTATTTCGCTCACAACCGTTCAATGCTTTGTCCATATGCAAAGCATTGATGTTTTCCTGGAGGGCTTTTTGAAGCTTATCAAATGGTATGACAAAGGCTTAATGTGCTTTTTAAATAAAAAAAAGTCCAGTTCCTAATGATTCGGGGATTGACTCATCGCTCACAGTGCATCTGCCATCTGCAGCCATGTTGAAATTTTGATAAAAATGACATTTTTATTGCTAACTAAAAGCAAAAACTTTTGTACAATTTGAAAGATCTCTAAGAAAGTAACCTTTTTTTAACTTTCAGCTACTTTAAATATCTAGCGAGATATCTCGCCTTGAAAAAGTAAACTGGAAAGCGAAACAAACGATTCATTCCTTGATTCTTTGAAAAAAAATCATGGAACATAATCACCTTGATCGCAACCATAGGTGTCACTTAATCTCAATAACTTAGGAATGACATTACTGCATTTGCATCGGACAAGAAAACCTAAATGATTCAAGAAACGAGAATGTTTCAAACATAAACAGGAAAAATGGTTAAACAAAGATGAATCCATACAGAAAAAACAAAAACAGTAAAGAAATAAGCAAGAAAAATAACACGAAGAACCCTACTAGCAATTTTGCTCGGGCCATCATCGGCTGGCTACGTGGCTGGTGATAGCCTGAGCAAAATTGCTAGTAGGGAAAAGAGATAGGTCAGAACAAAAGTGAGTGTTAATAATCCCCCCCCAAAAAAAAATACATCTTATAAGTAAACATTTTATGTACGTTTTTTTCACAAAGTTTTTATTTATTGTATATTGTTATTGTTTCTGGAAGTCACTTTTTTTTTTCATTGCTCTCACCAGTGTTTTTAAAAGTTAATGCCGTGTCACATGAGAAATCGTATTTTAAAAGTGTCTTAGTGTTTTAGATTGCTTATTTTGTTTTTGTTGTAAGCATTTATTTTGAATTCGTTTAACTGGATGGATTTTGATTTCAACGTTGTTGGATCATAATTTTTATTTTGATTGTTTTGGGACATTGTCATAAGCATTTGTTTAACCAGATAGATTTTGATTTCAACATTGTTGGATCATAGCTTTTATTTAGGTTAATTTGGTGTTGGTTATTTTGTTTTTGTCGTAAATCTATAATTACTAGCCGGCAAGCTGTCCAGCATCGCCGGCCTGTGAAAATTTGCTTTACAAAATTGCCGACCAGTAAGGTAGACTTCATGTCTCTGTTAACTGTGTCAGTCAGCCTAATGACTATGCATCTATGCAGTAGCGTAGCCAGGATATAATTTTCCGGGGGGGGTGCATCAAATTGTAAGCTAAAGTTGAATTGTAAACTAAGTATCAAACTGTAAGCTAAGTAAAGGGTCCCATTTTGGGGGTGGGGGGCTACAAACCCCCCTCTAACTAGGCCCCTGCATCTATGATTTTATTTTTTAAAAATTGGAGTTGTGTTACTCTGAACTTAGAATTTCTAGAGTTCAGAGTTGAGTTGTTGAAATATGACTCCAATTTTGAAAAATTAAAATCAGATGCGTAGTTGTTAGACGGACAGAGTTAACATCCCCTTCTTCTCTTCTGTGTTCGCATTGCGGCAGGAAGACTGGTTATTATACTGAAGACTGGACTCTGTTTTTAGTAGCTGCATAGGTATTAGCGATAAATGACTGTTAGAACACATTCATGTATCAGATGCGGTCATTGCACATGGCTCACGCGAGCGGGCATATTGAGCAGCCTGTTGCCGGACCAGGTGGTCGCCGAAGGCAGGTGGCCTGTAGGTTACACTTTTTGGTCGTGAATAAGCCATTGGTGGTGTTACACCCCGTTACAGGTTAACTGTTTAGTGGCCCATTCACTAATTTGCAATTAGAGATTTAACTTATTAACTTTTAAACCAGCAGAGCAATACTCAATTTCAGCGTAGCTGTAAAGTCTTTAAAAGTCTGTATAAATATTGACTAGCAGAATATGTAGCATGTATAGACTCAATAAATAGGCTTTTAATTTAAAATAACGAACTTCAATTTATTAACTGTCAATTATATTAAAATCAGTTACATAAAAAGGAGAAACAATTAACTAGGTAAAGCCCATACAGCACAGCAAACTTGCAGCAAGCTTGATTTATCAAGTCAATAAACTTGAATTAAGCTTGAAAATTTCAAGCGTGTAAGCTTAATGCAAGCTTGAATCAAGTGTTCTAGTTTACACTTGCCCAGCTTGCATTAAGCTTGACATAGCATGCTTAATTTCAAGCTTAAAAAATTTTCCTAAAATAAATTTTCTAAATACACGGGGTGCCCGCGCCCTACGTACTTTATTTTTCCGCGCATTTCCCCCCTCTGTGCTGAAATTTTAAGTTATTTTAATCTGTTCCATCAAACATCGGCGGCTAGGTTCGATCCCAGGACCTTTAGGCTGGCAGGTTCGCGTGCTAACCGCTCGGCTATTTTGCCTCGGGCAGCAATGACTAAAGTTTGAAGTGACTGTTGTCGCGCCAGATCGATAAGTATGGGCAATGCTGATAAGTTTCTTTTATTTTTCCATGGGATGAATCAAAATTTAAATAATGTTATGTGGGATTCATTACTCTACTAATAGGGAAATAAGCATAATATAAACTTAAAAGCAGGACACGTTTTAAAACTTTCAATATCGCAACACTCATCATTTAGCAATACTGCTGGCCAAAATAGAGACAAATGACTGATTTTGAAATCAATTTCGTAGTATAATTGTATTTTATTTTGAAGAATTTCCATATTTGGAAATATAGAATCTTTTTTTTTTATTCTATGGTCAAGTACATTTATGACTGATTAATTATTTTGTGGAGGCCGGATTACACCTCATTCTACCATACCCATAAAGTGAAGTATATTAACTAACTAATTGTGTTAATTATATTAAAATTTATTTTTAGGGCTAACTAATTAGTTAATGGAATTACTAATGTTAATTAGATGTAAATAAAACTAAAACTCCCCTCGTGTTATAAGAAAATAAAACACAACTTTTACGAACTTTTCTTTATAGAGCAAATTTGAGAAACACTATAAGACAATTAATGTCCATTCTCTTTCACAGATGGCACCATCAATGCGCGCTTTCCAAATTGAAAAACCAAGCGAGTATCAATTGTGAAGCTTAAATCAAGCTGTATTTAAGTTTGACGATTCAACTTGACTCCTGCAAGCTTGCTGCCAGCTTAAAATGAATTGAACTGTCAAGCTTGTATTAATACGTCAAATTCAAAGAAATATCAAGCTTGATTTAAGCTTATGTGCTGTCTGGGAGTATTAAAAACTATTGCACTAAAATAATTAAATGTATTGCTATCACTTTTCAATGACTCAATAAAACAAACAGAATTTAATTTCAACATCAGGATTTACAGCAGGACGCCGGAGGATTTAATTTAAAACTTAATGTACTTCATCTTCCATCAAAACTAATAAAATTGGCAGCATGTCACTTTTATCAAGATACTTCACATCATAGTTTACATACTTAAAAGGATGAGGCTCAACAACATCAGTTACGATGCATCTCTAACACATAACGAAACGAAGCGAAGCTGCCGATCCCGCGGTGATTGCTGCTTAAATACTGCCGGGAACGGAAGCCGCAATGCGCACACCAGGCGAGTAGAAAATACGTACACTGCTTATGCTGAACGGGTCAAATGACGTCACTGCCGGCAGTACACACTGCCAGTTCAACAAGTCAGTCAAGACAAACAAAATAGCCATGTTACTGCGAAACGAAATATGTTGAACCAGAAAAGCAACTTTAAGTCAAAGATGAAAGTAAGTAAGAAATATAAACTTTTAAGCATACAATTAAAGTGAGAAGAACTTAAACTGCTACTTAGCTGAGATTAACAGTTTTGTAAACAGAAAATAAAATACATGAATTAAGTAATGGGCCAACAGGTGGATCAGCTGGTTGCCAGATGCAGGTGCTCACCGAGACGTGTGAAAGCAGCCCGTACGCTGCATAGGCTGGATGTGAAGGAGTTGGACCAGTTGGTTGCCGAAGGCAGATGGCCTGTAGGTTCCAAATTTCGGTCGCGAAGAGGCCCGTGTGCCATAGATTGCACAAGTCAGTAGCAAAGCAGCCCGTGTGCTCTAGGTTGCACATTTTGGCTGCGAAGCAGCCATCAACGGCCAAAACTGGTCACCAAAGGCAGCTAGTTACTACTTATGCCGACAAATAAAGTTGTGTCATATCTTTCATATCTCATTATGTTGTTTGACTTTCATACACACCTCTCTCCACAGTCGCTAGGGGAAACATTTTCCAACTCGCTTACATACATCAGTATGGAAAAAAAAGTAGATAGACTGCCCAATGCTGAAAAAGTGCAGCTGTTGCCATTGATTTATTTAACTACCAACAACGTGGCAGTTAACTGGAGTGCCCATTGCGTGCCACAGAGCTAAAGAATATTTTTGACACAGCCGCCTATACGGCTTGCACTTATTCTGCATTTGGTGGGAAGGCATAGAGAAAGAGAGAATTGTGTCCTGGCAACAGTGGTAGCAAACATATTTAATGCTTTTTCATTATATCAATTACTCAATGAAAATCTGTAATCCCTCAAGTGCCACCCGTGGTACAATTTTGCAAAAAAAGTATTCAAGTGCAAGTCAATTTTCCTACATTGGTTTCATATATAAAATGTTGTTTTTCATTAAAAATGGATAATGTGTGTAATAACAGTCTCTCATACTTCTTTTGAGCTCCATGTCTTTGAAACTATTATCACTTTTTCACAAAATTAATATGGAAAATTTCTCTCAATCGAAAACTTTCTTGAGTGAGCGTACATGTACTATCTGCCACAACATAACCTAGATATACCACTGGATATCACCAAGATAAGAAAGCCTTGTGGCTCCTATGAAAACAAGGCAGCCCTTTTTTTTTTCCATGCAAACCATCTCTTTTTTACAATTTTAACATTTTTCAAATTTTGATATACTTAAACACAACAATAAGCAGCTTTAAATAACTATGCTTTTATATGCTAGGGTTGCCCAAATGAAAGTGGCACTACAGGCAGTTTGAAAAATGGTTTAATAGAATTAATATAAATTAGCATACGCAAGAAAGAGGCAATACAGGTGTAACAGATAGGCTAGATCAGTGGTTCTCAAACTTTGTATCCCACAGAACCCTTTTCCTACCACATGCTTAGCAACGGAACCCTTGAATAAATATTACTTAAGGAGAAACTAAGGCCTATTATTTATCACCCATTAGACAAACATAAAAACTAAACAATATAAAGCAGTATAAGAATGCATATTATAATACTTATAAAAGGTGACCTGCAGGCACGAAATTTTTATTGAATTTATACTGTTAATTGTTGAAAAGTATCAAAGGGATGAATGGCTTTGTTTTTGACTGTCACAAAGTTCTTCTAAATTTGGTTGTATAGAAGGAAGTTTTATTTTCATATCATGTTTTTCATCCAAATTATTCCGGTGTTTCATTTTTGTTGATGCATGCAGAAAACTCTTATAAAAGTACATCTATTTTGAAAATATATAGGTATGGGGGGGGGAGTTCTCATAACAACAGAGATTCCGATAGCCAGTTTTAGTCCAAAATATATCTGGAGCGCTTGTAATTCCGCCATCACTAAAAGGTTAATTCTATATAAGAGCTTGGTGAAAAAATTAGGTTACAGAATTAATTTAGGGATTTTCTTAAAAATTTTGATGGTGTTTTAAAATTTCTCACGGAACCCATGGAGGGTCATTGCGAAACCCTAAGGTTCTGTGGAACCCACTTTAAGAAACACTGGGCTAGACAAAGTCACATTGTAGGTTGAAACAAGTGTCCCAGGGGTCAACGAGGTGATTTATACCCTGGGTGAGAAGCTTCAGGGAAAGGGCCATCCTTTCATGAAACATTGTGTGCACACTTCCTTTGCTCATAGATATTTCCTCCAATATTTCATGAAGGTCTCTTGAGAAGGATTCGGAGAATTGCCACTCATGAAAAATTTCAAGTAATATTTCAATTTTTTTTTTCATAGTTGCTTTTATCAAAATTTATTTCTCATATATTACCAAAATTGGCTAAACTCAGTTGCGTGTATAGAAATTTTATCAAAGGGTGCTCAGTGGCATAGCCAAGAGAGGATTTAGGAGTCCATACCTCCCAAAGAGAGAGAGAGACACGGGAAAAGGGATTTTATCCCTATTTTTAAAAATTAATAGATATGTTATTAACCATAAACCCTGTTGTTAACCTTAAACCTTCAAGCAAAGCTACCAGAGTAGAAAAGCTTGGTTTAATGGTTACTCGAGGTAAAATTATTGATGCTGTTCTTGAAACTGCAATAAACTCTGATCTGCAAGGAATATTGCGTGCTATGCTGAGTAGAGATGTTTATGCAGAAACTGGTGATACAGTTTTAATACCTAAAGGCTCAAGATTGATAGGTAGTTATTCATTTGACTCAAATGTTGCAAGAGCGGTTTTGGGTTTATTGAAACTGGTACTGTAACTCGTAATCCACAATATGGAAACAAAAAAACAAGAATTTAATTAAAGATCAAGGGGTAATTAAGAGATTGGGATTTAACAATAAAGGAATAGACTATTTTCTTAAACAAATAGATGAAATCAAGCTTGATGACTGCATTTTTGGCATAAATATACGAAAAAATAGTGCATCGAAAGACCAAATTAGTAATTATGTTAATTTAATAAAGATGATATATGGAAGAAGCAATTATATAGTGCTGAACATCTCATCCCCAAACACGCCTAATTTACGCAATCTGCACAATAAGCAAGAATTATCGAAATTGTTGAAACCTTTCACTTCTATCATAACAAAGGTACAACAGTAAAGATTCCCTTCTGCATCCAGTGGAGCATTCAGATTTATGCAATGCTGGGAACGCTGCAACTTCATGACAATGGTAGTAAACAGGTTAAACCTTACTTCAAACTGTAAAGGAATTATATCCTCTAAGTCATTAAGCATACGTTCATTCGACATTTTAAATAGGTTAACATGCAAGTCAAGGTTTTGGTGAATGCAACCTTTAAGTGCACAATTGCTTGAACTAATAAACAGGATGGAGGCAGGGGGAAACTATGCCCCCAGAGGTAAACTTTAATTGATTCAACTCATTTAAATCTTTAATTTTATACTACTAATTATGCTTTTAAATTAAACTAAATAATTTATAAGGATGCAATTTATAATTTACCATTTAAAACCAAAACTTCTTTGAAATCAAAATCTACATTAAAATCATCGGTACTATAAAACTACTATATTCTTCATCAAGCATATTCTAACTATACTTCACTTTTATATATACTGTTTGGAAAGTGTATCATAATCCATGAGTATACCATAATTGCCTTCCTTGTTTCATAAAACACTTCTTTGGAACTGAAATCTATATTAAAATTTTTTAATCTTCGTCAGGCATATTCTAACTAGATTCTCACCAAGCTAGATTTAGTTTTGGGCTCTTATTTTTTGGCACCAGACTTAGCAAAAAAATCTTCAAAAATTGCAAACATTGTCAACTTTCAACACCTCCCCCCCCCCCAAAAAAAAACAAGATTGCAATTTTTTAAATGGTGAGCAAACATGCCATCACATTCTACAGGATGTCTTTTCTTGACTGAAATTGGGTCACTTTACACAGCATTTTTATCTTCAGAAATTGCAAAAAGTCACACAGAGTCAAGTCTGGTGTGTAGGGAGCTTGACGATATACAAGAATGTTGTTTTTGATGAGGAGAGCCTGAATCAAATGCACAAAATGGGCATTATCATAATGAAACTGATTTGTGTCTATAGAAGATATCATACGGAATGAGATGGCATGGTTGTTCATCATTCAGAAATTGAGTTCCAGAATCATTTCTAACAATTGTGAAAGCTCTGGGAGAAGTGTGTACACTTCCTTGAAGACTATTTTAAAGGGGATTAGTATTTCGGATTTTCAAATCACAATAAATGCATTTTTGTCACCCTAAGGCTCAATACTTTTTGAGCACACCTTGTACGATTCTGCTCATAATAGAGTTCAGCAGTATCAAAAACACATATACAGCACCTGCTGCTTAATAAAATCATATTGGTTTTGAGTTAAATTGATTTTAATAAGCAGCAAACATTATTATAACCAAAGATGGTGTGTCACCTGTTGCCATATCCCAAACTCAAAGAGAAATTATAAAATTATCAGATTGATAGAACTAATAAATGAAAAATAATTGATTTCAAGTGGACTATTAGTTAATTATTCATTCAAAATTCATAACATAAACTTATAAACATATAAAATGAATTAACTTACATATTACATAATAGGCTTTCCAAAAAATAATCAGCGTTGTACTTTTTGGATGGAGACACTAAACATTCAATGTTTCTATCAAGAAAGTAATATTAAGGATACATTTTCGATTAAATTCTTCTAATTAGACATGCTGTTCGTCTAAGTGCTTTCAAAAAGAACTAGAAAAACTTATCAGAAATTACAGTGAGAAAAAAAGTCATTCTTTATGGACACTTTCAAATTTCGTACGACTGACAATAGCACATAAGCTGATCTCAGTTCTTTTGCCTCAGGAGACAAAAATATTTCTATCCAATAAATCAGCTACCCTATAGAAATGGATAGGCCTAACTAGCAGATGAAGAGCCCTCCACACAAAAACATTAGAAATAATTTGAGGACAATTTTAAAAATAAAATATTTCAATTCATTCAATTGAGACAGATTTCAATTTTAAAAGCTTTTTGCATCTAACTCTCCGGGTTTAGGAGGGCTTTAGCCCACCATAGCCCTCTCCGTGGGTGCGCCTATGACATAAGCATATATATGCAACAAGCTTGCGTTGGGTTTTTGACATGACAAGCATCAAAAGCTGGTTTAAACTGTCAAAAACTAATCCATACAGTATATTTACATTTGGCATAACTAAATGTATAATTAAAACTGAAAATAACAATTATGCTAACACATAAGTTGTGCTCATTATATAAATAAAAGTAGACTTTTGTCTGTACATTTCTTGGAATTCTAAAATTTTGCGATTTCTATCCGTTTCAAGCACCCGGGAATCCGATGCGACCTTAACAAAAAAGTTTCTCTGTCTGTCATTCTGTCCGTGACGCTTTTTTTGTTTAAGCATCACGTAAAAACGACTGAAGCGAATGATATGAAATTGGGTGTCATGATAGGTGGTCACTCAACTTAAAACATAGGCGTCGAATTTTTTAAAAAATCTTGATTAGATTTTCAGATTTTGCGAAAATCGTTTCAAACTGCGTAAATTTGTGTTCAAGCATCACGCAAAAACGACTGAAGCGAATGATATGAAATTGGGTGTCATGATAGGTGGCCACTCAACTTAAAACATAGGCGTCGAATTTTTTAAAAATCTTGATTGGATTTTGAGATTTTGCGAAAATCCTTTCAAACTGCGTAAATTTGTGTTCAAGCATCACGTAAAAACGACTGAAGCGAATGATATGAAATTAGGTGTCATGATAGGTGGTCACTCAACTTAAAACATAGGCGTCGAATTTTTAAAAAATCTTGATTAGATTTTGAGATTTTGCGAAAATTGCTTCAAACTGCGTAAATTTGTGTTCGCACATCACGTAATAACTGCAAAGGTGAAAAAATGGTATATGGTGAAATGATAGGTGGTCACCTTAAACTATAAGCATCTAAAAATAAACCGATCAAATTTTGGGATTTTGCGAAAATTGCTTCAAACTGAGTGAATTTTTGTTCACGCATTACGTAATAACGACTAAAGCGAATGATATGAAATTGGGTCACATGATAGGTTGTTGCTCAACATAAAGTATAGGTGTCTAATTTTTTAAACATTTTTATTAGATTTTGAGATTTTGTGAAAATTCTCCCAAAATGCTGTTATATTTCTTCAAGCATCGCGTAATAACGACTAATACGAAATTTAGTGATAGGATAGGTAGTTGCTAATCTTAATTTATAGGTGTTGAATTTTTAAAATATTTTGATTACATTTTGAAATTTTGTGAAAATCGTTTAAAAATGCTAAAATTTTTGTTCCAGCATCACGAAATAAAGACTGCAGGGATTTAAACGAAATGGGGTGACATGATAGGTTGTCACTCAACTTAAATTCTAAGCTTCCAATTTTTCAAAAATGTTGATTAGATTTTGAGATTTTGCGAAAATTATTTCAATATGTGTCAATATTCGTTCGCGCATCCCATAATGACGACTCAAGCGAATGAAATGATATTACTTAGTGACTCCCTATTATTTTAACAATATTTTAACAATACATAAAAATTATAATTTCGCTTTCTTTACTTTGGCAACATACTACATCCATTCTGTGTACTCCTACAATGCTGACGAAAGTTCTTGCTTTTAGAAATTTGCATTCAGTACTAACCCGTCAACGACGGGTACTTCAGCTAGTTAAGAATAAATAGTTTAATACCATTTTTTTACATGATACTAATTTAGAAATTTAATGTAGATGTATATATATAATAATTGTATATATAATTATATAAATAATGTTCTGCAGTTTTTCAAAAAATTCCAAACTAAGGTATGGCTAAACATTTTCTAGAAGCAAACATTAAGTTTATTTTTGGTTTAATCTAAATACCTAAATTGAAAAGGCTTTAAGGAACAGCAATAACATAGTAATTTTGCAGTCATTTACATAAATAAAATTAAGATGAGAACCTTTAATTATCAATGTACAAAAGCTTCCTATTCTAAATAGAATTAGTAAAAAATTTCGGAACTTAAATGTTAAGTGTAAGCGCTTTCTTATAAAACACATAATGCTCTTATCTTCGTAACAATAAAATAACCCTGACAGATGTAAACAATGTAAGGATTTTTTGCTTATTATAGGGCTTTATTCTACTAAATATTAATTGATTGCAGATATTAAAATACAAACTATTTTACAATAAAATAAACATAAACAACAATAGCAACTTTAATTTAATGGGAAAAGAAAAAAAAAAGTACAAATTTTGTGGCTACACAATTATGATTGACCACTGTTTAAAATATTAGATTAAATTTAAATTAATCTAATATTAATTAAGATAGATATGATATATGGGAAAGATAGACTAAATGAAAAGACAAGTTTCACTGCTAGTTAAACTCAGTAAGAGTATTGAAAAAGTAAACCAAACAGTATGCTAGTTACATCCAGTGCACAATTCATATCAAAACTTAAGATTTCTCACCTAATATAATTAACTATGACATAATAAAATATCGATATATATATATATTTCGTTAAAAACAGGATTTTACTTAATAAAAGGTTGGGAAGGTAACGGATTATAACTATTTGAACGATGCATATTAAAAATAGATAATAATAATAATTAAAAAAATAAAATGATCAATGCAACAATTTGCTTAATACGCTTGCCGTTTAAGCTAACATAGATTAGAAGATGAAATCAAAGTAAACAATAGCTATTATAGAAGTTTTTAAATCAATTTTTTATTCTTTTAAAATATAATATTTTAAACAGCAAATAAAATTACAACAGCATAAATAACTTTTATAAACATAACAAAATCATTTCTTATTCTCAACATCTTTAATTAAAAATTAGGTAAATCTCACTGTTTTTATTATCATACGTGACAGGGGTTCAAATAAGGATATGTAAACAAACAACAAAGGAAAGGGTGCATATAAGAACTTCCTGTTGGCGTGAAACCTTATGTACACCCCGCGATTCATTTTATCTTCTGGCAGACCACGCAAATGAGACAATTCCGAATGAGCCAATCACAAGGCGAATAGGGTTGCCAGAAAGGGTGCAACTAAGCTTTGCCCATGAAGCTCTAAGGAGAATCATCGGGAATGGGCGATGAGGCAGGAAAACGGACCAGGATCCATTTTCACCGGCAGGGGGCGCAGCGCATTGCTTGAATACGGATTTAGCGTTGTTTTGATTGTGAATGAGCTATATTTTTTTTATAAAATAAATTATTTTGATAGAATATGGGTCGAGCGAGTCACTGCTTTGCACCTGGATGTAACAGTGGATATCCAGAAGCCAGGAAAAGAAATGTATCGCTCGGGAAGAAAAATCCAACGTTATTTAAAGCTCCAAACAGCATCACCATAATATTTCTTTAATATGGCCCCTTATAAATGTATAATATAAAAAGTAACACGATGTAAATAGAAAACCTTTTGTACATGTTAGTAGTAGTATAATGCTAATGTGAACACTTTAAAATACGGCCCAATAATCGAATTGAAACAGCAGTATAACACTTTGAAATTGTCCATTTTTAAAAAAATAATAACAGTTTTATGAATAATATTTTTCTGTTTATTAATTTAATTAGGATGGGGGAGGGGATTTTATATTATATAAGAAATACACAAATGGCAGCGAAATTGATAAATATATAGAATTTTCTTTTTAAACACAAAAATTTTCAAAACCAATACAGAATAGATATTTTTGGCATAAGTCTGCAAAACTTATACAAAAACAAATATTTTCAATTCAAAGTCTGTTTTTTTTTTTTTTTTTAAATACAAAATTTTTCAAAATTAATGAAATAATAGATTTTTTCTGATATGTGAAAGCTTGCAAAACTGATGCAAAAGGGTCAATCACTGAATATGCGTGTATTTATTGAATTAATAATTTTTTCCTTTATGCTTTTTTATGAAATTTTTTGTAGTACTGAAAAATGATACTGATACTGAAAAGACATTGATTTTTATGTAATTTTTTGTGGTACTCAGGTCCTTATTATCGCACGGGCAAATCGGGACTTTGCCCAGGGGCCCCCAATTTCAAATCTTGTTCTGAAACATCCTTCTTTATATCAAAATAAAACAAATTTCATAGATGCCCCCCCCCCCAAATTCATCAATTCCTGGGGCCCTTGTTGGTTATAATCAGGCTCTGGTGGTGCTGAAAAACGGCGTTAAATGTTTTTCTCTTTCCATATTTGTTTTTTGGTTTAACTAACCAATTTTAAGACTAAAGACAAAAAAAATAAAAAATAAATATATAATGTGGAAGAGTGGTTATATAAGAGGAATTTATAGCCTGAAAGAAGGCAGGAAATATTTTTTAATTTTTAGCTAATTGCTACCAAAAATATTTGTCAAAAACTGATCTATTATATCGTTCGTATGCAGTTTTAAAGAGAATTTATTTAAATTATTAATTAATTTGTTAAATTATCAAACTGATGTTACATCGTTGTAACTAAGTAATATAGAAACAAAATTATTATATATGCATATTAATTATCGTATTTATTTATTCAAATGTTAGTGTCTACTTCATGAAATTTCAGCATAAATGAATAAATCCCAATTAGAGAAGCTTTAAATCGGAAAGCGAGCGCGCGATGTTGTTTGTCTCTGCCGTCAATAGATGGCGCCATCAATGGTAGCCACAGTTTCGTCGGCAATTCTCATATTCTGTAGTTGATCCAAGTTGGATAACAAGCCGATGTTTCTCCTCCCGAGCTTCATGCATTTACGCAGATCCTAGGATAGTCTAGATAGGGGCCGTCTCTCATTGGCTCTTAATCTCACGTGATTAGCTGTTCTTTGGCGACATAGGAAAAAACGTTCTAGGCGATGAAAAGGCTGCCACAGCTACAACTTTGAACTTCATGTATTTTATCTCAAATCTTGTTCTACGATCAGCGTCTACGATCTACGTTCAGCGATCAGCGAAACCTTCATACGCTGATCGTATGAAGGTTTCGCTAAGTGGATAGAGCGCATTTTAAACTGACATTGCTGTTTGCGTTCGATTTGAGCACAACACTTACATTCACTCTTTATGATTTTTTTAAACATATACATTAATACCTCTTTCAGAAATTAGTGTCCGAGCTCGGGAATTTTTTTTTAAAGTAGATTTAATGCTTTCAAAATTGCAATAAATTCCTAAGCTTCATAATTTTTTTAATGTTGATTTAATACTTTCAAAATTCATAAGAAATCTATAAGCTTCCTAAGAATTTTTAATGCTGATTTAAAAATTATGATAAATTTCTAAGCTTCCCAAGATTAAATTTTTAAATGAAAATATACACATACATACATTTAAAAATATTAAATTACATATACACACATATATATACAGAGAGAGAATGCTTGTTTAGATAAAATGTTTATTTTTTTGTTATGCCAATAAACAAATAAAATTATTAGGGTTTTTAAAATATGTTCTTTGCTTGTTATTGATTATATGCTTTTTATAAATCAGTCAGGATTTTTCTCATACCTCTACAATTCAGTTACTGTTCCTTGTTTTTTTTTTTTTTTCTATGTATCAAGCTGTTGTATTAAATTTTGTAACTTTTAAAATTTATTCTCTTATCACGCTATGCCCAAGAGTATTGACAGACTTTAATCCAGGTTAAAGGTGCAAGAAATAATTCTATTTATACTTACGTTCAAGTAAATAGAAAAATTAGAACTCTGCTGTTTGAGCCTCCTCAGGGGGAGACACCCACTGAACCCCCCCTAATATTTTAGTTTCATTATTGCCATATTAAAAAGATATTAATTGACTATGTCATTCTATCTCTCATCTTTCGTGTATTTCACCTGGTAACCCTATATTGAAATTTTTATGATTGTAACCTATTTATAGAAAAATACATGTGATGCCTATTCTACAGCTTACGAAATAGTGTAACAATAGATTAAAGCTGTTGTGAACTAATAGTATTTAAATATATGTAAAATTATGTTGCATTTTTAGGACAATTTTCAATAAAGGGGGTGAGATAAAATGACATACTCATTAAAATATTTTTAAAAATCAAATTACTTTTTCTGTCACTTTCTTCAGTTTTCTTTTTTTTTTTGGGGGGGGGGGGAGCACAGAGAGGTGCGATTGAACTCCCTTGCTTATAGCCAACATAAACTGTAAGTAGTATTTTTCGTAGATTATAACAATATATATGTTATCAGCAATGGATGAAAGCCAGCATTTTATAGAATATTTTATATAATGTCAAAATCTTCAGAAAACTCTGTGAGAATTAAACATTTCACACATTACTTAGGCATTCTCTAGAATACTAAATACCATTTCAGCAAAGTATGAGATTTGAATATTATATAGTTTACATAAGTGTTGTATGTAATACCTAGGAATTCTATATGACAAAATTCTCTTTAAGCAATGCCTAAATTGCTATCTCTCAAATATTTTTCAAAATAACAAATTTATTTTAAAGGAAAGAATGTCTTTAAAAAGAAATAGGGCTTACCGTGATCTTTTTCTCATAATTTGCCTAATGGGCATTGTTTGTTTGATAAATGTCTAGGTATTATATACAATGCATAGATAAAGTATGTAATATTTTTCATATTTCATACTTTGCCTTAAAACACAAGGCATGTAAAATGACAAGTTATTCTACAGAATGCCGGATTTTGTAGACATTGCTGGTAGCATATATATATATGAAAATATAAAGTAGTATTTTATATTTAAGTTCTCCTAGAACTTTGTACATCATTTTTGAAGCAAATGCTTAGTTTGAAGTTTTCTCTCATGTATGGGAAGCCATAGCACTTATAATAATAAAAAATATATTATTTGCACTAGTTAAAACAATAGAACTTAAACAGGGATTAGTTGGTTATCGTATACAAATGTCACTATTACTCTCATTTGTTTTGTTTTATACAGTTATGAAAATGAAATATTAATACAGAATCAACATATTGGATTGAATGCATGTTTTTGTAAATGCTAAAATTGAATGTGAGGAAATTTTTGAATAAATTAGGATAATTCATAAGCAATATGGTTTTGTTTAAATTGAAATCAAATAAATAATTAATGTTAATGAGTTTTTTCTAAGATAATTATGCGTAAAAAATTAAATGCAATTTTTTCAAGACAAATTTTTATTACAAAGATTGCATGATTATATTAATTTTTTGCTTTGAATACTTTTTGTAAAAAAGTAGCATTACAGATAAACTAAGGAGATAATTTTCATGTTTTATCGTTGCATAGAACTCAAACAATCAAAATCAGCCAAAGAAAATTAATCCTGCCATACTCCATCCAAACATGCAGGCAACATTTTTTTATTTCCTAAATCAATCATAGTATTGGTAATTAAAAAATATATAGAAATTGGTCATAGTCAAAAATGTACATATAGGTTTAACATTTTTATTAGTCTCAAATAGTTTATTTTTAATATACTCAACAACCATATGCTGAATAATTTTCTCCTTGTTTAAGAACAGCTGAAGTCAAATAGTGCAGTCTAAGTTCATTTATTATCAATGACAGATTTTTAAAAAAATTTATACTACTGATTTCATCTAGATCATAGTTTTTTAAACTTTTTGAAGCAATTGTTTAGTACAAGGAGTCAGATGAAAATGTCATGGAACACCAGCCCAATCAGATGTGCATATTTTGCATTGGGGAAGAGGGTTTAGAGAATAGAGATAAGGATTAAAATGAAAAAGAAAATGTGTGTGTGTGTGGGGGGGGGGGGAAGAGAGATGCACTATTCATAAAATTTATAAATATTTTTTTAAATGATACACACACACATATATATATATCCTTACTTTGTTTTTGCAATAAGATTTCGGTAAAAAAATGTGACATCTAAAACACACACAAATGGACTAAATAAACAAAATAAAGATTCAAGACTTTTATTCAACTATCCACACATTTATCACTAACTTAAAGAAAGGTATTTTATGTTAAAATTGCAAAAATAAGGTTTTATTAACATATAGACCATAAAATTACTGATGTTCCTTATCTGGTTTCAAAACACAATACAGATTTCAAAACAAGGTAATAAAAATTTAGTGTACATACATGTGCATGTTTTTGAAATAATAAATCGTAGCAGCACCAATACATTAAAAACCCTACAGAAGTGGGTAGTTTCTAAAATCAAAAAGCCTGAAACTTTGTACACATACATTTTCAGCATGAATAGCGCACATAACCAAAATTAGCATAATAATTCTTAAATGCTATGGGTGTCCATATAAACCTGGTTCTATCTCATTATTTTAGTTGCATTTAATGTACATAAATTCAATTACAATATTTGCCAAAAGAAATATTGGAAAATATAAAACACGAGTTGAAAATACACACAAGAAAAACTACTCATATCTAAAAATTATACAAAAAATATCCAGGACCACTGCAAATTGAAAGAATATTTAATTTATTTTTATTAATCTTTGTACAGCTTTAAAATATATTTCTAGATTAAGAAAGATGTGCTAAAATGTCTAAACAACACTTAAGATATGTGCAAAATACATAAAAACATAATGGACATTCATTACAGTTATACAGCATTACAGATACAGATGGATGGAGTTTAAAAATGGCAAAGAGCATTAAATTTAGAATAGGTAAAGGAAAATCAAAAGTAATTATAAATATGTGATGAACTGCATCACACGTCTCCCCAAGGAAAAAAAAAAAAACATCAATACAAAAATCCAGCCATCAAAATACAAAAAGTTCAACTAGGAAAATATAAAAAGGTTCAGCTAGCAAAAATACAAAAAAACAAAAGATCATATTAAAATAAAAGACATATTTTCTTTTCTTTTTTAATATGTTGACATGAAAATGTTATAGCAACCTTGCTTAACAGCAGTCCTTATTATTACTCATTTTTAATAAAAATGTTCATAATTATATTCAGTTACTGATGACATTTAAATGTGCTGCATAGTACTACTAACTTAATATGTATTAGGCCTTTGAAATAATATACAGCATTATGACTTTTGTTTGAAGAAAAAAAATGTGCACTCATTGAAGTTACAGTAGACATAAAAATTCAAAAAGATCTGATTTGTCATTAAAAATAAAAACTTCTAGAATAAAATTATGTAGTAAAACTACATTTAAAAGTGGCCAATCATGTGGCAAGTAAACAATTTGTTTACATCAAAATACAATAAAAAGACAAATAAATTCAGCATACGATATAATACACCATTCAAAAATTAAAAAAAAGAGAGAGAGAGAGAGAGACAATGCAAATGCACCAAATTTGGGAGTAATACCGTAAGCAGGGGCAGGATGAGTTGGCGACTTTTTGTTCTCGCCAAACAAAATATAAACATACATTGATACATAGGGAACAAAATACCCAAAACTACAAAACACTTATCTAAATGCCTTATTATAGCATATAAATATTTCAAATGCAATATAAAATAAAATAAACACAAACTAAACACTACACAGATGCACATTAACCAAACACAAAACTTACACTACTAAAATCAGGATAATATTAAAACTCATTAGAAACAACTCAACAATCCTCATCTATTGATTCCAGTGCTCACAACTGTTTTGAATGATATCTCTAGAGGAAAAGGGGACCAAATTTTAGAAAAAAGAGACCTTGTAAAACACAACCCACAACATTTACAACATAATTGTTTTTTTTTTTTTTTTTTTTTTAAACACTCATGATACAGAATTTCACCTTAACTGATATTTTTAAATTTGTACCTAAAAAGATCAGAAAAGGGAGGAATAAAACAAATTTATGAAATTCCCTCATGTTTCCTGCTAGCTCTGTTGCCACTCTGCATGAGGACCAAACAAAAATAAATGAAAGCAGGAAGATAGAAAGAGGGTAAAAAAAACAATAAGTTTTAAGCAAATGTAGACAAGCCAGAACTTTGAAATCCACCTTTTTAATGTTAAAAATTATCCCTTTAAGCAGTCTGTTGCTCTTAATCAGCAATGCATAGTATCCAATGCTTCATATGAATAGAAATATAACA
>JAWZYV010000489.1:0-19437 GCA_038373885.1 Cheiracanthium punctorium
ACAAACACGGCACACTCATGGATTATGATGCACATTCGAGCCAATGTTTTAAAAGGTGATGTATAGTTGTAATATACTTGGCAAAGATTGTAAAATAGTATAAGTAGGCGATTTTAAGATAGATTTTGATTTCAAAGAAGGGTTTTATGAAACAAGGAAGCAAAATACGACACATTCATGAATAATGATACACTTTCCAAGTTAATGGAATAAGGAAGAAAAGTAGAGACGATGCATAAATTATGATATGCTTTTAATAAGTAGCACTACAGTGCGTATTTAAAATCTGAAAGTGTTTCAGATTTTCTTCATTTTATATTTTATTTTGTTCACTGCAGCAGTTTCCGAGCAAAACCAATATTCAGAAGAGGTTTATCGTATCGTCTCCTTAATATTAAAAAAAAAAAAAATTAATTAATTAAAATCTGAAATTCTTCCAGATTTTATTTACGCACTCGGCTGGAAGAATGTCAGCTTTTTTTAAATCTGTTCAATCAATTCTGCCATATAGAGGAAAATGATAACTGTAAATGCTCATATAGACTCCTGTTCGCATAATTTTGTTACTGAAAATTGCATCAATTGTTGTTTCGTCCCCTAGTGGTGAAATGTTTTGGATTAGTGCGTATTGGAATATCTAAAGTATCCACATCAGTTATGAAATCGGATCCTGGATCGGAATTTTATTCTATATTAAAATCTCCTACTGAAATAGTCTTACAATCATCCTCCTTCAGCAACGTTTCGAATACAGAATCAAATTTAACTTCATAAGAAATTCGGGGACTAGCGTATGCAACTGCAAATCTCACTTTATCTTGAATGTACGCAATGACTATTTGAACACCATTGATCTGGCTCGTGTAGGCACAGGTAAAGTGTTTCATATTCATTTTATAAAGTTTCCTCTATAAAAATCATAATTCCAGATGGCTTTCTGTTTTGGAAACCACTGTCTATCCGTTCGACCACAGTGAATCCTGGTATTTGAAATTCATCTGAAGGGTAGTCCATGTTTCCATTAGCAACATGATTCGTTAGCAACTCCAGGTGGCTTTCTGCTTTGGAAACCACTGTCTATCCGTTCGACCAAAGTGAATCCTGGTATTTGAAAATCATCTGAAGTGATAGTCCATGTTTCCGTTAGCAATATCAAATCACTCTGCAGAAAACATGAATCAAACGGAAAAGTGAACCAATGTGTAGCACAGTGGTATTGAAGGTGTCCATACGCATTAATATATTGACATTTTTGGGGGTTGTCTTGTAAATAAACTCTCCAGTAGATTGGAACCAAAAATCGACATGAATGACTAGACGTTACAACAATCTTACATATGAAATTTCAACAATCTACGACTAATAGTTTTGGAGATATAAGAGTATAATGCACACGTACACCAAAAGTTGCCACGCTTGGCGACTTTTGGCGTAACTCTTGTGGGAGGCACATGACCGTGGTCGGACCATTACGTAACTATATGGTAGGACGGTATTGTACTTGAAATGATGAATGTCCCTAGAATTGCCATTGACCGTAATGTATTGGAAATCTTTTGAGTGTTCCTGTAGCAGAACTATAAATGATAAAGATACATTTTTCGATTGAGAAATTCATTTTGTAATCCTTAACAGCGTATATCAGTTCTGAGTCGTTTGAAGTAGCCTTATACCTCTAAAATACGCTTTAATGAATATCTGCCCACAGAGCGTAGTTTATTTAAAATCTTTTGGACGGTCCTGTAGATAAACTATCCAATCGAATGGGACCGAAACGGGAGGTGCACACATAGATGCTACAAAAATCCTAAATATAAAGTTTCGACATTCTTCATCTAATAGTTTTTGATATATGGCAGTTTGATGACTTTCGGCCCATAGAGCGTAAAGTATTTCGAATCTTTTGGGCGGTCGTGTAGATAAACTATCCAGTCGGTTGGATTCACAAAGGGAGATGCAAAACTAGATGTTAGCAAAATTCTAAATATAATATTTCAACATTCTTGAGATATGCTAATTATATACATACATACATACGTACGTACGTTCGTACGAACGTACAGACGGCATGGAAAAACTGGTCAAAATAGACTCGCCGTTGGTCAAAATGAGTTGCAGACGCATTTACATGATAGTGCATGCTAGCTTACGATGAGATGCATCGAAAAAATTCTTAAAATAAATTTAGAGGTAGTCAAAGTGTGTTTTTTCGTCGAAATTTGGCCCCCGATATTTTTCGGGATCACATTACTTCCTTGTACGGAGTATAATCCATATATAGACCAGGTACACTCATTCAAAGAAGTATTCGAGTAATAGCCAAACTTCCTATTTTAGTTTTGTTAATAACTAAGCTTTTGAAAAAAACACATAGGAAGTTTGACTTATGCTGGAATACTTTTTTGAGCGCGTGTACCTGATCTACGATCGTAGTCCACGTGCCTAATGGAAGGTTAAACAAGTACTAGTTTTTCTGGAAGATTTCTTTTCGCCGAATGAATTGCCAAAGTAAATCACCTGTCTACACTAACGAAATCGGTCGTTTCGGGGGCAAAAAATATGATTTCTTTATTACGACCCAAAAAGCCTGTAAAATATACCCTATAAAAGCTGTTCTTCCTGTGTTACTTTTTATGATTGATATACATTGTAAAAAGACATTAGGAAAGAGAAAGCATGTCAGTCGGCTAATTAGTGTGTCTTGTGAAATAAATGTAGAGTATTGCATTTTTGATGGAGTATAACCACACTTACGAAAGAGTGGTTAAACGAAATTTAGATGATAAAACACGCTAATGAGCCATTTTTTCCTGCATTCTAAAATCGACGGTTCAGCTTTTCTGCAATTAGTTTTTCTGGGTCGTCAAATATTGAAAGTGGCTCTCAGACAAGGTTGTGGTACAAGGGGTCGTTATTCATGTACATGGGGTTGTCAGACGTCCCGTATATACTATACACGGGATAGTCACTTTATCGGAAAAAACACTCAAAAAACTGGTGTTAAACGATAAAGTAAATAAAAAACTTTGTAAAAAACACACATAAGATGTAACAGATAAGAAACATACGTACCTACTTACCTGTTACATCTTAATGTGTACCTGATACACATCCTACATCTAAATGTGTGTTTTTTACAAAGTTTTTTATTTACTTTACAGTCACTGTATGTTCCATTATTTAGTCCCTTATTAATGCTTGTCCCGTTTTTTTCCTACAATCTTCACGAGGCAATGGTCCTTGTGAAGTACCTTTGAAATTAAGTATGAATAGTGATAGCCAGATCATACCTTTTAAAAAATACGTTTAAAAAATTCAGAGATATGCGAAATACCTAACTATTTTTGGAGCGAAATTTGGCAATATTTCGGCGAAAATCGCCGAGTTCGATGACTGCTGGCGGGTTTTTGGGCACAGAACAGACAATGACTGATTGTAGACATAATATACTGAAGATGTCCATACACCTTAATGTATCGAAATTCGTTTGGGTGGTCCTGTAAATAAACCATCCAGTAGATTGGAACAAATACAGCGGCGCAAAATTAAACGTTACAACAATCTTAAATTTAAAATTGTAATATTATACGATAAGTAATTTTGAGATATGCGAGTTACGTACATGCATAAAAACATAGGTACGTACAAGAGAAAACTAGTCAAGATGGACTTACTCTTGGTCAAAATAGATTGATTGTACATGCATATATATATGTGAACATACACACATGCGTACGTGGAAACATCTCGCAACTCTTTTTTCATGTCTACAATACTTTCCTTACACGGTACATGTTCCGAAAGTAAAAATGCATCAAAATCTCATAGTCGGATTTTTACATTCTTACAATACTTTCCTTACACGGTGGTACATGATCGGAAAGTAAAAATGCATGAAAATCTCAAACAGTCGGATTTTTTCAATGTTACAATACTTTACTCACACGGTACATGTTCGGAAAGTAAAAATGCATCAAAGTCCCATATGGTCGGATTTTTTCATGGTTGCAATACTTTAAGAGCCGTTGCAAAACCAAATCGGGCAGGTCAATAGAAAACAGTTCCCATCACCATAGCAGAATTTCATGATTTTCTTTTATTGTGTTGCCTTACCAAAGGAAAGAACAAATATGAAATATTTTTGATTTACCTCTTTTAGTTTTGGAGTTATGGGGGGTCAAAGTACCCCAGAGGAACAACGTCGAATTAATTTAAGGCCATTTTTGCCAATTTATTATCTAGACTGTGACTGGCTCAGAGGTGCTTCAGAGAATTTTTTCATTTTATCCTATAATATACCTTATATATTAACATCTCAAATTGAAAATTCATTCGATTGAAGGGCCCCAGGGGCCCCTGGTACGGGGCTTCAAACATGGTCTTTAGCGCTAATTTACGCAATTTCGAAGCATTGGTACAGCTGAAGCCGACTTCCCACAGGAGAACTATTGACATGGAGATGTACTATCAACATAGTAGTTTGATATTATGAAAAAATATTTCTTGAAGGTACAACAGTTTCCAAGAAAAATCCCAAAAAGTTCCTCCCTATTTGGGACATTCCACTAGCACGCATGGGGAACTTTCGGTGATACTTTTAGAAGTTTAATTGACAGTGACAATATTGAAAATTAACTTATTCTTCATATATCTCAAATATATTCTCCATCTATCACAAATAGTTATTTTACAAGTGCACTCATAAGAATTAGATTACGCTTTATGGAGATCTCTGTAACTACTGAACCGATTCGAAAAAATTTTTCACTGATAGAAAGCTACACTATTCCTGAGTATTATAAGCTACCTTTCAGCATGCAGATTAACTAGTTCGTTTACAGAGACACTCAAAAGAATTCCAGCACATGACGCTATATGGACATCTGTGTAACTACTGAACCGATACTAAAGATCTTTTCACTGAAAGCTAGAATATTTCTGAGTAACATAGCCTAAAATTCATGCATGTAGCATAATTTACAGGATCGCTCAAAATGATTCGTAAACATTGTCGTAACTGTCTCCATTCGCCACTAAATTAATTCAAATTTTATTAAACTCCATTCAAATTTTTGAACAGTACTGTTATATATCTTCATATAAAGTGAATCCAATGTTAAATATTTTTTAAAGCCCCCAGCTTTGCGGCCTCTACCTTCCAGCAGTGGCATATGCAGACTTCCTTCAAGGGGGGGGGGGTGTTATAGACATAACTTTGTGTTAAAATACGTAATACTTAAGGTAAAAATTGAAAATTTATAGACATTTTGTTAAAAAAGTTTTGACAAGGGGGGGGGGTGTTTAAACCCCCAACCCTCCCCTTACGTACGCCACTGCCTTCCACTCATTTTAAGAGGCATCGCAAGAGCAAATCAGGTAAAAAAAAAAAAGAAGAACGTTTCAATCACCATCTCAGAATCTCATGATTTTTTTTTTTTTTTTTTTTTGTTGCTTTACCCAAGGAAAGAACACATCTGAAATATTTTTGATTTAGCTCTTTCAGTTTTGGAGTTATGGGTTGTCAATGTACCCCAGAGGGGTGACGAAGGGCCCCTCTGGAGTACTTTGGGCGATTTTTGCACAAATGGGGCGATGGCCAATTTAGGGCCATTTTTGCCATTTTACTCTCTCGACTCTGATTTGCTCTGACATGCTTCAGAGAATTTTTTTTTAAATCTGATAATATACCTTGAATATTAACTCCTAAAACTGGAAATTCATTTGAAAATAGGCAGAGCCCCCAAATAAGCCCCGCCCCCCAAATATCCCCAGTTTCATAAAAAATACAGTTTTAAAGAATGCTTTAAATCTTGGCTCCGACGTGATACAGAAAAAATAAAAATTCCCGGGCCCGTCGATACGGGGCCCCAAACATGGTCCTTAGCGCTAATTTATGCAATTTCGAAGCATAGGTACAGCTAGCTCCTCTGACTTCGCACATGAGAACTACTGGCATGGAGTTGTAGATTCAAAAGATATATTTTTTGAATACTGTGTTAATTTTTCCTTGAAAACGGTGATGCTTTCAAAAAATATACCGGGGGGCCCTGGGGTCCTTTTAAAATTTTAAACATTTGATTCACCTTATATGAAGATATATAATTGCACTGTTCAAAAATTTGAATAAATTTGAGTAGCGAATGGAGACAGTTACGACAATGTTTACGAATCATTTTGAGTGTTCCTGTAAATTATGCTACATGCATGAATTTTAGGCTACATTACTCAAGAATAGTGTAGCTTTCCGTGAAAAGATCTTTAGAATCGGATCAGTAGTTGCACAGATGTCCATACAGCGTCATGTGCTGGAATTTTTTGAGTGTCCCTGTAAAGGAACTAGTTATTCTACATGCTGAAAGGGAGCTTATAATACTCAGGAATAGTGTGGATTTCTATCAATGAAAAAATTTTTCGAGTCGGTTCAGTGGTTACAGAGATCCCCATACAGCGTAATGTAATTCTTATGAGTGCCCCTGTAAAATAACTATTTGTGATATATGGAGGATATATTTGAGATATATTAAGAATAAGTTAATTTTCAATATTGCCACTGTCGATTAAACTTCTAAAAGTAACGCCGAAATGCCCCCATGCGTGCCAGTGGAATGTCGCAAATAGGGAGGTACTTTTTGGGATTTTTCTTGGAAACAGTTATACCTTCAAGAAATGTTTTTTCATAATATCAAACTACTATGTTGATACTACATCTCCATCTCAATAGTTCTCCTGTGGGAAGTCGGCTTCAGCTGTACCAATGCTTCGAAATTGCGTAAGTTAGCGCTAAAGACCATGTTTGGGGCCCCATACCAGGGGGCCCTGGGGCCCATCAAAAAATTTTAACATTGGATTCACTTTATATGAATATATATAACTGCACTGCGTAAAAAGTTTTTCTGTGTCACGTAGGAGCCAAGATTTAAAGCAATCTTAAAACTGTGTTTTTTTATGAAATTGGGGGTATTTTGGGGTGCCCTAATTTGGGGCTCTGACAATTTTCGAATGAATTTTCAATTTGAGATGTTAATATAGAAGGTATAGTATAGGATAAAATGAAAAAATTCTCTGAAGCACCTCTGAGCCAGTCACAGTCAAGACAATAATGTGGGAAAAATGGCCCAAAATTAATTCGACGTTGCTCCTCTGGGGTACTTTGACCACCCATAACTCCAAAACTAAAAGAGGTAAATCAAAAATATTTCCGATTTGTTCTTTCCTTGGGTAAGGCAACACAATAAAAGAAAATCATGAAATTCTGAGATGGTGATGGGAACGCTCTGCCCGATTTGCCCCTGCAATGCCTCTTAATTGCACGTTACATGTTCGGAAATTTAAAATGCATGTCAATCTCATATAGTCGGATTTTTTCATGGTTACTATACTTTCCTTACACGGTATATGTTCGTAAAGTAAAAATGCATCTTAATCTCATAGTCGGATTTTTTCATGGTTACTATACTTTACTTACACGGTACATGTTCTGAAAGTAAAAATGCATCACAATCTCATATAGTCGGATTTTTTCATGTCTACAATACTCTCCTTACACGGTACATGTTCGGAAAGTAAAAATGCATCTCATAGAGTCAGATTTTTTCATGTCTACAATACTGTCCTTACACGGTACATGTTCGGAAAGTAAAAACTCATCTCAATCTCATATAGACGGATTTTTTCACGTCTACAATACTCTCCTTACACGGTACATGTTCGGAAAGTAAAAATGCATCTCAATCTCATATAGTCGGATTTTTTCATGTCTACAATACTTTCCTTACACGGTACATGTTCGGAAAGTAAAAATGCATGTCAATCTCATATAGTCGGATTTTTTCATGTCTACAATACTTTCCTCACACGGTGCATGTTCGGAAGGTAAAAATGCATCGCAATCTCATAAGTGTCGGATTTTTTCATGGTTACAAAACTTTCCTTACATGGCACATCCTCCAAAAAAGGTATTCGAGTCAGAGATAAATTTCCTGCGTTGGTTTCGGATATTAAAATTTATTTATCATAGAGTATGAATTAGGCTCTGTTTAAATATGACTCTCCATATTTCTATCAAGTTGTGCGTTTTACAAAAACTCAATTATCATTCGCAAATCTAAAAGAGGAAATGTATCTTTTACTGGAATACTTTTTATGGAGGGTGTACATGTCAAGAAAGTAAGAAGACACTTTGTAAAATAATTTATAGGTTGATGTCTTTCCCCACTCCCCCTTTAGTAGTGGCCGTCTTCATGCTATTTCCCGAGGTGGCAAGGTGTTGGTTAGCTGACCAGGGGGGTAAATAGTTGGCGATCTTTTGGTGAGCGCGTTCTGTTACGTGATATTAAAAAAAAGGCCCTCCATCGAGAATATTGTATGTAGCATTTATAGTTCTTCTAGCAAGGTACTCAAAAGAATTCGAATACATTACGGTTTATGTCAGTGACATTCATCCATTTCAAGAACAACAAAATAACTATGCAGGCAATTTTAGCAGCTTACTCTTCATTAAAAGATAGAAATGACGTTTAAAGCTGTTTTACAGGGTCTCTCAAAATTACATTAATAATGAAACACATTGATTGAGGTTACGCGCATATATCGCGAAGTCTGGCGACAGTAAATTTACAAATTTAGCGCGAAAAGTACACGGTAGTAGTAGTAGTTAACATTTAACTAAAAAATGCTGTAAATTAGCTACAACAGTTATTTGGAGAAACGTTGAACAATGATTTTGTGCTTTATTTCATCAATGGTCTAAATCATGGTTCAGCTTTCCTCCATTGAAACGTTGCAGCTAATTTCGCTCAGTGGCGGATCCACGGGGGGGGGGGCTTTGGGGGCTCGAACCCCCCCCCCCACCAGAGCTAGAAATACACTATGGATTAGGGAAGTTAAAAAAAATTGTAAATTTTCACATGAACTGAAATTTAAAAAAGTAGCACTGTATATACAGTTGACTCTCTGTTTAACGACGATCTCTTTCCAAAGACGATATTTCAAAGTCCCAGCAACTCCAACGTAAAAAATTTCTATTCAAAGACGACGTCGTTTCTGTTTAACAACGATTTTTTTTTTCATCTTATGCTAGGACTATACGCTACATCTTAGTATATAGGAACAGGGAAAACATTTTTTAAGAGTGAGAAAAAAGTGTCGGGGAATGTCAAAAGTGCAATTCGCAAGACAATCTCAATTACCTGAGTGTATTCTCAAAGGTGTTTTAGAAGCAAAGATAAAATTCTTGAAGCAGCACAAAAATTTAGTTCGAAATCGAAATCCAAACGGCCAAAAAGTCAATGTGGCCGATTGGAAGAGTTTATCAAGGAACTTCTACATGCAAATGGTTGCATGAAGCAAGAACATCCAACATTCGAATTTCTTGTCCCCACCATGGCCGAGTGGAGAAGACTTTCGGAATGATAGACGGCTGAAGTGTGAAGGTCCCGCGTTTGGGAAAACCGTGCGGCTGTCTATCTAACTATCTGGAGTTTTTCCAGATAGTTTTCTCCAGATTTAACGTGAATACGCGTTAGAACCTCTGAAAAAATCCTCCGACCAAGGCAATCGCCCCAGAATGCAGATGCCTCTAGTATAGGCTTGCCACATAACATCACGTAACACATAACTCCAATTTCTGGAGGCTGAGCGCATAGCGCTCGCAACTAGGAGAAGAAAAGTCCTGGTTCAAACTCAGGTCCGTCCGTCAATCTAGCAGTTCGGTGTCTTGCATAGTTTTCTCCGAAACTTCTCATAAATACGGATTAAGATTCCTTAGAAAAAACCCCACGTAGGGCACCCCGTACTCGGCCTAGATCCCACATGTAGATAATTGTTCATATTACCAAAATAAAATAAAACCAAGCAATTACTGCTTTGCTGTTATTCTGGCAGGAAAACTTGGAATGCAAAATTTTCAGACTTCGGCTGGTTAGCTAGAGAAATTCATAAAATGGAAGCTGATGCATTTCACATTTGAGAAAATCTGGAAGAAAGAATAACGGGAAGGCGAAAAATGAAACAACTGACTCATTTTGATTTTCTTGAAACCTAATTTTATTGTATTGCTTGTTTTTACAAACTTTTTTTAAGGTAACTTAAAATAATTTTTTGTGGAGAATAAAATAATATAATAAAAGAAACATCTTTAAACACGCCAATATTTCAAGAAAAATATTCACAGTCCTAAGAATGTAAAGTGTAAAGGGTTGGTGTTGGTGCTGTAGGATTACGGCCAATTATCTGCACATGGAATATAAGCCGATGGGTGGGGTGCACTCCGTTGGGGTCTTTCTAAGGGGTCCTAACCCTTATTTACTCTAAGTTTCGGAGGAAAGCACGGAAAAC
Organism: Cheiracanthium punctorium; assembly: GCA_038373885.1. Classification (NCBI taxonomy): domain Eukaryota; kingdom Metazoa; phylum Arthropoda; class Arachnida; order Araneae; family Cheiracanthiidae; genus Cheiracanthium; species Cheiracanthium punctorium. The sequence goes on from JAWZYV010000489.1 coordinate 10,336, forward strand.
TCCGAACAGTTAGGCCGGCGGACGCGAACTGGTTTTGAACCAGGCATCTTCCAAAGTGTAAAGGGAAATGTTATTCTTTTACAAATTCTGACGAATTCTGACGGCACGGTTCCTTGAAAGTCGTTAAACAGAGAGCCAACTACAGACATAATTATAGATATACCAAGAATATTTACACCAATACTTATTGAATCCTTGTGGACTAAACATAATTTCTCTATTTACAAAAATGACAGAGCTTTTATTTTTAAACAGAAGGAGGGGCAAATTTTTATTGACTCGCTATCGCCACAGTGACTGGAGCACAGTTCCCAGTATTATTTGTACAGTGGAACCTGTCTAATGGGACTGCCCTTGGGAAGAACAAAACTGCTCACCTTATAAAGACGGTCACCTTAGAAAGGTGGTAAAGTGTGATGGTTGTAAAGCGAAATTGCATTAAAGTTGTCACTGTAGACAGACGATCTCTTTACCAAGGTGGTCACTTTAGGAGGTTCCACCGTATTTGAATGGACGACGGCACACTGATACGGGCGGGAAAAATCTTCCGTTGCTCTCTCCATTTCATAGGGGCGGAGTTTGCGGCTTAGTGCAGAAATCTTTTATCGGTAAATCCCGAATTGCCATTAAAAAGTCGTAAAATTAACGACGAGAATGCCCTCTTACCCACTGCAGTCACGTTAAACGCGACGGCAATCAACATCGGCCTTAAGTGATGCTGAAGCATAGACGAACCATCCAACCCTCCGCAATTTGTACAGCTTTCATTCTTTTAACTGCTCTCATACGGTCATAAGTTGTCCACGTGGCTTATGAGCATCGGCCTTAACTTGATCGGTATCATGATAACTCTACCCCCCCCCCCTTCCGAGTTTTTTTTCGACTGTTTTTGAAGCAGACAACATAAATATTTAGTTGTGATTTACCATGTCTAATTACACATTGAGAGAAAGGTATTGGGAAATCAATGTATCATGAAAAACGGAGCCCCCCCCCCCAGATGGTTTCTCTGGATCCGCCCCAGATTTAGCTCCGTTGTTATGCTGAAATGTTGGACTACTTCTATCAACGGTGTACGGTTATGCCCGAGAGTGTTTCATAATTGATGCATTTGGAATAATTTATCTTTCCTGTTTAGTGATTTAAAAAAAAATGGTTCAAAAGTTTCAAAATTGTCTAAACTCCAGCGATAACAGAGCACAGGTTTTTGACGATATTGTTTTTTTTTCTTCTTTTTGACAATGTATCTATGAAATGTCCACTTGCGAAATAAGCGAAATAAGGAAGCGGCTGTAATAAAACAATCTCAGATGAATGTTACAGTACAAATGCATGAGTCATTAAAATTCTTCTAATTTATCTTGCAATGAAACAAAGATGGAGTGGAAGGTTTTATTGTTTGTTTGCTTTATTAGTTCGCTATTTCGCGTATCTCTTGCTTGCGCACCTGTTCTCAGCTGATCTATATATGTACCTCTTAGCGGTGCTGCATTTATCACTTACAAATCACCGACCTTTTACTCGTAACGGAAGAGTGCTAAGCCATGTTGAGTTTCGAGAGGCTGCTTTGTGGGTGGATCCTTATTCAATCTGGTGAGTAGATACCTTTTATGTTCTTCACTTTCCTGTCTATGCCTTAAACGTGGAATCAATTGCCGAGAAATGTACATATGCTATTGCTTTGTACTATGCCATAGTGGTGTAGTTGAAGATGGAGAATCTAAATAGCTCCTCGATATTAAGATGAAAGAAATAATTTTCTTCTCTTAAACGATGGAGGATTTAAATAAAAAAGTGTTTATCAAAAGATTTGTTGCGATAGTATATATTAACGCACAATCATTAATATTTCGTGTACATCAAAGTAAAAGTGATTTGTTATATTTATCATTTTCAAGAGGTGCCTTAAAAATAAATAAAAACTAAGTAATACCATGTTAATGCATATCCACCGGGAGTTTTAATAGAGTAGACTATATGAGCGTTTTTTATTTTCAGAGCAGACGCTAAAAACACCTTTACCTCTATTACAATTATCATATACTGGGATTCTGGTCGGAAAGGAAACCAAAAGTAACTCTACAAGACTCACAATCAGGGATGTTGTGGGGCCATGGCGCACCAGGTGGAAGCCCCTGTTCTTTTTTAAGGCGGGGCGTCCCTCTGGTTAATAAAAATATCAGGTGTTTAAATAAATGTCCGAAATTTGAGGTTTTAGCGCCATAATTTAATTATTACTTTAATGCGCTGAAAATTCCAATTTAACATGTTTCATACTCGCATGTGTCATTAAACTTAATGGCCACTTGGCTCCTCAACAATGGGATGCAATCAATACCTTATTCAAAGCGTGGTCACGTACACAGTACTGCTGAAGATAGACAAACTCGTCATGTCGATGATCAGTGTTCCACAAGTCATCCTGACAGGCCTCAAACAGTGGTCGTTTAATTCGTCGAATAAAGTGGTCGAAAAAAAGTTGTCAATTAAAGTATTTTAAAGTGAATGTTCCATTTCATATGTGATTTACTTTCACGGAAAAAGCTATTAATTTTACTGCCAACGCTCGACAATTCTCGCTTCATCGTTTGAAACCATTTCGCGTAAGGCTAACAAGAATTAGAAGGAAAAGTGAAAAAAATGATAGTGATTGCAAGTTCCGAACGGCTGAATACACAGTTGATCACTATATCCATGAGAACCGCGATCTTCGGTTGATTATAGTCCGTATCGACTCTTTGAAGGGACACTATTTCCCAATGTTGAAAACGTGCAGCCGTTGCCATCGCTCGAATAACTAGCAGCATAATGGCGGACGATCGACTCTGCCAGCGGTCGGCAGTCAGCTATGTCAGAAATGTCCTTTAGCTCTGTTCACGAACTTCGATATAAGACGACCAGAGATTAGCGGCAGACGGGCGAAGTAGCTTTAGTCTCTCAAAGGAAAATTCTCGACCTCGTTTTAATGATTATCTATATAAGCTCACTCTAGCGACGAATCATGGATCAATCTTCTACTAACGCACGCATGCGCAGCACCATCTTACAGCTAAATTTCGTTTAGCATTTTTAGAATAATGCTTCTTCACCAAATACACTTTGCTTTTTATATTATATGTCTCATGAAACTATCAGGGAAAATTCTTAACCACAACATTTTCCTGCAAAATGGGCCGAAGCGTTAACCGTTTAGGGAAATACTTCCAAATTCCGTGCGTTTAAGATTTTCTTCTTGTTTGTTTCGTAAAATTTATAGGCTCACTGTATGTAATTGTGCATAGTACAGATTGTAAAGTGACATTCTAAATTTTTTTCGAGTCTCTGGCACAATTGCATTTTTAGAAAAGCTGTTAGAAATTTGAGTGATTTCTTATAACAACTACCTTTAATATAGTTCCTTTTATGCAAACGTATTTTTTTATGATATTGAAATTACCCAAATTCATGCACGGATAAACTTTTTTCTTTATTGTGAACCCAAGTCTAATCTGTTCGCTCCCGTCGTCTTTGCAAAGACTCAGCGGTGAAGATTCCGTTTTTGTGTGCAGAGTTGCCTCTCATCTGGGATCTCTGAATTCCCGCTGTGTCCAAATTGCGTTTGCACAAGGAAATTTTTGAGACCTATAGAGTCAATAATATTTTATAGAATAATATATATATATATATATATATATATATATAATTTTATAATTATAGTTTTATAAATATTATTTTATAATTTTTGAAATTGTTTATAATTAAAATTTATTGCATTTTTATAATTTTAACAATAATTTATTGAGTACTAGAAAATATAGAGTACTACAGAAACAAAAAATAACTTCTTTAAAAATCTAAAAATTTAAGCTTCTTCCTATTTTTAGCGATTTTTAAAGCCAACAGGAAACTTTCCAATACCGTTAATACATCTGGCTTGAAAATTTTCACATATATTCTAAGAAATATTGAAAAAAAAAATGTACCTTAGCTACTCTAAAATTATATGGATCCACTTGTTTTCCAGTTTTTGGCTATTTCTTTAAAACTTAACTATCAGCTATTACTAACAGCTGCCAAATATTGATGTTTTGAAAGAAAGCCCCTCCGACACCGCTTGATAAAGGAGCGTTGCTTAAGGTTTTAGCGGCGCTGGGCAACACCTCTTAGTCAAAGAAAGCCAAACAACAGAATCTTTGACGTCATCACTAAGCCTTCATTTATGACGTCATCTCAGCTTTACATTTACAAAATAAAACTATTTAAAACTTGAGAATTTAGACACGCATTAAACTATTTTACTGATTTGAAACTGTATTTACGAAAAAGGCAAATTTTATGTATGATTATTTAAATAATATGATAAGGAAGTAGATCATAATGAATTATTTCATGTCAGAACGGTATTTTAGTTTTTAACTTAAGACATTTTGTAGTTTTTGTTACAGTTTTTAAGTCACATTTACGTACATAGATACATAAATACACACAGACGCGCACACACATACACACACACATCGAGTGAGAATATTATGTCATTTTAGAAGTTGAAAGATTCACAAGTTGTAATTTTTTTTTCTCTCGTTTCCAGCTATCATTTACGGACAGTGTAGGCCAGACAAATGTCCGCAAAACGAAAACTATGTAAGATGTGTGAACCAATACAACACCTGTGTGAATAGAGGTGTCTATCCGCCCGGAAGAAAACCGCACTGCGTGCCAGGATGTGACTGCATAACTGGCTATTTCAGAAACAGGCATGGGATATGTGTACCGGAACATCTGTGCGATGGTAAGATAAGCTGTTCTGAAAATTCTGTGCAAGCATGAGCGTGTAAGAATTACAGCCCGAGTATGGATTCGATATTCATATATAAATCCGGTTTCTCGCAAAAGTGGACTTTTTATCAAAAAGTAGTAGGTGAAACTAATCTAATTTTCATGAGATTCTGATGTTATGCGTAAGATGGCAAAGAGAAAATTAAACTGTTACACTGCCCTCCTTCTTTAGGATCTTGGCACTGGGCCAAATTGTTCCGGAATCCGAGGTCGCACATTAACTATATTATATCATACGGATACGTCCACCGCGAAGCCAGGAAATTTCCGGATGGGCCGATAACTTTCAAATATTTAGATATGCGCTTCTAAGTGCGTTCATAAAATGTAAGTAGGCCGCCTTATACTTATATTTCCCGGAGCCTTTTGATCGGCTGTATCCGTCCTTGTAATGGAAATCACTGGATAGAGCATAACAGGAGAAAACTTGATGCCTTGAAACTTAAACACGGTGCTCGTAACAAATGGTCGTTTTAAGATAAAGACATAGTATAAAAAATTATAGAGGAGAGGAGGGTGTTATGGAATACCAGTTACATTTCTAAATATAATTTTACAAGATTTTGAATAAAATCCACAAAATCATCATGAGTACATACTATAACTAATTGTAATGCAATGCCAATTGTAAAGGAAGACATTATTTATTTTGTTGTTATAGAAAAATTTATTTTTAAGAAAAGTTACAAATGGAGGTTGATATAAAATACTCGAGTAACATGGAATAGGTGTTTTAAACCGTTAAAATACTAATTATCCTTCATGTCCAAAATATATTATTTTCGACGAAATTTTTTTTTTTTTTTTTTTTATAAACTTAAAATATATACACTGAGGTCATAATCAAAATAGAAGTGTTTAGAGCCCAATTATCAGAAAAATTCTGGGCCAAACTGAACCAATTTTGCAGTAAATTCTAATTAGACCATGGAGTTTTGATTAAAAAATAGTTCCGATTTTTGTCACCAGGTACAAAAGTGGTCGCTCTTAACTTCGTTGAAAAATAATACGAAACCACACTTCTAATACACCTTTTCGACCTTTTCAATTTGTAGGAAGGTATTTATAATTTTGGATTTAGTTCACCAAAAATTTTTAAGGTAGCATCGTTTCATTGACGACTTTAAATTTCTGAAGATTTATGATTAATGATAATAATAATAATAATAATAATAGAAAACTAAAACTAAAAATATCAAGACATGACCAAAGAGCTACGAATGTTCGGGTGTTATAGAGAGCAAATTATCAAAGCAAATTTATTCTGAGCGCAGGTAAAACAAATACAGAATGGGGGAAAAAATGAAAAAAAATAAAAATACCGTGTAGAAATATGAAAGGTTGCAATTTCGAAAAGAGAGAGAAGTGGAAATAAAGTATCTAACGTGGGCCAAAACAGAAGACGAGAGAGGGGGTGGGGGCTCTGGGTATGGGGCGAAAAAATTGAATAAAAACGAAGCAAAGAGAAAAGGTTAGAGTTACAATGCATAATTAATAAGAGAAACAGACGATGCATAAGTAGGAGATAGTCATAAACAACTACTTCAATAAACGTTAGAAGAAGAAGAAGAAGAAGAAGAAAATCCATTTTTCTATAAAAGAAATTTTAAAGACCAAGTCACGATATTTAATTTTCAATAAGGGAAAGCGCTCTTTTCTGGTTTACTTAACCGGCTCCACAATTAATACATAAATCTTTGCTACAAAGGCAAGAGGCCATGCCTTTTATTATTATTATCCATGTATTCGACACGCTTACGCAGCTTTGAAAAAGCTTTTTTCTGCCAACAGAAAGAGAAAAGAATCTATCAAAACGATAAACTGGAATTTGCGTAACTTTTTCTTTCTTGACGCTATATGGAATTTTTTTTTTTTTTTTTTTTTTTTTGGTGGGAAGCGGAGCTCCCGCAATACGGTTAATTTCTAAGTTTCTGTAAGAAAAGGCAATATAAATTGGGTTAACAAAACTAACTGAAAATTGCGAATTTTTTTTTCAGTTATTCACGTTTAATCGCACCGCTTGGAAAAATGAACATTGGCAAGTATATGTCGACGGTTAAAACGAAAGTTGAAAGGGAAAAAATAATTTTTCAGTCTACGAGAATACTTTTACGAAACAAGCATAGTTTAGTTGCTTGGTATCGTTTCTCACAATCAAAATTTTGTAACTAATTGTACTAACATGCAGCTATTGTCAGGATGATTAGGCTAGTTATTATTTTTATTCTCTAGTTATTATATTTTCCATTGCATTTTAAGTATTCACATTCATTTCAGTGCCTCCCTGTCCTCTAATAGAATGCAGAAAAGGGTGTTATCTGGACAAGTCTGTAAAACCTTGCCCAAGGTGCAAATGCCCCATGGAACCAGGTGAGACACTTAAGCAAATTTACTTGGAGTTAAAAAATAAATATCGTGAACTATTTTTGTCAGCTATAAATCTATTTAACTTTAGCACAGCTGCCAACTTTAACACATTTTTTGGTAGATTTTCCGCCACAATTTTCAAATAGTTTCATTTAAAATTACAAATTTAGATTTATTTTAACATAACTGCGTCAAAAAATATTGCTGTTAATCTTCCCAAAAAATAGTAGAAGTTGAGAGCTATTATGACTTGCATTCTGGCGTTTTCTTTATGCTTTCAGTTTACGGAGAGCAGCCAAAAAGACTGATCATTTTGAAAGGTAAAAATGGCCCAATTTTTTAGATATATACAAATTTAAATCTCTTGATGAGTGTGTTTTTAACACTTTCCAAGAGATTGAAAAGTCTTTATGAATTCGGTTTGTCTGTCCGTCCGATTGTGCTCTAACTAGTAAATATGCATCAATTACTACGAAATATATGTATATTACTAGTTGCGTACTCGTTCTTCGTACGGATTGAAACGGAACGGGTATCCCATGGTTACGCGTAGATACCCCAAGATGACTTTGGGTATCTACGGGTAACCATGTTGGATACCCACAGATATCCAGAATGTTTACAAATCTCAAACATTCGTGCCTGTCCATTTCAGGCGACTGTGGCGAGAATGAAGAGTACAAAAACTGCGGGACTGCTTGCCAGCCCACCTGCAGCAACCCAAACCCCATCTGCACCAAGCATTGTGTTAAAGGGTGCTTCTGCAAGAGTGGATACATTAGGTCTGAGAAAGGCGGCAAATGCATCAAGAGAACATGCTGCCATAAAGGTAGCAATTTGTTTTTTGTATTTCGGAAAGTATTGCTTTCTATTTTAATTCAATTCAAACAAATGAAATTTTAACAAGTTTTTCACACTTTAAATGACACACTGTATGACCCCGCTGAAGCACTAAATTATCGCTAACTGCATATTGCAGTACCGATCCAATCAAGTAAAATTGTACCTGTTCATTTCATGCGTTTGAACGTGTTTGATTGTCATTCGCAGCAATGGGATCATTATTTCAGATTTATCAACTCATAGTTGGTCCCCTAAAGTAAAGATTTTTGCGCCTGAAAACCGACACCAACACAGTAGGTAAAGTGGTTTATGTCACAATTTTTTAACGTTAGATTTCTGGCCAACTATTTCACTTAGAGAAACAGGATGTTTAAAATTAATTTTCTTAGACAAAGAGCAACATTTTTCTAAATATTAGTGATAGGAAAGGAGGGACCGTAAAAAAATTAAATTTCCTATTTTAATAGGAATACAGCCCCTAATGAAAAACTTGTCATATCTGGATTTTACTCCTAATTTCACGAACTTTTTTAATTGAAAGTATGTTTCTATCACTTACGGTTTAGAAGATAATCGCTGTAACACAGATTTTGAAATACCTGGCATATGTATGTATGTATGTATAGAGAACATGTAAACCTGTAAAACGTACGTTTTTAAATGAATGAAATCCAAGAAAACATCAACGTGTATTTTGTCTCCATTTCACGCAATCAACAAAACACATACGTAGTCGTATCCCATAGTCAGCTCTTGCTAACTTTTCCAGTTATTTTCTGTTCTTGTATACATACTGCTCCTGTATATTTCAGGGCACCCGTGTCCCCTTATAAAATGCGCACCGGGATGTCGTACGATCATTAAAAACTGTTGCCCGGCGTGCGACTGCAGCAAACCCACAGGTAAGGAGATTTTTTTATTGTTGGGCGCACGCATGTGCTCCATCTATGAGCTCCGTGAGAAAGAAATCACACGCAACTAAAGGGTTTTTTTATCTCTGTCCTAAAACCTAATTTCTCCGAGTTTGTTTGTTACTATAAGTGAGCGCCGAAATACATTATTTTTTGTACAAAACTT